>VXAK01024591.1:329313-457273 GCA_013399435.1 Arenaria interpres | reverse complement strand
CGCGGCAGCGGCGCGGGCGCGGGAAGGCTGGCGGCGGCGGCACCATGCTCAGCCTGCAGGATGCCCTCTTCTTCGAAATCAACATCAAGTCCCTGCTGAAGTCCTGGAGCGGCAGCAGCGGCAGTGAGTACGGCGGGGGCGCTGGCGCCGGGAGCCGCAGCCTCCCCGCGGGGCCCTCGTTATTGGGGTTGANTTGTGGAAACAAGCATTGTTTTCTCCATACCACTTTTTTTCACAGAAATCTTTCTGAAATTTTTGACTCCTTTCAGATTTATCCATTAAAATCCCGAGGCGCTTTCAGATGTGGTTTTGGCCTGGGTAAAGATAACTCCTCCAGCCGTTTGATGGTACCTGGCTGACGCTGTGGGCAGAGGGAAGGAGGTGGGCAAAGGCGATCGATGGGGCATCTTGCTTTATCCCGAAAGAACGGTGTTAAATGCAAACCTGCAGGCGGTGTTGGATTCCATCCCTGGGAATCCAGAAACTTCACACCTAAGATGGAAACATCGCGGCCTTTGAGATGACACTGAAGGAAGTCATAAACCATCAGAAATGGCAAAATTAAGAGCTTGAAGAGATATTAAGAAAAAAACCCCCAGGCTGCCGCTCACCCCCCCGCCGTTCTCCTGCGGGGCAGCCGCCCGCGTATCGCCTTCCCGCCCCCCGCTCCGCGCCTCTTCTTCACTTTTCAGGCTTTTTNTTCTCCTTCTATGCATGCTGCTGCGTGAAATTACGCTTTCAAAAAAAAAGGTTTCTAGCCGTCCTGGGTGCAACTTGGCACAGCCAGCATGAGGCAAGCAAAGTGCTCTCTCTGCTTCCCGGTTGTCACGTAAGACAACGTTATATATACACGCACATATATATATACACACACACACATATATATATGTAAAATTCTTAGGCTGCAGTTGTTTCAATCTGATAAAGTTCTTTTACACCCTTTGCTGTCCGAGAGAGGTGACAAGTAGGTGCCGGTCTCTGCGGAGTTGCCAGATGCTGCCACTGTGGCTTTCCTTCTGCCAGGCTCCCGACGCTCCTTTAAAGCACGACAGTCGCCCTCAGACTGAGCGTTATTTTTGTGCCTCCAACTCGTCGTTATACCTGCAAAAAGTGCCCACTTCGATCGTCTCAGTGGCCCAGCTGTAGAGTTTCTAGGAGCATTTCTTGTCTCAGTGGAAGCGGCGAAGGCGAGGATGCTGCTCTCGGTACAGACAACCCCTCTGTCCTCAGGTCACCCCTTCCCACACGCTCCAATGCAGGGGCTGGGGCCTGGGAGCTGCCTTGCACTGTGAAGCCGGCTCTGCTGCCCTGAGCAGGGCAGTGTAATGACAGTACGCCAGGAGGTGGTAGAGGTGACGTCATTGTACGTCAGCCGAGTATTCTGCGTGTCTTAACTTTCTTGTAATTGTAAAAATTAAAAGAAAAGTCAAAAGCAGGAGGTATCCGGTATCTCAGCTTTAAGTCATGTCTCGTTAATTGCTGCTTGAGGTGCACTGGGATGCAGTTCCCGCTTTCCAAACACTTCATCAGAATGCCTCCTTTGGGATTTTTACCCTGGTACAGCATCGTTTGTTTCACCCCTCTGTCTTGTTTGGAGGAATTAGTAGCAAGTTACTTACTGTACAGTGTGTTAATCACTGCTAGGAGAGTATGCAGATGTGTAGTTTGTTCTAATACCTTATTCACGTGAGATTTGCTTTTTGCATTAACTACTGTCATTTGTGTTTTGGACTAATAACTTCCAGTTATTAGTCCAATAACTAAGTTAAAGCAACGCACATTTCAAAATAGGCATCCTTATAGTTTTCACTTTTCACTTTGGTTTGTGTCTTGCAGATTAACCGTATCTGTTCCAAATTATACCTTGTAATAGTACTTGGTAGTTATTAACGTTCTTGTTGAAATAAAGATAATCAGAAGGATTTTTCTGGTATTTTATAATAGAACTTGCAAGTGTCTCGTGAAAATTATTAAAAATCCATAAAGTTGATTTTATTAATGCATATTGTTTCCAAGCTAAAGTGAACCATAGGATACATTGTTACAATAAATTCATTTCTCTAGTTGTAGACTGATTGCTGTATAGATAAGGAGAGGAATTGCAGAATCTAGACTAGACAATTGTCAGCTGTAATAAGATAGAGAGTAATAATAATAAAAAATGCTCTCAGAGAAAAGGTTATCTCCGATGCTATATTTTCTCCTGTGTGTCCTCTGTTATATAAGCACAGCGGAGGAAGATCTTCCCGACTCTTCCGTCAGGAAGCGGTGCTTGGATCATCTGCCAACAAACTAATTATCTGTGCTCACTGATTAGATAGCTGGGGTTTATTTCACTTCTTGCCACGATTGTCGCTCCGTTGGTGAAAATTGCAGTGATTACGGCGCGGCTGCGTGTCTGCTCTGGAAGTGTGTGAGAGTGGCATTCCGATGGCCCTCCGCTCTGCAGACCGGCCAGGAGCAGAGCTCTCTGTGCAGCCTGTGCCGGCTTTCGGAGCGTGATTCGCAGGGATGGCTCAGTGAATTGAGCTGAGCGGGCAAGCCGCTTGCTTTTTTTTTTTTTTCCCCCCTAAAACATTTTCCAATCAAGTGATGCGGTAGGTGCCAAGCAAGGAATTACACAGCAGTTACGTTGAGCGCGTGTTTGGGAATTCATTAAACGTGCATATGCTGAGAAATTACTTAAGAAAGGTTTTTCCCTGTGTTTTTGTACAGTTTTTATATGCAAATGCTACTTCTTATGGGTTGTGTGATAACTTCAGAATTTTGTATACTGAAGAACGTGGGAAGAGGAGTGGGTATGCTTGCATGCATTTCCATACGCATAAAAATAAGCGTCTGTAGAGAGCGTTTAAGTGTATAACAGAAAGGCAGCAAAGCTCCATGGGTCTGGTTAAGGGCTTGCTTAGCTGGCATAATGTTGTTGCAGCGCTGGCTAAGGTTTTATTGTAGTTGATCTTTCTTCTTTCAGTAACAACAATGAAGTGACATTCATATGGCCTAGTTTCAGAATGCTGTCTCTGTGCCAACAATTTTAGGCATTACTTCCCTTTAAATGGAGTCAGGAATGTTCTTTTAATCCAACAGTGAAGTGAGGATGTCCCTGCTTAAGAATTATTTGCTTACTGTAGTCGTGGATATAATGGGAGGCTTTATACTGGCTTGTCCTCAGGTTGCTTGGCTCCATAGTATTTAAGGAATCTTAGTTGTGATAATGCAACTTAATGTTCTTAAAGTTGTGGATTCTGTTGTTTAGTCCATTGCAGTTTGAGTATGGGGTCTATTTAACCGTTCTTCTTGAGGTTTCTCATTTTGTAGCAAAAATAGTAATTTCAGTTGTTTTTTATAAGTTGGTGTAAGAAAGCTATCCTATTTTGTCCACAAAAACCTTAGTTTAAGGTTAAGGAGGTCTGGATGCCATGAGAATTACTTTTGGTAATGCAGTATATGCATTCAAGAAACAAATGTGGTGCCGCTTACAATGAAAAGCTTTATGTAATGAGAACCTTTCTGTAAGATATAACATGTGTTTTAATCAAAACTATGCATGTATTTCTGGGGCTTACAGTCTAGACAGGAACAACTGCTTTCCAGTAAACATGAGCACAATCCATTACTGCTTTTTAAAAGCTCTTCTGTGTTTTTAGTATTTACTGTATTAATAACCTTGTGCGGCTCAGAAATAAATAATTATTTCTGGATAATAACAAGGTAACCAAAAATGTACCTACTGTCTTTCTAATAACGAGTACACAGCTTTCTGTTGCTGTTGTGCTTGTCTGGTGAACCCAAGGGTACCCCTGTTCTCTGGGTGCTTCCCTGACCTTGAACTCTCCCCTGCCTTCTTCTCGTAGACCAGTGTTGGAGGTGGTTCATGAGGTTTTTCATATGGGCTTGCTCGGCTCCATTCAGAACGTCCTGCGTATATTTCAAGAATTCACACCAGTTAAGAGAAAGGGGCTACTCTTAACCTACATCGAGGTCGTTGCTCTTGGTCCCTTTTCGGTAAGGATTTGTGAGGTTGATATTCAAAGTTACTTACACTTGTGAGCCTGGAAACAAAGTCATGGCAGGAGAGCGAGCTGTATCTGCCTGTACAGCAGTCGGTTTTGAAAATGTGTTATAAAATCAGAAAGAAATGGAGCAACCTTAAAAGGAAGTGAATTATTGGAGCTCCGGCTGCCAGGTGCTGACAAGCATGTGAAAACTGGGGAGCTGCCTGGCAGATGCTCCTGAATCATTCTTTCTGTGAATGAAAAAAGTCCTTGCAGTTGAAGAATCGCTTACCTTCCCATAGGATTAGCTTGACTGAACATTACTTCCTCCTTTACCAACCAAAAATGAACTCTTGGCTCTCAAGAGAGATTCTGCTCTGATAATATAGTATTTAACAAAGGAGAAGTAATGGATTCATTTTTATCCGGTGGCTTTTCATTTCATGACAGCAGTGAAAGTGTAATTTAAATAAGAAAGGCGAGATCACCTTACAGTGCTGTGATAGGAAGGTGTATGAAAGGGGACCAGATGAGGAATTGTGGAATGAACGTTTTTTTGCTGGTCTTGTTCTTTGGGAGGAGACGGGGTGAGGCAGAGTGTACGCGGAGGTGTGCGTGGCTTCAGCTAAAGGACAGATTTGCTCCTTCTGTTGCAGTTTGCGAGTGGATTACACTTTTTAAACGCAATGAAAGCACAATTTGTTTATATTTTAGGAATCATTATTGTGTGATAAATTCCGGCATGTTTTCCCAGCAACTGTAACACTGCAAAGAAAAAGAAAGCCTGGGGAAAAAATTTATCTGAGACACGTTACATGGTTGCTTCTCCTCTAAACTGTCCTTTGGAGTAGCAGTTATTGGTGACAGTACAGTGCTCTAGAGAACTTTCAGACATCTTTTAATGACAGTTTTATATTCCAGTGACAAAATCAATGTTATGAAATGCCAGTAACATTCTGTGTAGTGAAATCTGCTATGAAAAGAGAAGATAGCTTTTTTATTTTATTTTCTTTCAGGGCAGGGTTGAAATAACAAGGTCTATAAATGGATGTAGGCTGGCAGAAGACAATGAGGCTGTAAGTAGATCATCCGAACCAGTCAAACCAACCTATCACCCTGAAGCTGAAGAATACCCAGTATACATAAGTGAAAGTTCTGAAGTTGTCAAACTTTTTCAACTTTTTCAGTCCCACTCCATTAGGTGTGGGTAAGGTGAGCAGGATGAAGAGGAGGGAAGTTTCATAAGACTGTGGAGCTCTGAACTTTTGCCCAAAGTGGTGGCTTTGCTGGTTTGCGTCAGTACATCAGCAGAAATTTTCTTGGGAAGATGGAGATTTTTTTGGTTGTTGTTAAATTATCCAGCTGAATCATCTCAAGGCAAGGAGGGTGGATGTGAGGGCTGGTGTATAAGATGGGTCAGGACCACCTGGCTCGCAGTGAGAGGCCGACTGCATGTTTTTGTGGGCGCGTATGGATGTCTCAGCTCAGCTGGATAATTGAGCCTCGCTCTCCCATGTATTGCATAGAAGTCCTTCTTTATATTTGCTCATTTTTCTTCTGTGACTGAAGGTCTGTGATTATTTTGGGGGTATTTTTGTTCGGTGTAGCTTTCAGTGTTGCTAAACATGCATACCTACATTATACTTTTTCCCTGCCTTATCTGTTTGATGCCTACAGTCTATATCATAACAGCTTTCGTGTAGATTGGGCATAATGGTATGGATGCTCATTAGCGAAGTGTATGTAAACAGACTTTTACCAATCATAAGTAGATAAGAATATATGATGTTTTGGGCCTTGGGACTTCTCAGCACGTTAACACGGAAAACCCTGAACTGTGATTTTTTTTTTTTTTTTTTTTTGAGATTGTAATGTGTGAGTTTCTTCGTATTAATTTTTAAATAAGATGCCTGTGTTGTACATTGTGTGTTGGGATATACATTATTTATCTTCATCGGGCATAGATATGTTAAAAAGAGTTTTCCTTTGGGGTATTCTTTCTAGTAAAACAAGATACTTTTTGCCAAACCCATAACTAGATTCTGTAATGATTCAAATTGCAGAAGAGAATGCTATTGAAAGGAGAAAGTGCCCCAAATGCAAACCACTCTGTCAGCTACTGTTGCTAGAATAAACTGCATGCTTTGCATGGACTTCAGGAAAGCTCCAGATAAACCGATTGCAACAACCCGTATCAAATACCCTATTTCTGCTGACTTTTTTTTTTTTTACACTGTAGCTCTGTTGCCTTTGTATGTAAAAGGGAGAGGTTCAGACACTAGAGATTTAATAGCATTTAAGAGATCACTGACGAAACAGTATTTATTTATTTAGAAAGGTGACTGCCAACTTTAGAAAACGCTGTGGAACAAAACTGTTGTTTGCTATATTACATCCTGTTTGCATGTAGTTACAGGTTTCACCCTGTATAAAAAATACTCTTCCTCATTCCTCGACAAAGAGCAATGGTGCTAGGGTGAACTTAATGAGGCCATTCTAAATCAAAAGGGACACTCAGAACCTAAAAGACACTGAGCCATGCTACTGTAAATATGAAGTAAGTGTTCGAACTCTGATGTTCCCAGTTGCCTGTGTGAATGTCACAAGCAAAGGTTTATGTTAGTAGTTCTGGTAGAAACTACTTTCTGGGAGAAATTTCAGGGGAGTTTGCTGAAATATGATGTGTATACTAGGCTGCAAAGCTGCCATAACAGAAGAAAATAACGTGTTAAGGCATAGAATTGCTTTGTTTTAGTTACTTATAATATTAGAATATCAATTATTGGAAAATTAAAGTATAGAAAGAAATAAACTTTGTATCATTGACTTTGCATTGATAACTGTCATTGGACAAATCCAGGAGTATTTATGGACCAATCCAGAAGTATTTAAAATATGGTGATGGTCAAAAAGCTAGAGATGGAGAATGTTTCAATACAGTTTTAGAATTACATGTTTTATGGCTCAAATTATTTTCATCGGATTTTAGACTTGATTCCCTAAGTAGGTATAGTTAGAACAAACAAGCAAAGTTTTGTTGGACAGATTTTACTCAGTTCAGAATAAATATTACTAATGAGTATATAAGGCTTTCAAAGTAGTAGTGGAAAACAACAGGCAAATAAATTTTTTTCCTCAATCTTTACTTTTTCACATTCTTCTCTTAAGAATCAAGAATCTGAAAATTCAAAGGGCCGAAAGAGTACTTTTCTTCAGATTTGCATAGTCTCAGAAATAGATCTCTAAGAGCTTAAAAAAACAACCATTTCAAGGTTCTAAAATAAAAATTTTCATTTAAAACATTCATATTTATAGGTTTTTTGCTCAAAGATTAGTTTGAGTTCTAGGAGTAATTAATTTCTCAGAGATCTTAGGAAAGCACAGCATGGGAAGTATAAATGAATCCTGCGGTTCTGCCAGGGGCACAGCTGGCATGTGATTTGGGGACATTTTCAACTTTACTTTTTGAAGTTTCCTTTGTAGACAATTGCTGCAGACCAGAATGCTGGTGTGGAAAGATGTATGAGTGCCTTGAACCCTTGCAAATCAATGCTAACTAATTAATCGATATTGGAAAGAATTGCTATATTCACAGTGCTATCCAAGCAGCATAAGTAGCCTTAGGAATTATTGATTTTCTTCCTTTCGCTTCTTTTATTCACCATCCCTGTTTGCTTCCTTTGTTCACGCTGCTGAGCTAGAATGTAAGATCTTCAGGTTTAGAGCTGTGATGTTTGTGAGGGTGCCAGCGATGCTGGTCAATAACAACTCACCTGCCCTTAATGTGGCCGATGTTAGGCTTAGAAAACCGAGAGTCTGACATCTCAGTGGAAACCTGTCTCCTTTTTCTCTCTAACATCTTGTTTCTGCCGGCTGTCAGCAGGACGTAGCAGTTGGGCCAAATAGCACCAGATTTTTACTGTTCTTTCAGCTACAAATGAGGTCTTGTCCTGGAAAAAAAGAAAGGCTGGCAACTGGCACTTCATTTTTATGACAGCAAAGCAAAGAAGGAAGCTAACCCAGATGTACTGAGGTTTGGCTGAGAAGTTCTAAGTTTTTTTGATAGCTGTTAAAGACACTGTGGCCAGAAACCCATGACAGACTGCTCAGGGGATATAAAGGTGGGGTCATGCATTCTTCTGCTTCTTATCTTTGAACTTGTCTCTCTTCAGAAATTAACAGGATAGGAAAAGAGGAAAGAAGAATCCAAAACCTAGAAATTCCTTAGCAGAAGTGCATGGATGAAAAAGATTTTTGGAGTCTTTTTCTTGTGTTTTTTTGTTTGTTTGTTTGTTTGTTTCTTAAATAATAATGTAAAAAACCTTGAAAGGGTACTTCAGTCTATAACTATTCCTCCACAAGAAAAAAAAAGTAAAAGTGTATCACTAATTCTGAAAGTATTATGTTCAGCAAAGCAGTATGAGCAAAGCCAGGTTTCAGAAATATGGCGGAAGGTGACCACAAGGAAAGTGATTCCATTGTTTAAAGTCACTGTAGTGCTATTCAAAGGATTGTCGGAATAATTTTCAGTTATTTATTTATCCTTTATAGTTTGTGCCTATCTTTTATCGCCGCATTATCCCAGAAGGGGGATGCTGTAACTGGAAAACTAGAGTGCTTGTCTTGAGAGGATAAGAATGTAATTTGTTGAATCAAGTAGGGAGAAGATGGCAGGACAAGGCCTGGGAGGGCCCTAGGAAGGGCGCAGACATTGGTTATGTATTTTTGGAAGCAAGCCTGTAGGATTTCACTATCTAAAATGTGGTGAAGGATGTGAATTATGCTGCCACTGAATAGGAAAACTTTTTGAAGCATATTGAGCTGAAGTTCAGCCTCACTAAAATTGAATCTCACTGTGTCAAACTGGTGTCTTCCCGGAGATGCAAGTTTTCAAAATAAAAAAATAGTATAGACTACTTACTCTGAGGATCTGAAGTGAGGAAGTACTGATTCCTCAGTTAATTTTAGTTCAGATACTGATTTATTAGATACATTATTGTATTTTTTTAGTTCTTTCTCAGCTTTCATATCTCTTCTGTACTTATTTCTGCTCAGACTATTTGCATTAACGGTGCTGGAAAAAATGGTATCAAGTCCTTGAGAATTACTTGGTTTCATTTTATATTTGCAATTTTAAGATGAAGGTTATGAAGACTGACTGCCAAAAAGTGACGGTGACTGTTGGGTAGCTGTAGCTGTTTGGGCCCTGGGAGACGTGACAGAGCCATGAAGGTGCAGAAGATGAGCTGTGCCGTCTTGACAGGACTTTCTCTGCAGGGTTACAGTTCTCAGAAGCCTCAGGCCCCGATTCCCACCCACTGGGAGCTCTACCCAGAAGCTGTAGGTTAGGCCTCAGTGAAAATTCCAAGTTAATGGCACTATAATATGTGTGTGCTTTGCGTGTGTCTTACCTGAAAAAAGTCTTGTGAGAGGGGGACGGGATATTTCTAACCTGTCTTGTTAACTGGAAGGTGATGGCTCCTGTGCTGTCTGTGTTGTGACTCCATGGAGGTGGCAGAGGCTCATGAAGGGCTGCAAGTTTTCATCAGCCTCTACAATTAGGAAAAAAAAACCTGATGGATTTCTCTGTTTTCCTGGCCTGTGCTTCTTGCCAAATGCAGCTGTTTTAGCAGGGTATCGATAACATGGTTCTGGAGATCGAACACTACTCCCTGGCTTGAGTTGTGGCTGTAGCTGTGGAGCAGCAGCGTGTTGCCGGTCTGACCGCCGCATGATCTCCATCTGCAGAGGAAGAAAACAGTAATCGCATTCTTCTGTGGGTCTAGCGAACTTACAGGCAGCTCAGAAGGCAAGTGGGCTTTTATATTAAAACAGCTTGGTGTTTTATGGTGCTGTCAGTATGTGACCGTACAAACTCAAATACCACATCATCAGGGAGAAAGATGAGTGATGAGCTCTGGATGAGAAACTCAAATTTCCAGGTCACTGGCTGAGAGTGTAGCTCAGCAGAGGCCAGAGCTCATTATCATGTCATGGTTTGCGTTTGGTCTCCTTCCAGGTGTCGGCACCAGAGCGCTCCCTCCTTTGAGGCCCTCACCCTAACTGAGCTGCACGGTCCCACCACAGCCAGACTGCTTGCCTGCTCTCTGCTCCTATCCCCATCAAAAGGGGTTCACTTGTTAGTCTAATCTGTGCTTCATTAATGTAGAGTGATTAATGAGGTAATGCTTGGGATACATACAGATTTTGCCTGTGTGACTTTGATATGCTGAGGAAGCTTGAGGTCTAAAACCTTGGCCTGAGAAGCTGAGATTTCCAGGGTTGAGAGTTGGGTAATGCCATGACACCAATTTTGGTAATAGTATACCTGAGCAAGAATAAAGCAAGTATTGCTCCATTTTCAAAATAATGTTACCAGTATATTTATACATTGCAGCTTGGGAGATGGTGCCATTGGCTAGGTATCTGTACTAATTTTGGTCAGTAAGATTAAGTGACCTTGTATTTTTTCTTCATGTAGCAGTGGCATGGAGCGTTATGGATTATACAACTGCTTTTTTTTTTTGTGATGTTCGCTACCTTGAAATTTTACCCTCTGTTCCTGAGGAAGGCCGGACATTAGAGAATTTTTAAAGCAGAATCTTAATAGTTTCATATCTTTCTTCCAATATATTTCTGCTTTCCTTCTTTTCATATTTGTGGTGAACTGTGTAGTCTTCTAAATACCACCCAAATACTGCTCCTGTCATTAATAGCCAAGCCATAGTGGGTGTGGGTGCATACAGTTAGATGCTTAGTTACTTTTCAAGCCTCAAAACCTGGTAGTATTCAAATTATCACAGTTCTGAATGTAGCTGTGGTACAGCTGTCCTACCTCCTTACAGGCTCCTGTCTTTAAAATATGGTTTTATTTATAAACTTATTTTTACTCCTGTCCATCAGCATGGAAGACTTCAGAGCAGATTTTGCCACAATTCATTTTGTAGGCGAGCATCTGTTACTTTATTGATAGACTGTGGGTATTTTCTGTCTTCCTACAAAAATATGAATCCTACCATTTAATTTTTGTCAGACAACAGTGTAGGAAGTACTGTTGCACCATTGTATAAACAATGTGAGACCCTATATAAGAGGGAAAGGATATGTTATTTAAAATAAGAACTGAAGGGGAAAATGAGTTTTCACTCACTCTCACAGCCTGTTGAGCCCCACACCACGTGTCCAAGAGGTCCATCCAGCAGCTGGGCACCAGGACAGGGGTGTTCAGGGTGTCTGTCCGGCAAAAAGACACCACGATGCTTGTGTCCAGCTGTTAGGACTGGAATCCATGGCCATGGTATGGGAGGTAAGGACACCAGGTGCCACATTCTCCACATGTCCTACATTCCTCTTCAGTTGCCAACACATTTTGCATATGTGTTTTTGAAGCTGGCAGCAATCGGTGTCTCCATTCTATACCACCCCAGTGAGTTGTTCCACATCATAGTGGTTCTTTGTCTCCAGGTCTGGGCGTGTTGTGAAACCACAGGTAGATGTGCTGGAGGTCTCCATGACCTGCTCACCAGGTGCCATTCATGCAGGCCAGGCTTCCAGGCAAGCCACCACTTCCCCTGGTCCCTCCACAGCCAGACCTTCCCCCTCATACCAGTCTGAGCCTCTCGGTTACAGTTCTCCATGGTGATTTTTAGAGCTTGTAACAATGTATTGAAACCAGATAAAGGTTCTTATTGCGGAGAAATAAAACTACTTTCTGAAGTAAATTAAAATCAAATAAAATGTTAAAATGAAAGTTGAGGAAGGTAGGAGAAAAAAAACCTTTTTCTTTTTCCTTTGAATTCCAATACATACAGCTCAAATCTTTTAAATGACCGATTTAACCATGTATTTTGGAGTTCCATGGACAAGCATATAATAACCTGTTTTGACTAGTCTCCTCCCTGGAACTGACAAAGGAGCTGTTAACTCTGAAAGCTCGGTGTGTTTATGGGGGCTAAGAATAGCACTGCATGCCACGTAGTATTGTCTTCTTCCAGAGGTCCAGTTCAAGCGCTGGCTGTGTCTCCATGCTACGTGAGACTTTTTTTTTGCCAGGTTTGTGCTGTGCCCTTGCACTTTCTCTGAAGACTTAATGCCCTCAAGGCTGTTGTCTGTTTTTCTAAGGAGTTGCACAACTTCAGGTTCTTGCTAGTTTAGTTTACTTTTATTTGCAGTTAGCATAGGTAAATTTCTTCAGAAGGTCCGGTTAGAAATACAAGTGTCTCATGCTTACTTGAAAAAAAAATTATTGTTAACTAGGGCTTCATGTGAACTCAGCGCTACCTCATGCTGTTAAAGGCTTAAAAAGTGCTGAGGAGCCTGAAAATACATTTCCCACACTAACCACAGAAGCAAAACAAATGTGGGTAAGCGGGCTAGTGAACAATCACGAATCTTCTAGATATTTGCTAATTTTCATGTTCATCAAACTTTTTTCCCCAAGAAGAAATGAAAATAGACATCCCAGACTATCACTGACTCAGCAGCTGACGTTGCTGTTTTTCTGTAGAGTTTGGTGAATGAATGGATTTGGCTCAGATGAGTACATTTGGAAAGAAAAAAAACACAGATAACTATAGCTAATTTAAAAGCAGAGAATATACAACAATGTAAGATATGTGTGTGCCATCACAAGGAAATGTACGTTCTAGCTGAAAAAGAATCAACCTCTCCTGTCTGCTTACTCTTTGGTTACTTGTACTGGGAACTGAAACCCATCAGAGTTGAATTTTCAGACAAGCTGTTTCCCTCAGTGCAGGGCAGAAAACTTTAGGGAATATGTTCAGATATGATTTTTTTTTTTAAAAGAATTAAATTTAGGTAGTTACCTGGATGTGCAAAAAAATTGTATTTTCTTATTTTGTTTTGACTCCTCAGCAAACTTACTGTAAGAATGTACTTTTGAAAATGTTGATTTTCATTTTTATTTTTTTCCTTCCTTGGCATGTTTGTGTTAAATGTGACAGATTGAATTAGTCTTCAGAGGTTTATTTCCCTTTTCAGCTCCTATGTTCATATGGAGGATTACTAGGCAAAACTGACAGAATCAGAGCGTGGAACAGTTGTTCTTTCCTGAAATTGATACTTAATGCGTGAGACTTATTCTAACCCTGATTTGTGTATTCCAATGCTCAAATGTATTTATTTCCTTTTTTTAATCCTTGTGTGTGTATCTAACGCTTTAATTTTCAAACCATACCTCAGTATCAGAAGTACTATTATAATATTTCTGAGTACTTCACTGGGCAGTTACTTACAAAGATGTGAAAATGCTCTTTAAATGGACCAAGTCTGGATTAATGTAATGTTTTTGAGCTTTAACTTTTAGATGTGTTTTTCATATGAAATATTAATATGCTTATATGGAGCATACTAAAAGAAATTAATTTGACTCCTTTATAGATTTTTAAAAATAGGCTTTGGTTTTTTAATGATACATGATTTGAAGTTATTGGTTACTTTATAACCGATGCTCCAGAGTCTTTTTCCAAAATAGCTTTTTACAGCAAAGCTGTCAGTATTCATTACTTTTTGCATTTACTGAGGAAAGGTATCAGTTTGACATTAATGAGGATAATTGAAGATAATGAGCATAATGAGCATAATGAGGAAAAGTCTTTTCCTCTTTCTACTGGGAGCTGGAATTGCCCTCTTCTCACAGGCAGTGGGAGGGGTGTTTAAACAAACTACCTTGGGTTGTGCTCGGCAAGAGAACTCTGCAAAAGCTGCTGGCTTCTGACACTATCTTTTTGGAATATCAAGCATAAATCTGTTGAGCGCTTTGTCATTGTTTTTTCCTTCAGTACTGTGCACCAGTAGGGTTTTTTTTATATTCTTAATTCTTCAAACTGAGGATGTGGAGTTTTGTTTTTCCAGAGAAATGTGGATTAGGAAAGATGAGAGAAGGTATTTATGTTTCTTTTTCTGTTTGCTGGTTAACAAAGGCATATCTATGATCACTTTGACCTTGTTACTTGATGCATTTTTTTCGTGTCGTATATGTATCTGTTAATATATTAAAAGGAAAAAAAAGCTCATCATAGACGATAAGTTTACAGTGACAAGTGTTAGAATTAAGTTGTCTCTGCAGCTCATACATGAGTATGTTTGTATTCCTTCGATGCTATATCCTTGCCTTAGTTTTAGGATTTTTAGGTACTATTTCTTAGTACCTAAAAGTTTTACATTTAGGGTTTAGTTTGTGCTTTTCTTTCACTTTACGTAATTTGTGTACCATAAAAATGAAGTCTATATTCAGAGTAAGTTCACCCTCAAGTTGCTGTGGAAATGTGTGCTTCCTTAACTTGTAGAGCACTGTACGTGGAAATCTGCAATAAACGCTAGTAAATATAATTCTCTTTCCTTCTTTTTTCTACTCTTCTAGACCCCAGGCTTGACTAATGTATCCACTGCTGCCTTTGCCTCCCTTATGCTTTTTAATTTAACATCACTTAGCCAAGCGTTGATACAATTTTATTGCCTTTGTTAGCTCATGCTTAACATAGGATTCAGAGCATCAGTGTATTTCCAGCCTGGTGCAGCCTTCAATTTGATAGCCCAGGAAGGAATAAAATGGATTTTTCTGTTAGCAGTAAATGTTTTTTTCTCTGCTCAGCTTCCCCACCCCCATGGGCTGAGCAGGGCACGTGTTCCATACTAAGCAGAAAAGGTATAGGGGAGAAAGCATGCGAGCAAGTTTACCTGCGGACTTACCTGTCACTTGAGAAGTTGACTGTCGTTCTGTGGCTCTCAAACTGCAGTTTGTCAGCTGGGAGAGGGAATGGAGAAAAACCAAACTGCCCCTAGCAAGCTTAAATTGCTCAGTAGGAGTCTACATCCCTTTGGATACAGGGAGAAAAAGTAAATAAAAATGTCTGCTAATGGCAAAATAGTGAAAAACATTGATATTAGGATTATGGATACCTGCTAGGCTTGAATGGATACCTTATTTCTGGGACCTTATTGGTGAAGTTTGGGTAAATGCTACAGCCAGGCTGGGAATCCAGCAGCAAGCCATGGGATGGTGTCAACATTTTTAGCTTTTACATTGTCAGAGGAAGTTGTAAATGCTCGTGTTTAGAGAAAAAATTGATGGCTCAAATTATTGGAATTGATGCCAGATAACTAGACATCTGAGCTGAGCTCCTTCCAGTCGTCCTTCCGACTCTGGGAGTTAGAACTGAAGGAAAGATGTGTGGTGCTTTCCCGAGTTGTGGCCTCTCGGCTATTTCGTGAATGCAGAGTACTATCTAAAAGCGTGATAGTCGTGACTGGTATCACCATGACTGGTGATGAGCCTGAGCTTATAGGTCTCCTGAAAGCCAGGGAATACAACTAGCTCAGATGTAGTGGTGGTTGGTTTGCATTTTCTTAAGGGCAGGTGGATCAGAAGAACTAATAGAAGAAGCCAAAGTTAAACTATTCTGTCCCTGCTCTCCATATTCAGAAGGAAGATGTTGTCTTTAGTCCTGTTGCAGTAATAATTGTAAATAAAAAATAGGAAATTGAGATACCGGGATACATACCCCTCTTATGTGCTTAGGGAGGTATCTTTTCTTTGAGAAGTTTGCAACTTGATTACAGAATTGTTTTCCAGCAGAAATTCATGTATTAAATTTAACTTGCTTTGTCATACATGCAGCTTTAATGTTAATTGAAAGCTACAGTTGTATAAAACTTAAGGACAGTAAAAGTGTATCTGAAAATTACCGCTGAGGTTTTAACTTATAGCCCTGAACCTTTACATTCCTGCCATTATTGTACTTCTTTATGTGATGGATTGTGTTCTAGATTATGGACAAACGAGCAAGACTTATCCTTTATATTCTTTGAAACTGCTCTTGCATGGGAATGGCTTTCTGACAATGAAGCCAAGCATGTTAAATATATTAGCAGTTTGGAAGTATGCTATGAAATACATTTCATGTCTTTCTAAGTGAAGGCTTCTGTGAAATTCAAAATATGATTTTTAATTAAAATGGTTTATCTGAAGAGGTTTTCTATTCTGGCAGTTGGTCTAGAAAAGGAATTACATAAACTACATTTTTAATGGTCTGACACTTTAATGGTCAGGATTTCCTGACAGCATGCCATAATCAAGAATGACTGGGCAGGACTTGAGACAATTGAGTTCAAACTGATTTCCTCTTCCCTCTCCAATTTTTGTGCTTTAACGCATTGTTTTCCAATGTGTATGGTTTGGTCTTTTGGCATCTTGTGCTATAAAAATTATTTTTTAATTTCCTCTTTTTTTTTTCCTGTCTGATAATAATCTACATGCATGCTTTACCATAGAAGGCTCTGTAAAGTGGTTCACATGAGTTGTACTTATTCTTGCATATGCTCATAGCAATTTCAGCCAATATTTCACGCCTCTGTCCCAGCTGTTATGTTGTTAAGATTTAAAAAAAAAATTAAATATGTAAAATTGGTATTACATACATCTTAGTGATTTTTTTGTTAGTTTGTTTTTAATTTAAATTTCTTGTTTGCAAAGGTAGTACTTGCGCCACAGATGGGACATTCTGCCCTGCCATCCCATACTAACCAAGTTAGAATTACATAGTGTAAGAGATCAGTGAGCTTCAGCAAACATCTTTTGAGACTCAGCTTGTAGCAGCCTTTGCTGCTCTCGTCAGACATTCTCAGAGGACAGAGCGAGCCCAGCAATGAGTAATACTCTGTTTCTGACTGGCTGTCCTCGATGTCAGATCTGACCCCCTTTCCAACCATTACATTTCTTAATAAAACTAATCGTGTTTTCTACCTTCTGTAGATATAAAATACCCACCTATCTGATTAGGGTGATTGTATGTAACTCACATGGCTGTTGCTCATCGTGTTCGGTCATAAATCTATAGAGAAGCAGGTTCTCTATATACAGTATGAGGATAATGTATTGCTCTGCTAACAGATTTTTAAGGATTGCTGTGATTTTTATTTTTTTTTTTTTGCACCCAAAAGAAAGCTTTGCTTAGGGATAAACACTTAAACTGGTATTTTGCAATTTAGTAGTGGTGCTGCTTTCCACAGATGAGAGGGGTTGAGAAAGAGGAATGACTAGCATAGTCCTTATTTAAGAAGTGGCAAAGCCAGTAGGATTTACTTGGGGAAATTCGTAGCCCAGTTTCTCCCCTCTCATGTATCTGAATTTAGGCAAAAGAAGTATTTAAAAATAATTTTCCCGATTTTATTTCTGTAATCTGTTTTTTCTTTCTGTCTTAGAGTTTTAGGGGAAAAAGAATATACCTGTTTTATTCTCAGAATAAAACTTCTCAAAATAAAGTAGGGAAGAGACTGCAAAATATGAAGTCCTGTACAAGGACTGGAATATTTGCTGGTTAGAATTTGCTCAGCCATTAAAGCAGCCAGGCAAGAATTTCTTTTTCTCTTCACAGTACTGCCTCAAATAATGTCCAAATATTACTACAAAAAAGGAGGAAAAGGTGCTATGTAGCAGAGAATATAGCAAAAAGTCTCCAGAAGATTTTGGTGACGGGGAGTTTAGAAGGGGGAGGGCAACCTTTGAAGGACTTGTGTGTGTTTAAAATGCAGGGGACTGACTTCACACATCTCAGACCATGTTCATTGGTGTGGAAAAGGTGGAGGAGAAATTTTCTTCTAAACTTCAATGGATATTTTTTTTCAAATAGCAAAAAATATCACTTAAAATTTTGAAGTGATATTACCAAAACATTTCTCTTCTTTCTTTCTCCCTTGCAGGAGACTGTTATAGTTGTAGATTTCTAGAAAGCACTATGCCAAATGAAAATCTAAATATTACAGTTAATGAATGAAACTGCAGAGATATTAGCAGCAGTGGGCAAAAAGACTACTGAATCTCTGGAAGGACAAAACTACCTAGTTGTAAGGCAGAACTTCAAATTTGAGAATCATCAGTAATGGCAAGACTATATCTGCTAAGGAATTGTAATCTGGCCCAGTTACCTAGAAAACAAGATATTGCCCGATGAAGATTTTATCCCTTAGAATTTCTGCTCTGTCTCTGTGTTGACCTGTTACCATTCATTAGCAGAAGAGTCTGCATTCTGGGGAAAGCTAAGATGAAATTTCTTGCCTGTGTTTGCAGAGGCTTTGAAAGCAGAAAACAAACTTCATGTGAGTACCTGTAACTAGACAAATTGGCAGATGGTCTCCTAGTTGAGCCAACTTTCCATAAAGAATGGATGGTCATATTTGGGCGTAGAAAATGATTTGTATGATAAAGCTTCAGGAGATTTCTGTGAGGTTTTTGTTCTATGTTTTTTTTGAATTCCATTGTCATAGTACCAGTTCCCACAATACACTGAAAAAACTTTCATTTCCTTTCTATATTCCCTCCCAGGGCATCCTTCACATTTTAACCATGTGCATAATTAGCTACTTGTTGAAATTATCTTATCTTCTGTTTATTGATGCAGCATTCATTTATGTTTCTTTATTCGAGAGTTTGGCTAAAATGTAACATAAACATGTCTGAAGCTCAGATAAATTGTCAATAGGGAAGTGTTTCTACTGCAGAAGTAAAATCTAAGTTCTGATTTAGACGTGGAGGGGAAGTTATCAATACTCATACAACTTCCTCTCACTGAAAGATTTGACTTGGCTTTACAAGCATTCCACTGAACCGTACCGCTGAACTAAGCCAGTTCTAAGCCCATTTCTACTTCACAGGTTGGTTAATCCATTCATCTCATTAACATGTGACATTTCATAAATGCATGACAGAAGTACCAGCTTCTGTTGTTTATTTAATTCTTTTCATCAAATTCACCTAAAATCAGTGAAAGAGAGAGAGGGGAATAAGAATTTGCAATCTGGGCTTAGTCCACATGGCTTGTTAGTGAGATGCTGGTTTTCTTTGCCCGTTGGTGTAGTACAATTGGACATGTGGACCCATGATCTTCAGTAAACATTTCCCAAAGATAATTCACTGTACGCTGCCAAGACAGAGAAAAGAGAACGCCATACCTCATGTAACCAGACGAATTAATCATGTAGTCTCTATTGAAAATAATAGGATGTTTGTTCATCAGGAACTATATATCCAGACTAAGGTATAAGAAATACGGGAGAAAGGGTGGATGTTTTTTCTCTTGGTCTTGTATGTTCTAATGTATTTGGACTGATTTTCAATCACTGTGTTTCTATTTGGGGTGTTACCAATCAGTAGGTGTGTATTACATAAAGGAATATCTAGGTAACGCAACCTATGAAAATTTGTGTGCTTAGTGGCTCTTAATAGATGTATAATTTCACTGACAAAAACCATGGATTTTATTCACATCTAGGTTGTCTTGTAAAGTGACATGACTATGGTGTCAGGAGGTTGCTACGCCTCTCCCTTCGCTTTCAGGTTTTCATACCAGTATCAAGAATAATATTTTTATGAGGTACCTTTATTTAAAAGGCATCCTAAGAATACCTTAAAAAAGCAGAAAGGTATTATCTTAGTCCATCCAAGCACGTTACTGAGAGTAATGTACATCGCTGAAAAAATTGGAACAGCATTTATATAAAACTGGAAGTGGTTAAAATAAGTATATATTTGACAAGTTTGCAATTTCTTCTCTTTTATTGTAATCTATTAGCACAGTTTAAAATGAGTAACATTTTTCTGGTAAGTGAGCATTCATGGAATAAATGGAAAAATCTGGATAAATGCAGTATAATGCAGAACTGTCCACCATCTCTGCAAAGGCTGCTGACTCCAGCACTTGCCTGCTGCTGGCGAGCCAAGGAACCAGCCAGAGCCGTGTGTGCGGCGGTGCTGGCCGTGCATGAGATCAGCTTGGGTTCAGTGCAGCTAGAGCTAGGGAGGCAGTAATAAATCCAATTTATGGACAGACTCCACGCACTACCGCTAGCGGTGCATATAGTTTGGACAAAACCCAGGGAGGTAGACCTGGCTGGTTTGCTGTGCTGTCCCCATGCTTTGGCAACCCAGGTAGGCTGGCTGGATAAATGAATGGCGACTGCATCCTCCCATCGCTACTCTGAAAGCAAATCCAAGAGATTTAAGTGAAGAATGGCTCTTTCTTTATATTTGTCTGTAGACTGGAGACTAAGATATGGAATGTGCATCTGTTACTAGAGCAGCAGATGTTGAACTTCATTGTCTTCATAAAAATATTCACCATTTCCCTCATTCAAATCAGGAGGTGTATTCGTGGAATGAGATTTTTTTTCACTGATGTGAGTAAGGAGACTTTGGAAACAATAAAAAATTGATGATCTACAGGAATTATAGAATTGTCAACTAATGATAAAGCTATTGAAAAAGTCTGCTCTAGGAAGCAGGCTGCTAGTCTGAGACACAGGAAACACAGATGTAACTTTCTGGCTCTGCTTATAATTTGGTGGGATGGTACCGGATAGCTTGCCATCTCTTTTGAGCATTGACATCCTTATTAGGAAAAAAATAATGCTGCCTTTGGTAAAATAACTAAAGATATGTTGCTATGAAGGACTCTAACAGTTGTTTTAGACACGGTTCTGTGTATATTAATATCACTTCTGTGAGGTAGAATGAAATGTTCTAGATGTTTATCAAAGGAGAAGACAAGGAGCTTAATTAAAATATTTTCAATCTCTGAGAATTTTTGTATTGTCAGTTAGACAAGCAAACCTTATCCTGCAACGAGTATCACAGGAAACTTAAAGTACTGTGATACTATGTGTGCTTTAAAATAATAATAAAAAGCTTAGTCATTAAATGTGAGCTGTGTAAAATGATTTACTACCTCAGCAATGAATGTAAAAATAGCAACCAAGAATATGATCTGCTTGATGAAAACTATGGAGGCTCTCTCAAAAGTTTGTTGAGTATCTTCTTTTTATAGTTGGATAGCGTATTTAAAAAAACATAAAATAATTCTAGATGTATTTTCAGGTATTTTGAAAGAGGGGGAGATACCTGATGGAAGTTTTGCTTCAGTCTGACCATTCCAACTTCCTCAGAAACAGCAGGAACTGAAAGCAAATTTCAGTTAAAGGAAAAAACATGGAAAACTTGGGAAGTACTATTTAAAGCACATGTGAAGTGTCAACAATTGGCTAAGTGTAAAGTAGTACCAAAACCAGTCTATGAAAGGTAAAAATCATGAAGTAAAATGCAGTCATAGACTGTCATGGGATGGGGTGTGCTTGTTACCTTTTGGTACCTGTTCTGTATGTTTGAATCCTGAATTATCTCATTGGTAAATAGGACAATACTTATATCCTCAAATATTTGATGCATTTGGTCTATAAAGAGAGAAGCAGGATGATAAAAATAGCATTCTTTAATACCAACTTGGGTATTAAGTAACCTTTCCTACTTTGGGACGCTTGTGTTTAACATGAAACAACTTTGTTTCTCATTTAACATACATCAGGGCGTGTTGCCTTTTGACCTAGGAGTATGTTGTCTGTCTAATTATCCTTTGTATTGTTTCACTGTTCCTTGAAACTATCCAAACAATTTGGTGTGGCCCTAGCAACCAAACAATACTGTTTAACAGAGATTTCCTACGGCACTTGCTCCCAGATTTCCCACGTAGCGCCGGCTCGCATCAGAGCAAACAAACAGGATATTGTTTCAAGTGAATAACATTCAGTGTTTTCAAGCGATTTATGAAAGTAGTTTTTTGTTTTTGAACTGTTGCGAGTGGTATGATTTTTTGGTTCCAGATTTCATCTGAAGTTCTGTAGGATGGTCCATGTTTTGAAGCTTCAAAATTGTTTGAGACTTTCTCTGGTAACTAAGAGTAGAGATTGGCTTATGCTTTGATGGCAAAGATTAGCAGAAAGAAAATACTTAATCCTGTCCTGTAATGAGATTTTTTTTTCTCCATTAAACATGCTATTTAAGATCCACGTAGACCCTTTTTACAGTGTTATCGATTGCAAGTTCATGATAAATAAATCCCACTGAACATAATTATACTAGATAATAATGTTGTTTGACCTAGTTAAGAAGTCTGATAACAGATTTTGGCTTTTCTTTAAGGAATTACTATATATCTTCTCATTAAGCACAGTCAAGCTCCTTCCTCTTTTTCCCTCCTATGTGGTTTTTTCCTGTGGATGTTTAACTAACTGGTTTTACATAGCAGATAAAACCATGAACATTGTCATATACAAGGCAGAAGTTGTTAATGTGAGCCATTAATGCTGTCGTGAATTAGAGTCCTCAGCAAGTTCATAGATGAAAGTAAATCCTAGTCATTTATTCTGCCTATTGAATACACTGGCATTTCAGCAAAACTAAGATATTTGTAATCCTCTCATGGCAGTGTTTATAATTGCTTCAATTTGACATTTTTCTCTTGTTTTTTGGGGGGAGGTTTATTACCAACTGAAGAGTTTGTGCATGTGAACACAGAGATTAGACATGTACAACTGTAGGACAGCCTTAACTCTGCTTTGCTGCTGGAAGAGCAGAAAGGCAAGTGCTGGTCCTGCCTTGAGTCTCCTCTTTGTGCTGGTCAAGTGCTGAGCGAATTGGACATTGTGGGTCCAACCCCTCTGGGGTTCTTCAGCCTGGAGGAAAAGAGGCTGAGGGGGAGACCTTATCGCTCTCTACAACTACCTGACGTAAGGCTGTCCTGGCACCACCTTCCTCTGGCTTCGTGGTCATGCCCTCTGCCTTGCACTGGAATCTGCAATGCTTCTGGGACCTGGTCTGGTTCTAGTCCAGTTGCTTCTATTTTTGCTTGCCAGGGTTGGGTTTTTGTCCAGTACAGTCATTTTGAGTTGATTTCCTGTGTTTTCGCATGAGCCCGAGGGAAGGATTTGTTTGCTGTATTGCCTGGGTTTAGATCAGCCTGAACAGCTTTGGGGTTTCATCCTTAGGGAGAGAAGCTGTTTTGTAGCTTTTAAATTTAGCGTCCTGCTTTCTTACTGAGGATTAGTTTACTAATGGAAAGTAAAGATAGTACTTTGAAGATGATCGGCTCTCAATGTTTTCCCGATTCTTAAATGACAGAGACTTTTAAGGTGATCTTTTGAAAACTGGAGACAGAAACATATTGTGTAAACACACTATTAAGACTTGTCTACATAAAGCAAATCTAGCTGTGGTTCTCAGTAAAGGAGCCCATTAGTCCTTCTCAGTTTCCCTATAGAGGGAGAAGAGCTGGTTGAGTTCCAGCTTCTCACTGTTCAGGAGTGTGGGCTGGACCGGAGCCGTGGCATGTTCCCTCAGTCCCCAGTCCTGATAATGTGGGGGCTGTGGCATACTCCAATAGGTGAATCTAGGAGGAGCCAAAGCAGCTGCTTTGCTAAGTGTCTTCTTGACCAGCCACAGCGAATGATGTTCAAAAGGGGACTTTTCATTTCTTTCCAGTCTGTTACCTTCAATACGTGATTTAAAAGAATAGAATCTGTTGAGTAGAACAAAGCGTTAGCTTTCTTTGAAACTCTCGTATTTAGGATAGAAACAACCGTTTACCTAGAAATGTGTGCTGTTTGGAGTCCTTAGGTACTTGACTTCTTCATTTTGTTCATCTGCAGATGGATGTGAAAGGACAGTTGTTCAAAACACATGTGTTGCAGCATTTTTGTTTTGTAAATTTCATACTGGGTGTTTCTGTTTGTTACCAGCTATGGCTAGAAAGGATATATTTCTTCTTTTCACCTCTTTTCTCCTCAAACCTTTGTGCTCTTGTTCTTGACACATAATGCATTTCTCTTGTTTCCTAGGCTGCTTTGGAAAGATCAGGGCTTAAGAATGACAGGAGCACAGATGCTGGAGAATATAGACATTGTAAAGCAACTTAATATTTTTAAAGTGCCTGGCACATTTATGCTTCTGTACTGAGGGAAAAGCCAATCATCAGATATGGGATAAGAAAGAATTTTTCTTTCAAGTCAGGTATTTTGGGTTGTCGCCTTTCTTTGCAGCATGCACTTTGGTCTCTTTCCTAACACCTTCGTGTACTTTCATCTGGCGAACTTCCACCATCGGGATCTAGAACATGGCAGTGTCTTTGATCTCCCATTGCCTGTGCTGTGTGGCACACGCTTCTGTGTCTTTTAGGACCTGCGTTACCGAGATCAAAGTGCCAGATCAAAGTGTTAGAGGATGTTCAGAAATGCTTTATGGCAGGCGGTGTGCCTGCCTGTTGTTCTGGTGTTGCCTCTGGTCGCTGGGAACTCAGCTGTGTGACCTTGGCAAGTCCTTCCAGCCTCAAAGACGGCGTACTGCAATTAATGCACAGGAAAAAAATACGCATTACTCCAACTAAAGAGCAAGTTAGTACAAATAATAATTAGGGAGAAAAAACACAGTTCATATATAGTACTCACAATGTTGTAAGAAGGTAACCTTCCATTTTGGTTAGAGGCTAAGATAGTTGTGACCGTTCTGTTCTCAGACCTGCTGAATTGCTCGCTTCACTAATGAGTTTGATAAATGATTCTTTTCAATGGAGGTTGAGGAAGTCTGTGTTACATAAAAGGTAACTTTCTGAACTGATAGAAGAAATTATGAATGGCTGAGACTCAAACTTGGGAAGATGCGAATTAAAGTACCAAAGGTTTAGTCTCCATGGCAACCAGTATTTTCATGAATGAGCTGAACACTGAAAAAATGTTTGAGTAAAAGTTGGGGGTAATATTTAGCTAATAGGAATTGCACATGTACAAGTTGAAGACACACAAAAAATCTGCAGGTTCATGAAAATTTGCCAAGTGCATCTGCTCACACTTAACCTGCAAAAAGCCTTAAAGCTTCTCTGAGAAGCTTACCTGAACAAATCGCAACATGTAATACAATAAAGTAGACTCAGACTAGGCTCCCTATACAATTACCTTAGGAAAATCAAATCTTGATATCAATAGGTAAGAATTCTTAATCTCAATTCCTAATACAAGTTTAGAAGGTGACATCTACAGTCATGGAATGTGCTAGAGAAATATCAGACCTTTCTGGGTACATCTGGGGCATCATTAGAGATGTCAATAGTTCCTTTGATTTATAGTGTGCAAGACAAGAATTGTAATTATTTACTGAAATTGTTACGTGTGTGCTAAACTCATGCATGAGTGAGTTCTGATACTTGATTTTCGGTACTGCAGTTCATATTGGGTGGAAGCTGTGATAATAAAGAAATGGATTTGAGTGCTTAGGGAGAAAAATAAAATTAAAAGTTCACAAATGCATGTAAACTTAAGAGTATGACAATTTCAGAATTAAGCTGAAAGCACTAATCCTTAGAGAGGGAAGCTAATATATCCAGTGTTATTTATATTGATTGATTAATATTTCTGATGAGGAACAAGTCTTTCAGATTTGTGACTAGACAGTGAAAAAAAATAGCATGACATGTCTAGAAAGGGTTTGCGTTCTTGTTAGGAAAATCAGTTTACTGACAAAAAGTGCCCAAGGAAGTATTTTTCTTGAACATCTTTGGACGCCAAGTAGAAACTTGAATTTCACGGATGATTTATAAAAACTGAATCAAGCAGATGCCTCTCACAATGTAGGGAGATAACCCTTTAAATTGAACCTTTTGATTTTTAGTCAGTCATACTTGAACTGAAGATACCAGATACTAAAAGCTGTAATCTTTATCATGCTCATTGTACAGAGTTTTCCTTTTTATGAATAACAAAAGCGTTTACAATGCAACTAATTTGTGCAACTTAAAGTAGAATTTCACACCTAATTAAAAAAAAAAAAAAGTCTTGTTGGATAACTAGTTATTTCCTCCTCCTGGTTTACAGAACTTATTGTGTGAATACATCTGTGTGGTGGATGGGAAAGTTAAAGAAGTGATAGGTACTGTGTTAAGAGGCTCTGTTTTATAGCTCTTTCTTTTTTATTTTTTCTTCTGCAGCCTCCACGCCACCCAGCAGAGTAAATAAACGCAGAGTTTCTCCAAGTGTTGTTTCCACCTGGGAAAAGAGAGGCATCATCATGTCTAACATTACTATCGATCCAGATGTCAAACCTGGCGAGTATGTCATCAAAAGCCTCTTTGCTGAATTTGCTGTTCAAGCTGAAAAGAAAATTGAAGTTGTAATGGCTGAACCTTTGGTGAGTCCTTTTTTTTTGTAGTATCCATTGAAATAGTCCTCTCTTTTTTCTAAAATAGGCTGATTCATCGTACGTATGGTTACTGAAAGTAACATTCCCGATATGGTTGACTTTTCAAAGGGATTAATTCAAGGATAGGCTTCTGCAAACAGAGTTGCTACGTGGTTTGTGTTTTATTGACTTCCGTTAAAACTGTTACACAGTGGTTACTGGAAACAAGACCTCTTCGTATTCATAAGTTCTGTAAAGTTGCAAGAGGAAATAGCGACAACAAAAAAATGTTCCTTCATTAAGACTGCAAAGTGTGTTTCCTGTTGATGTTTCTTTCAAATAATACTTCGACAATATGCTTTCAAGAAAAGATGCACTGGGGTTGTTTTGCCCAAGTAACGACACTAACAACTGGAAGAACATAGTCCTCGGCTTACATTGCAGATTAGGCAAAATGCAAAATTCTGGTGGTGACCCAGAGCTGTGCATCAAAGGCTGAGGAAAAGGAAACATT
This sequence comes from Arenaria interpres, assembly GCA_013399435.1. Lineage (NCBI taxonomy): Eukaryota > Metazoa > Chordata > Aves > Charadriiformes > Scolopacidae > Arenaria > Arenaria interpres. The sequence continues at coordinate 430,755 of VXAK01024591.1, read as the reverse complement.
TCTTTATACACATCTACTTAGCTATACATTTTATATACGTGTGTGTGTACCAGGCGAGCCTCCAACTTATCATTACTTGTCTCTTTCCTTATAGACATCCTAAACAGTCAGGAATTCAGGAGGGTTTGATAAGAAAACACAGAAACTTTGTAGGCAAAGGGGCAGCAAACAGTGAAGGGTCCATGGCTAAGAAAGGAGAGGAGAGCTCTCGGGGTGGTGATGCCATGGGTGGAAAGGCAGATTGCTCCCCCCAGGGTGGGCTGGGAACACCGGTCCCTTGGCCCCTTTTCCGTTCATCTGCAAAACGTACAGGGAGGGCAGCGCTTGGCCAGAGCCACAATGACTGGCTGTAATTCAGGTAAGCTGAAAAGCACTTTTCCTGTAGACATACCTACTTCAGAATTAAATCTCCTAACCGGAGTACTAGTAGCAAGGTAAATATTATAGCCCTGGAGTTCACCTGTGCTGCAAAACTTGTCCCTAGACCAGATTAAATAAATGACAACAATCCAAGCCTGTGTCTCCCTGCCACACAGTTGACTGTTACTTAAACAAATGTTGTAAAAACTGTTAAGCATATGAAACTGAAACATCTTGCCAGATTAAAAATCAGAAAACCCATGAGACTAATGAAATAATGCACTTCTCAAAGAAGAGTGATTCTCAGCTCTGTTGTCCGCTGAGGTTTTATGGTGATTACATGAAGTCTACCTTAGTCAGGATTTTTTACTAATACTAAATACTAAAATCAATATTTTGTGTTTATACAGTTCGTATAAAATTCTTTGGGATAAAATAAGGAAATATAAATATTACTGGAGTAGTCATTTGTGAAGGTCTTTAACAGTTCTGTCTGGATTCATTTGCCAAGTTGAATTCATTTAAACAAAATGTTTTTTAATGCAATCAAATGTAAATTTACTTTATATTAGTAGGAAAAAAATGACTGTAGAAAACCAGCAATTTAAAAGAGGTGCCAAAAGCTGTGGAAAAGTGAACCAACCTGAGTCTATATAACACAGATTGATAGAAGGGAATCCTTAGGTGTCTAAATGAAAGGAAATACTGAAGTGATTTTGGTTTTGTATGTAGTATTTGATGTAAATACTGAATATTCAGCTCTAGTGTATGACATTTAAAAAGAAAGGTAAAAGGCTGAAAGCGCACAGGAAAGACACTGACTGAGATTGGAGAAAAGGCTTTAATGGAAGAGAGGAAAGCCCTTTATCATTTCAGCGTGATTGGATTTTGTGGGATCACTTGGCTACAAATAATAATGTGGCAAATACATACAGTGTTACATAAATCTTTAATGTTAGGTGAAGCTAGGTTGTTGGATGAAGCTGTTGGAGAGAATTTGGAGCCAGACCAATTAAGTTGTGAGCGAGACAGTTTTTAAAACTTGGAGATGAGCATGCCAGTAGGGGAGCAAAAATTAATTAATTAATTAATTTATTTATTTTAAAAGTAACTTCAGATCAAGACAGCACCCGGTAGGGGTAGGGGGACAGTACCGTGTTGGCTAGATCTATGGGTTTCTTTTAGAAGTGACTGACTTGTGATTTAAAAAAAGTGACTAAATGGTTTCTCTGACTGTGAATTTACTTACCATACTCAGTGAGTAACCAAGTAGTTTTCTTTCACTGATTTAGTTAAGAGTTCTCTGCTTGCAAAGTTTTAATGCCGTAGTTCCCAAAGTTACAGAAAGAGCTTTTCAGCAAATGCTTAAAATAAATGACTCAAGTAGCAAGCATAACCACAGGAAGATCATCTTTTTAGTGAGTAAAGTAAATTAAAACACTTTTAAAAAAAGAATTTCTTCTAAGTATTTTGTTATAGTATGTAGTTTTAAAGGAAAAAGGGCTCAGGCAGAATTTATTGTAGCTTAAAATACTCTTCCTCAGCTGAGCAAGGGTGACAGTGAGTCGTGAGACCAGCCTTCCCCAAAACGTGAAGCAAACTATACCAGTGAAAAAGATTAGTGATTAAACTCAGTTACCCTGTATTTTGTCAGGCTGTATGTACATATAGATGGTCAGAATTTAGGCATAGAGTTTAACATGAAGCCAAGTGTTTCTCACACGCTGCTCTGGGGCTGGGGGCAAGGATGCGGGCGCTGCCCGGGCGCCTGGGCTACCGGGGGCAAGGCAGCATCGCTCCTCTGGTTTCTCACTTGCACCTTGGAGGGCAGAAACGAGGGCTAATTTTATTATGCTCACCTGAGCCACCCCGCTGAGGTGTGCTTGGCCACCAGAGGTTGGTGCCGGTGAATGCTGGAGAGGGGCCAACGGGTGGTACCTTTTTCCAGGGGTGCAGTTGTTTGCACAGCACACACACACGTCTGTCTACATCCTGATCTCTGCGGCCTGCCATATGTTGACATTTCTGCTTTACACAACGGATGCAAACTGCTCTTTGGTTAATTCAATAGTGGTGTTTTGTTGGTGTTTTTTTTTTTTTTTTTTCATTACACTTGTAAAAGATAAATGTAGACCTTTTATTTCCATCTCTCGCTGAACTTCAGGAAGCCAGGAAAATAAATCTTAAATTATTAATTCAGTGAAACGTTTCCAGACCTTTACTTTATGCTGTTGGATAGATTTTTGTAAGTCATGTGAGACGACTGGGACCATGACAAAGCAGAGTTAGAAGGTAACTCAAAGGCCTTGATAGACCTGTGACTGGGTTAAAGAGTGTTATTTGGTTATGTCACGTTTGTTTGGTTAGTGTTACATTAACTACGGTGATATTTACCTTTTAGCAGTTAAGATCTTTAATGCTGAGGAAAAATAATAGTAATATGAACTTGTAAGGTCTTCATTCTTTTTGATACTAAAAATCTTTAAAGCTATATCAACATTTGAGGTACAGAAATGTCTCAATTAGGATAGAATGTGGAGGGGGGAGCTAAACTTTCAGAACTACCTTAAAATAGTTTGCTCTCTATTGATACGGTTTTCAGCTTCTTTGTTGAAACTCTTACAGATCATGTCACTTCTCTTTACTTTTCTACCATTTTTTCCTTTAGCTATTTCTGGTTTTAGACGCATGCAATGGGTATAATAAACTCAGTGTTCACCTGTATAATAGTTTTGTAGTACCGTGATGGAAACATGGCATGTCAGGGCATTGTATCATAAGGAAACCTAAGGAGCCTGACTTTTACCATCTTCTTATAGGAAAGTCACTTCTCCATCTTCTTGGGAAATAGTTTTCTAGTTATTTTCCTACAACTTATTTAGCAATATATGATGTTTATATAGGGTGGAACGTTTCTCGTGTTTCTACTTTATAGGTAAGATCATAATTATTTGTGCACTTTATCTAAAAGCATGGTATAGATAACGTGAGTTCACCTATGGTAGACATTTCCTTATTAAAAAACAAATAAGGAGGGAGGAAGGAATTCTGGTTAAAAGGGAATTGCAAGTACTTTCTGGAGCTTTTAGTATCTACTGCAAAATGTCAATTCTATTAACAGTATTTTGATCAGATTTAACATGTGAAATTACATGAATTTGTAAGATTTAAAAAAGTGTTTGCCAGTGTCTGAAACCTTCCCCCCCTTGCTTTTGAATACCTAGTGAAAGAACATTGGCTAATACATCAATTAATGAACAAATAGAACTATTTTAGAATGTTAAATGCATTTTCCTGAAACTACCTTCTCTTTTAAAATATTTTTTTTATTTAGTTATACTGGAAGTGTACACAAATGACTGTTTTCTTAGATGATTGAGTGGGTTTTTTTGTTTATAGAAACTGAAAATGGTCTGACTTGTGAATTGATAACCTGTATTATTTCCAGATACACTTTTGGAGTAGGCAAATGCTTTTGCTTGGGCAAAGTTGAATTCAAGTTTTCAGAGGCTGTAATAGTTGCCAGAGATTGTGTCCTTTTGAACACCGAATACAGCTGCAGTCATAGCAGAAAATGCCAGAAATTGTCTTGTATTTTCAAATTTATGATTAAGACAAGTGAAAATAAGCTGCCAGATTGAATCTTGGACTTTTATGTGCAATCCCAGTTTGTGTCTGTTTAGCATATAGCCTGTCTGTTGCAGTATTGCAAGGGTTAAATGCCAAGCAATACTGACTTACTGAAATTTTGTTAACACCTTGAGTGTTGTCTCTTAATAAACTACCTAGCAGTTACTTTGTGTTAACTGAGGCACAACCTGTTGAGCACAGTACTGGTTATCAGTATTGCTGACACCTCCTTTCACATCCCACACCAGGCAACTTAACAGCTCTTCCAGCTTCCTACTGGACTTAACTTGCTCCATAAAGCTCTTTGTCTGCTTACTGCAATCTAATGTGAACGATTAACTCCTTACCTTGAGTACTTTTTCTGTTTTCCTCCCCAAACATGTTGATTCATTTATAATAAAGTGAAAAGTAGTTTAAAATTTAAGTAGCAAGAAATGCTATTACATCCTTATATATCTTACTGTTTTGTAGCATGCCCTTAAAGCTGTTACTGTGGTACTTGGCTCATTGTAAATCATTGACCCTTAGAGCCAGTACATGGGATTTAGTCTTTTTTTTGTTTCTTTCTTTTTTTCCCCCTTCCCCTTTTATTTCTTTCTTTTTTTTTAATTTTCCAAGGTACCTTATCAAGAGAATAAAAGTGGTATTTCTTGTAACTGTATAATTTGGTATTCTCCATAGTGACTAGTAAGAATTATGATTACATTACTATTACTGTCCATGAGTGTTTGGTTTTTTTAATGCTTTAATTCTCACTAAATTATTTTGTCAGGAATATAATTTAATTTTGCTTTTAACAGAGCAGTATGTCTTACAGTACTGGTAGCAATGAAATATTGTAATAATTATATTCTAGTAATATTGCAACTTCTCTGTACCTTAAAGTTGTTTCAAATGTGAAGCAAGTTATTACTGACATTTTCCTTTTCCTGGACCAGGTTTTCTAGCTTTTTTTCAGGGAAAAGCACAGACTAGAAACACATTGGACAATTGTCTCTGCCTTTGTGAAGGCATTTTAAAATTCATTCTTGTGGCTTACAATAACTGCCTTATATGAACATGAATATTCTGGTTAATTCAGATGGGAAAGGCTTTCCTTGTGAGTTAGGTTTGGCACCCGCCGCCAGCGATGTCCGCTGAGCACACCGCTGTGGGCCCGGCTCTTTGGGAGAGGTGCAGGACATTTTCTCTTTGTCAGTCTTTAATGCTATTGCTATTAAGCCACCTTAATTTTATTTATTAATTTTAGATCTGTATTCTTCTATTTTGTGAGTACATTTCACATCTTCAGAAATGGTTCTAGCTGAAAAATAATGCAAATATTCTCATTAAAAGTTATTTCTTTGTTCTGTAATATAACGGAGAAAGCAGGAATCTATCTTTGATAACAGTCAGTTGCATTGTGAAATTCATGTTTATTTTTATTTTTATGTTTTTACAGGAAAAGCTCTTGTCCAGATCTCTTCAAAGAGGTGAAGATCTTCAGTTTGATCAGGTAGGAGACATGGAATTGAAGGCAGTTTTTATTGGATTGAGGTGGCCCCTTTTTTTGCAGAATAGTGGTTATAATGTTATAACGACTTGGAATATCCATGCCTGAATCGGTGTCAGAAGATTGAAACCTTGAATGTTAGTTAGACTTTATTTTCCATTTATTTTCCAATATGACAGTAAGAAGCTACTAGAATAGAATAATTATTTGAAGGTGGCAGTGAAAGTTGTTAGATGAAAGGCACTGAAATATGGTAGGGGAGAAAAAGACTTAATTTATTTCTCTTGCTGTTGACAGGCTTTTTGTAACATCAGCCTATATCACTTATTGTTTCAGTGTTAGGGGTTCTGCTTTTATAAGCAAGTAGTGTTGGCTTTTACTGAGGGCTTTTTGATTCTATGGCAGAAGGCATAAGGTAAATTCCTTTGCTGAATATGTAGTCGCACTGTGAGGCTATTCTGTTTCACTTACTGTAAGTGAATTGTATCTGGGATAACTGTCTGCTCAATTTTTTTCATGTTTATTGTCTTTATTTCTAATTCTTTCATAGTATAGGCATATTTTTGTCCTGTAACTTCTTCCTTGCAAGCAGAAGCAGCATTCAGATGAAGCCCCACTAATTGCCTGTTCCTGTTCTTAACTGTTACTGAATAGCATCTTCCTGTATGAAGTTTAAAATCTTTGGTGGCTATGGTATTTTGTTTTAAAGCTGACTAAAAGCTAAATAATATGCAGATAGGCAATTTGTAAGTCAGCAATACTACTAATGTTTCTACTAACTCTGCCACCACCTCCCCCCTCCTACCACCACATTTTTCCTCAGTTAAGGATGTTTTTTATAAATCACTAGTAGTCATGTGTTAAATGACATATAGGTTCGAAAAATATCCTGGGTGAAGAAAAGTAAAAAAATAAAGCATGTAACTTTTGAAATCTTGTAATATAGAAATAATAAAAATAGTTTTCTTGAAAACTTAGTACTTTGTTTTGATCGTGTGTATATATATGTGTGCATGAATATGTGTGTGAGAGAGTTCTTATTTTGTTCTTTTGTTGTTTGTAATCAACTGTGAGTTCATCAAACTCTTAATTTGAATGGTACCGAATAAATACTTTAGAGAGTCAGAGCAGAATGGTTCTCTTGTGGCGACAGGGGTTGTGAGTTTTGATAGGGAATTTTGAACATTGTTTGGCAGAAAGAATTAAGATTGCTTTTCTCTGTTTATTACTGGGTATATGAAGCCCGTATTAAGATCAATTCCCCAGCAGTGCAGAGGATTGCAGAGTAAAAACAGATTGGGAAAGTATGGGAGAGAGGAGAGTCCCGAGAACACAGCCAGAGCATCCTGCAGAGAAGGTAGAGCTGCTGCTGGCCAACCTTGGTCATACAGACATCTTTACAGAGTTAGGAATTTGAGTCCAAAAGGTGGCTTCAGCTGTACCGATGTTCTGTCTGAGCTAGTAAGTGTTGTAAAGTGTTGTAAAATGTGAATAAAAGGAGCATGACTGAAACACAAGAGGGACTCTGGGAGTAAGAAAGTATGTAGTTAACACACTCTCAGCTCAGTATGTGATGAGAAGGGGGATGGAGCAGGAAGGCGTGTAGTATTGCCTGTCCCTATCATGAAAATGTAAAGTAGGTGTTTAATGGGATTGCAAGTTGTTTCTGTTGGAAGCGTAACCAGACCAAGAGGGCTGCTGTTAGATCCGAGTGCGCAAAATCAATGGTTTCTAATTTTCAAATAGTACAATTCTTTTATTTGCCACTGAGGTTTTAATTGGAACAAAACTTTAATTTTAGCTAAGAGTTAAAACTTTGGAAAACAATAAAGAAATTTGTTGTTGATACACTTCTAAACTGTTATCCCTTTATCATTCCCGGCGCACCAAGAAGCTACTGGAGAAGAGTTTTTTTATAGAGCATATATTCCATTTCTTAAAATATTTTTGCTTGTACAGCTTGAAACTGAAATAGCGTGTATTTTTCTTCCTTTGTTTCTTGTAGGAATCATACTTGGCAATTTCCTACTCTTGTCCTAAGACACCAAAACTTTATGATCACGCAGAAGCGTATCTTGGCCATCTCGGTGACTGAAAGCAGAAGTGTCTCTGGGGTTTAGGCTTCTTCATGATTTAGGCACAACTTGAGCGTTGTTTTCAGGATCAGGATTTTGGCCATAGCTGGAATTTGGGCTCTAGCATCTTACTATAATTTTACATCTCTCTCTCCCTACCTGTCAGTATCCTGTTGGGTATGTTAATTGCAGCAATTAGCAATGTGTTACAGCCTTTAAGACTAGAGCACGCTTTGCTGTTTCATTCCAAGGAATATAAGTATCGTCATGATGACTAGTGCAGCTCTGTTCTCCTGGGCGTTACAGGATCTCTCTTCGTCTGGATTGCTGCTTTCAACCTAGGCATAATTTAATGCTAATATAAAAGTGTTTTCTTACAATTTTTATATAAGTTGATCTTGAATTTAGTATCCAAGCAGTATGGTAATTATTTTAAATAAAAAGAATAAGCATATAGCTCAAGTTCTGCTTAGCAGCTGTGTAATACAAGCAAAGATTTTGTCTTGTAATTCCAATGCCTTCTCATTAATTAGAATGTTAAGGATGCAAAACATGGCAGGAAATAAATACTTATAATGTGAAACTGATTTTTCATTTCAAGAGGAAAATTCTTTATAATACCAGTAGTTTCTGGGTTTAGCACTTTACCAATCACAATTTTTTTTTAAATGCATGTGATACAGTTTGTTTCTGTGGAAGATGATGTAAATCATTTAACTGCTGGAACGTATATGAATGGTGGTAGTATTAATATACTGTGTAAACTTGAAGGAAAGCCTAAGGAAAAGGTTTAGTAAAGCTTAAAATGCAGCTTTCTTCTTTTTCTTCTGCTAATAAACACATCGGTTCAGGAGGGCAGAGGAGTAGAAGTGCTTTCTGGCATCATTTTGTGTTGACAGCGCAGGGTAACTTAAGTGTTCGCTTAATCTGTTCCTGTCCTGTTGTGTGTGCAGTTGCTGTGTGAACATAGCTCTCAATGTATTGGCTATATTTTTCTTTTTAGAGAAAGAGAGCTCGTTATTTTTAGAGAAAGAGATATTAATGTATTTTCCCAGTGTTTAAGTAATTAGGGGTATGGGAATTGACAGTAAATTCTGAACACAGAACACATTTATGGATTGCTGTGGTTCTTCACCAAGGTTAGCTTTAGCTTTCATTCTAAGGATTATCAGTTGCATTGTCGATGTTATGCTGACTCTAATACTGCTGACTCTAATAAGTTTAGTAACTTATGAGGAGGGTTCGTTCTTTCTGTTTTCTTAAACTTTTTTTTCCCCAAAAAATGTATGAATACTTCTAACTTGTGATACAATTCTAGTTTTTTCAGATTGCTTTATCATGCTAAACTACTGTTCTTACTTTTTTCAGTTGATAAGCTCTATGAGCTCAGTAGCAGAGCACTGTCTCCCCTCCTTATTACGCACCTTGTTTGACTGGTACAGGCGTCAAAATGGAACAGAAGATGAATCTTATGAATACAGACCTCGATCTAGCACAAAATCAAAGGGGTAAGGGTTTTCCTTGCAAAAGTCTTGTTTTATTTTTGTGTACTTTGTTGTAAGAAAATGTCGATGTTTTACTTTTTGACATGTATTTTGTATTTGAATCTTTTGTTACCTAAATCTGTGTTGAAAGAGCACGGGCTTCTGTGAGGTAGTGTATTTAACTTGTGTAGAGGATATGCATGAAGTGACTTAATGATTTTGGGGTTGATATACATAAGGAAGTTGAACGCTGATAATTCCAAGTTAGTTTGTCCCTTTTGTATTTGTTGTGGTTGTTGGCACATCCTTTCGGGAGGGGGCGAGATGTTGGTGCTGCACAAAGCCCCTAAGTTTTTCTAACCATCCATTTTATATACGTGTGCAGCAACGATGGCATGAAAGCCATGTATGCCCCTTCTGTGTAATATTTGTGGGTTTGTGTATGATTTGTGTATTCTTGATCTCTTATTTTAGGGATGACCAACAGCGTGAAAGAGATTATCTACTTGAGAGGAGGGACTTAGCTGTAGATTTCATTTTTTGTTTAGTTTTAATAGAGGTTCTAAAACAGGTAAGCTCTTTCGCTTTGGCAAGATTCTTTTAATCTTTTGCTTTTAATGTCAGTTTTTATCATCTCCTTTAAATTTTTGTATTAAAAACTGGTGCATATATATGGTAGGCATATGCAAGGCTGTAATTATACTCTAAGTTGCATAAGGCTTTTGGCGTCTTCTGTCTTTTCTTTACATGCCTGCATTATCTCAGTTCACAAGTCTTGGAACCACTAAGTCAAATCTGCTGATGTACTGCAAAAAGCAAAAATGTAAAAAAAAAATAAATAAAATTATTTATGTTAAGTACTTTTTGTCTGCTTAAACATTTTCGAAATACAGTGTTAAATCATTGAATGATGATTAAAATGTCACTTTTTGAAAAAAAATAGAAACGATGTAATTTTGCTTGGCGCTATAGTGCAGTGCTAGATGATGTTGCACAATTTCTGTTAATATAAAATTTACATTGGTGTATGGACAAGAGAATAGAGTTTGTCTTCAAGTAGGAAACTCTTGCTTTTTTAGAGGAAAAAAAGATTACTGTAAGAATGGGTTTGAAACATGAAGCAGATCTGAGCAAATTTCACATTTCAAGTACTTAAGTAGTTTACGTCTTTTATGTATAGGTACATGAAAATTAAATTACTTTCTGTACTAAGTGAAGCAAGGACTATGGTTTAGTTTGCAAATAATTTGTAAGAGATTTATGTTTATGTGATTGTGCATGGCATGCTTGTGATTTAGGGAAAAATTAAAATGGTAGAACTAAGAGCTTGCCTGTCCTTCTCCAAGACACTGACCAGTCACCCAAAGTGGTTCCTGTACTGCATGCCCAGAGATGCAGAGAACAGTGTTTAAAACCACCAAACTCTTACATGTTAATGTTTTACAGAAAATCTTTAACTCATGTTCTCTCCTTGTGTAAGTTTTCCATCAGTGCAAAGGAAAAAGGGAAATGGCCTAGGTTGTTTAGGGTTGCAGGATTGAATGGGCAGCTTCTCTCTTTTGAACTGGCACTAGTTTTTCTGTTGAGTACGTTGCCAGTGATGCAGGTGTCAGGAGAGGTGCCAAAGTTCTGGTCCTCAAGAGAGTTTGTGGTGGCTCCTGTAATGCTTGGTGAGTCTCTCACGCTTCTACTCTGGACAGGAAAGGTATTTTTCTAATGAGGATATTTTCCCCTGCTGAAGACCTGCAATAGCCCACTAAACACAGACACACCACTTAAGAGAATCCTTTAGTCAATTTAGCATTAAAAGTTATATTAAGGAGGGTTTGTATGTTCTGCCTGTAATGTAAATCTGCAATTGGACAATCAAGGCGCAGAAAGGATGGCTTTTTATCAATAAACATGTTTACATTCACATTACATCCATCTTCCTGGGAGCCCTGTCATTGTTTAATTCTCATAAACTGGTTTTAGAGGGTGCAAAGGGTATGATCCAGCCCTTTCTGTAATATGCACAGAGCAACTGGAGAAAGTTGCTATGTAGGAACTTTCCTATGTAGGAACAAAAATCTTTTGCTTAAATGAGTACATATTACTCATTGTATGAATATGCATCTAAATAGCCAGTTCCAGTAACTGGAAGTTCTTGGAGAAATAGCTTTCTTGATGCAGAAGAGTATGAAATTCTCAAGCAGTAAGTGCTTCATTTTCTGTTGACAAGACAGTAACATTTTCTTCTAATATATTTTAGTGCAAATTTTAATTGCTCTTAAGCAGTAATGTTTAGTAGGGTTATCCTATTCCTTACCTAAATTGCTTTGAAATTTTAAAGACATTGTGACTTCATAATTATATATATTGTTTTTCAAAAGAATACATTTTATTTTTAAGCAAATGTTTTCTTTTAAACCTGATAAAAGTGGTGATGTCAAAGAGAGCCTGAATAAAAAAGGGCCTTCTAATCAATGTTTGATTTTGGTTTCTCACCAAATTGCTACTTATTGCTAGGAAGGTTTTTATATGTCTTGGCTGCTTTCATCTGCAGAAAATCTAAAATGGAGATGATCGTCTCTTCTGCATTCTTATTTTTTGGGTTTGGCTTCCTTTACATCAAGACGAATTGCATTGTGAGGTTAAGTCTGTAACAGTAACACTACACAAGGTAGAAGGTGTGGCAAGATGCATAGTTCACCTAGTCCTGATAAATTTTGATGACAAATTCAAGGTGTTTATGTTACTGTTGTTTATTTTATTACAAATTTAATCCCTAAAAGCTAGTATGCAAAATAATTTGAGAGAATGTCAATGCAGGTTGTGTAAATGTTCATATATTGGAGAATTAACTTGATTTGCCAGCAAAGGATATGTCCTTTGACACTAGTGGGAGAGGTTTCTACAGGGCATCTCACAGTACTGTTTATTTACTTCATACATACATATGTGTAAATATACATGCATAGTTACATACATATAAATGATATCTGCATTTCAGATACCTGTTCATCCAGTGCCAGATCCTTTAGTACATGAAGTTCTAAACTTGGCTTTTAAGCACTTTAAACATAAGGAAGGGTAAGTTTCGCTTGTGTACTTAAAATATTTTGTGTGTATTATGAGCCTGTGCTTGGTTGTTGTGAGTGTTCTCCTTTGCCTCACATGTAACGTGTTGGTGATAATACTGTAAGCAAACACTGATTGATACCTTGAAAATGAAAACATATCTTGAAAGAATACAGCTGTGTTCAATATGATGCTGTGTTTATTTTGCTCAGAAGATATGGAATGATTTGCAGCGAGCCAGAGTAAGAAAAGTCCGAGTTGGCATAACTATAGTAAATTTCCTGTGCAGAATAAGTCTCTTATGTCCACTCAGTGAAACTACAGCACTTTAAATGTCACTCATGCATTTTATGCTTGACTTTCATTGTTTTTATGGTAATAACCGCCGTGCTGTGGAATGAACTTTTTGTTTGTAATTGAGAACACACTTAGGGTTTAGAAGAACAAAGTTGAATTTAACATCTTCCTTTTTTTTCCCTTTTTATTCAGGTATTCAGGAACCAACACTGGGAATGTGCATATTATTGCAGACTTATATGCAGAAGTCACAGGGGTTCTTGCTCAATCAAAGTAAGTTCAGTCTCTGACTCTTCTTGTGTTTGGGGAAAAATTACTTTAGACTTAACGCTGCTATATTAAATAGTCTATTTTAGTGACCCCAGTAACTAATACCTTGAGCGTCAAGCATAGTCAGGTGTAGTCTGGTGTGTCTGTCTCATGTTCCAGCACAATAAATTCAAACAAATCAAGAAGTAATCTTTAGTACAATAGGGAATTGCTTTGCTGTCAACTTGGGGATGCAGGGGAAAGAGGCCTGTTATCAGTCAATAGCTGTTGTTCGGTTAACAAGTATATTCTAATGCGCTGATCATCATAGGCACTCTTAAGTGCCTAGATTTTAAGTACCAGGGTTCATCTTGCTTGTGTTTCCTTTATTGTAGGTGGTATTATCCTAACAGACTAAAGAAATTGGTTCAAAATTATAGATGTTGAGAAAAAGTAACTAAGAATGCAAGTAATTGTCACCTATATCCCTTGTTCAGGTTTCAAGCTGTTAGGAAGAAATTTGTCACTGAATTAAAGGAACTGCGACAAAAAGAACAGAGTCCTCATGTAGTACAAAGTATCATCAGTTTGATTATGGGAATGAAGTTTTTTCGAGTAAAGATGTATCCCGTGGAGGATTTTGAAGCATCATTTCAGTTCATGCAGGTAAATGAATATTACAGACAACTGAAAAGAGCATAATTTTGATTGTTTAAGTCCTAAAGCTACAATGATGCTTCCTGTGCTCAGTCGCTCACTCTACTTGTGTGTCGTCCTTCATCCTTTTCTTTTTAGTTCATAAGTTCTCAGAGCTATGAGTCATTTGTTTCTCTGCAGTTCGTGAGTACATAATGAGAACCCATTTTCAATTGTCTCAGTATTGTGGCAAACTTGTGATATATGGATTTATTATAGACTAGATGAAAATGGCTAGCAATCAAATAATTTTCTGTCTTTATGAAAGCAGTGGGTTAAAGAAAAAAAGTACTTGATACATCTTTTTTTAACAGCTGAGGTGCCAAGAAACACTTTGATTGAAAAAACACTTTGGCTAATATTCAGAGAGACTTAAAATCTCCTTGTTTTCTTCCCTTGATTGTGGATTAAGAAGTGTCCTAATGAATAACTTGCCCATTTGACAGTAACTGAAGTTATTGCAACTTGGTCATAAATTTTATTAGAGCTATTTAGCAGCCATTGTAATTGCTCTGAATCCCGAAGAAACTTAATGTACTCATAGGTGCTTTGGATTATGTACAGAGTAGTCAACTTGGTACAGTGGAGTGTGCAAACATGTGTTTGGATTATTTATTTCTCTGTAAAATTTTCTTTGCATCAAAGTAATCTTGAAAATGAAAATGAGTATATAAAACAAAATATTATTTACTAATTATTTTATATAGACATAAGCATTTTTTTAAAAACTTCAGAATAATCTGAGGAAAAATATGCATATTTATATTTTATGTTCTGAGTACTTGTTATATTCTGAGAAGAAAGTAAATAGCTATCTGGTATTACAAAAGTTCTTTCAATTTCTTTTTAATTGCTGGGGGAAACAGGTTTTAAACTCTCTAATGTTTTGTTAAGTTGATATTGTCAATGAATATAAGACTAACTTAAACACATTGCATGTTTTAAATTCAAACTGGCAATTAATGTGATACTGCTAGTGCTTTTTATGGCATAGTGATGTTTGTCTTCTTTTTTCTAAATGTTTTTCTAATGCTTCCTTACTAAGGAATGTGCTCAATACTTCCTGGAAGTAAAAGACAAAGATATAAAACATGCACTTGCTGGTTTGTTTGTGGAAATTCTCATCCCTGTGGCTGCTGTAAGTATGGGTTTTTTTCCCCACTGTTCCTCTCACTTTCAATTAGGCTCTCATTGTTAAAATTGCTTCCATAAATCCTCACCATATTACATTTTTACAGATTCGAAAAGACTATTAAGTAAATTACAAGCCCCTACATAATCTTTTAAGGGGAAATGTGTCAGTGTGATTTGTGTTTTAGCTAGTTTCCAATCTTCTTGCCAGAACTTCTTAAAATTGTCTGTTTTCTAGACCCTTTTATCACCAGAGATCTCTGTAAACTTATACTTGCTCTAAAAATTTGAAATTTCCTTGGTTTAATATTTGTTCACTCGAGGGTCCCATTGACTTTTCTTTATTAGCTGAAACCTGTTAACTTCTTTCTAGAATAAACTGAGATATGTAACATTTTTACAGTCCAATAGGGAGAGTGTGGACTCCTATGCAAGAAGGATGAATGTAGGGTTTGGCCAACTAAATAAAAATTGTTCATAGAGGTGGGCATCCACTAGGGGTAATCCTTCAAGTGGAAGAGCAGTTGATCATCTCCTGTACATGTTTTAAAACTAAAGCCAGAGATTTTACTCAGCAGCCACAAACAACAAAAAAAAACTTGATACCATCACAGTGTTGGATGTACAGTGGCTGTAACGCTGCTGGTGAGAATGCTTTCAGTCAGGACAGGTTCTCCCCCTTCCTCTCAGGTCCCTTCGCTTGGTTGTGTAAAGCTTGGCCAACAGGTCAACGAGAAGTTACGGCAGCTCAGTATATATACTTCACTAGGTAGCTCATAAGGTTTCATTGTAGTAAAATGGATATTTGCTGTGATTGTTGTCTAAAATGATAGTTGTGTTAGGCTACAGTGTGTTTGGCACACTGTCCTGAAAAATGACAGGTCATCGCTCCATGTTACGACTGATTCTAGGGGCGTATCTTGCTATGTATGGAGAACTGGGACATGTAGATCCCATTTTCTTGGGGGATCTACAGAGACTAGCATGCCGGGTAGGGATCCTGTCTAAGCAAGCTCATAGGAAAAGAAGGATAAATCTCTCTAAACTCTGCATCTTCTTTCAAATGATCTGCATTGCCCTGAGCCTTGGGAAAATGCTTCTCTCCCTTCAACAGTCTCAACCTTGGGTTTTTTTTAAAAAAAATAGATAGGAGACAATCTTCTTCTTCTTTCTAACACCACAAAGAGGTGGTGTTAGTAGTAGCTCTTTATTGTCTGAAGTCTTGATCTTACCTAGGCACTCTTCTAGAGAAGAATTTGTTGTCCTGTTAAAAAAATGAACGCATTTGTCATTTTGAACTCCATAGCTGCTTGGCGGTTGGAGTGGGGGTGCATAGAGAAAGTACTTGGCATTTAGGTAAACACGAATATTAGTTTGCAAAATCACAGCTTAAATATAGTGAAGACTGCGGGTACAGTGCTGAGGCAGAAGCAGCCTTTGGGAATTGGGACTGTGCGGTGGTAACGGCAGAGGCACGCACACCGGCTCTGCAGAGCGCCTGCGGTGTTTTGTGGATCGCTTCCTACAAGCATCGCCTGAATCAGCGCTTTGAACGGCTGGTGAGGGAGGCTTGATCTTTCCTTCTGACTCACTGAGTCCCTAATCATTTCATACAAATGGAGCTTTTTAAATAGAAGTGGAGAGCCCCATCCCAGAGTGAGATGCAGTTGAGAGGGTTAGTCATCCTCTTGGAAGATGCGAGATGGGAGTTTGAATCTTTTTGAAGCAGAGGAAATGAATCTAGATTTTTCTGTATCTTGGATACAGAAAATTGCTTAAGTGAGGAAGCTATTGGGTTTTGACATTGTGACTTCTTCACTGTCATTCTCTTGTGTAGTCATTCAGGCATTTTTAAAAATATGACCTGATTTGGACCCTGCAGGTACGACGGCTGACAGCGTATTTTACAGTGGGGAAGTTAAGGCCAAGGTTATATTCCAAAGCAACAGTGTGGTGCTGGCAACAACTGACTAATTTCTCATATCGAGCTAGCAGGGTACTGATCAACTTACAGCTCAAGAGTAGCAAAAGATAAAGAATTTGGGATTATGTAGGAAGTGATTTGAAATATAGTTACTTTCCCAGTTCTTTGGACATGACTTTTTTTCAAAAACTTTGGATAATAAAAACAAACAAAAAATTACCTTATAGGGAAATTAGGAGTATAGAGGATTTCTTCCAGAAAGCCAACCCCCTTCTCCAACACCCAACCCTCCAATTTGATAAATAAAGCAGAAACACAACATAAAATAGTAGGTTGAGAAAAATGTTTAAATGGATCATCACAGGTGTCCAGAGAGAAGCCTAAGAAACTTGTAGAGGTTTAGATAAAGAAGGTAGAAGCCTGGTTTGTGGAAGGAAGGCTATTCTATATGCAAGGATAGAGTGGGTAAAAAATGGTGCAGGGCTCCATGGATCCGTTTCATTAATTCTGAAAGCTGAACAAAGACAACTTCTGTGTTTGGTTGGCTGGTAATCCTGTGTATCGTTGCCTGAATTTTCAGTTTTCAGAATTGGAGGACATAAAAGAAAAGGGGAGCATTGAAAAGGGGAACGGTGATGGGTATTATTTTTTCAAATATATGAAATTATGCTTATGAAGAGTTTCAGTGTAGTTTTTATTTGTTAGTTTGGTAGTAAAGACTTTTTCTTCTTTAAGTATGGAATACAGGCTACATCCTTAAAATAGTACTTTTTTAATGGCTTTTGAGTTTGTTTTGTTGGTTTGATTTTTTTTTTAACTGTATGGAAGTAGCATATGACATGATTTCTTGTGCTTCTGTTTATATATCAGATAAATACACTCAAATACTTAACTAGTGTGAGATTTCACTTTTGAATGTTCTTGGTTTCGTGGACATCTTGGTGTATATTTAAATTGCCTTCTGTATAAACTATTAAACCCACTTATGTGTGTATTTTTTTTAATAGGCTGTTAAAAATGAAGTGAATGTGCCATGTTTGAAAAATTTTGTGGAGATGCTTTATCAGACTACCTTTGAATTGAGTTCAAGAAAGAAGCATTCGCTGGTATTTTAAAGAAATATTTCAACTTCTCTATTTTGCTCATCTTAGACTTTTAAGCTAGTACATTATATGAGGAAAAGCTGACAGCTGTATTAATTTAAATTTTAACTCCTTGGTTCAAGTGTAATTAAATTCACACTGTGTATGTGCATTTGCTCTAATTTTGATTTGTTTCTTTGTGCAAGATACGTGCTCTGGTATCTCACTTGTAAGATTGAATTGAAATTGATGCTTATTTTTTATTATTTCAGAGGGTGTTAGCACAGAGTTATTTAACCTAATGTCTGTTCTAAAAAGAACGTGCATTCAGGGAGTCTGTATATTTAAATTATGTTTAATTAAAAGATGGAAGTGGCAGTCAAGACTTTTTCAGCAAAACAGCAGACAGTTAATAGCCCTGTTTCTCCTCTCCTCTTACTTTGTTTTTCTCTAATATTTTTAATTATCTCTTTCAGATATAAACATTTGTGGGTTTGTTGGTTCTCCACACCCCCCCCCCCAAGACTGCATTTTAACTTTCCCCCAAAACAGCATTTTTAGCAAGAATTTAAATCTCTTATTAATGCAATAATTCTTGGTGATCATGGCAGCCATGTTTCAAGTTGATTCGCTTCACTTTGCTGGAAATGTAGAGCTAAATGATGCATTACAATTGGCATATTCAGTAAATTCAAGTGAATTTAAATTCATTTATTCTCACTTTCATGTTAAGGACAAGCTTTACTTTATGGTATTCTGACCATATAAAGCATATGTCATTGTACATGGTTAAACTCCTAATGTAAGAATAACATAAAGTAGTAGTTGTTAGTATTCACAATGTCATTTATGAAATGAGAAAAATTGTTACATCAAGATTACAATTACCCTATTCATCCCCGTTCATTAATTTTGCTCCATAACAAGATGATCTGCAGTCAGATTTGGTATTAATTACCATTATGTATTCTTTTTGTGGTATGTGGTGGTTAAACAAATCTGTGTTTCTAAAGCAAAGTAATGCTAGTCTGCATATTCACAGACTTTATCAGACTCTGCTTCATTCCTTACTGAAAGTAGACGCTGAGCAGAAGTAACCTTTCTGACCACCTAAAGCCTGCCTCAGTTTTTGCTGAGCTGATGATGTTTTTCCTGAGTATTGTTCTTCAAGGCAGTTCCCTCTCCCAGCACGTAGGACCCCGTGAACTGAATCGTGTGGTTGCAGGGAAAGAGCGAATATTGTAGGAGGGGTGAGAACTGCTCTCAGATTGAGATCAAGCCTTGCTGGGGATGAGCTTCACCATGGTCACCTGCCCCGCTCTTACACCGTGGGCTCTTACCATGGGCATGGCTGTGACGCCCCGGACACTGCCTGGCATGTGTCCTAGTGAGGGGAAGGGCTGTCATGCAATACTGAAACTGTGAGAGTGAGGGACAAAGAGCCAGCTGTGTGTCTCATTCTCGATGTACACGACTCGGGAGGTCTGCAAAGAGCAATTTGATCAATTCTTTTTCCCCCCTGCTCGTAGGCTTTGTACCCATTGATCACCTGCCTGTTGTGTGTCAGTCAGAAACAGTTTTTTTTAAATAACTGGCACGTTTTCCTGCAGAACTGTTTGTCACATCTAAAGGTAAGAATCCTTTTCGATTCAGGAACTGTTGCAAATCAATAGCATTTATTCCAATTTGTTCCCGGCATTCTCATGCCAAATAAACAATGAATATTTGGCTGTTTAAAAGGACACTGTGAAGTATTTTTTTTTTTAAATTAAATGTCTTAAATCGCCATTAGTATTCAACTTAGTAGTAAGTTTTTGTGATGCTATGTAATGCTGGAAAAAGATGTGGCCCCCTTGGGGGACTATCACTTTTATGAAGTAAAATCTGCAGAGGTATCTGCTAATAAATGCTATTTATGCCAGAGAAAGTACAAACTGTATTTCTTCATGTGCAAATTCTATGTGAGAAAATAAATGGCTTGTCTACTCCTCTAAGTAGAAGGTATAGTAAGTGCAAAATTTGTCTCTTTTGTTCATTTATTGAAGAAATAGAAAATGAATTGGGAGTCTAGAAAAGAGATTCTATCTACAGCCTGTGATATATATTTTCCAAATAAAACTTACAGTGTCCCTTTAACTCTTGGCTTCAGTTGATAGCATTGTAAACATTAGTTGGTTGATAAGAGGTCAAGATACTTGAAATTAGGGATTTGTTTTAGTGACTTTCTTGTATCAATGATTATTGTACATGTTCTTTCCTTAATTTTAATTAACATTGTTCATCATTTTCCCTAATGGATTGATTTTGATAATTTTAATAAATTCTTTGATCTACCTTCACAATATTCATTCTGGTTAGGTGTGAGTGACAGTTCCGAAGCTTATTAGTAAAACACATAAACCAGCATGAAGTCAAAAGGAGACAGGTTTAGCTGCTTGAATTATTTTTTAAGGGTCATTTTGTTTTCATGACATCTTTCACACTTTTCTGTTGCTTGTTGGGTTTTTGTATATTTTTCATCTAACATTACAGTTCTTTTGCAATATTTGCCTTGATTTTTGTTCCGTTGTTTATTTTGCTTATGGAGGCTGCTTTTGCTTTTTGTTTTTAAAGCTTTGAAAAAACTTCTTACAACCTAGGAGTTGCATTTTCTGGCATAATGTCCATTGGTGATAATGGATGTATTAAAACCATAAATGCCAGTGAGTTTAACTGGTAGTTGCTGAGCATGCATTTTATATTTTACTTAGTTTTGTTAACCACTAACAGCTTAACACATTTATTGTAAGGCTCTATTCAGCAGAAATTCTACATATTAATTTCTGCAATGTTATGATATTGTATCATCAATGAGTTATTTAGGGTATTTTATGGCTTGATTTAATTTAGCCCAGAAAATACTGTTGGTTTTTTGGGTGCCTGCCTTGGTCAGAAACTTTGTTGAGATTAATCTTGAAAAATACAGCCCCACTATCCTCCTGTGTCTTATGAATTAATGTGTTCCTTTGTTTCTGAAGCTAATTAAATGCATGCACTCTGTAATAAGTAATCTCATTAATTTGTAAATCTGAATTTCACAGCAGTTTAGTCTTTTAGATTTCCCCTTTCCCATTTTAAATCCTGATTTCCTAATGACTAAAGTTATTTTATTTGCAGTTACCTAAGTATGTAAAATGCAATAAGGATTCCAAAATCATTGTCTCTAGTGTCTTTGCTATTTAATAAAGTAATTTTGAAAGTTACTGGGAGATACTTTAGAGTACTGAAAAGGTTCATACAACCCTATTGCATAAGTTAAAATTAACAAATTAACGATTGAAATAAGGACAACACTTAGACTGTCGCAGGGATGCTCTGTGAAGTGTACAGGCCCATTAGCAAGTTGCCAAGAGGTAATGTAGATCATGGATTCATGGTGCTCACTTTATTCCCCAGTGACTGCCCAGTGCAGACTCTTACCTAGCAATGAACACCGTGTGGTCACACTTTGGTGACCGAAATAAGTAATTTCCCATTTGCCGTGATGTGAAAGATCCCATCTTCAGAGTCGCTCCATAGTACCTGACGGGTAGTGTATTCATACCCTGCCTTACCCTGCAGTATTTCAGTGCCGTGTTGTGCTCAGTAATGCTCCTGAGAGCGCTCTGAATCCTAATCCAGCACAAGCAACATTTATTGCCTTTGTAAACTCTTCGTACTGGGTTTCAGTGCGTGCTACCTTTAGTTATCCTCAAAGCAGGCTTATTGTATGGGGAAACCATCCTAGCCTTGCTGGAAGGAGGAAGCCAAGGGGCCTGGACCAATGCAAATAGAGGATAAGTGAGTTGTAAGAGTCAGTTTAGACCAGGAGTGTACCAAAGGGTGTTTCGCAGAATTATAGAATGGTTTGGGTTGGAAGGGACCTTAAAGATCATCGAGTTCCAGCCCCCTGCCATGGGCAGAGACACCTTCCACTAGACCAGGTTGCTCGAAGCCCCATCCAGCCTGGCCTTGAACCCCTCCAGGTTTCTTGGTATATGTATGGCTGGCCTTGTCCCACAAAGCAGTTGAGATGCTGTTTGAGCATTAAGCCCAGAGGGCGTTTCTTTGCACACTGTAGCATAGGCACAATTCAGAATTTGTTCCGCAGACAGTAACACTGGGTCAATATTGTAAAACATTCTGGGTAGTTTTTTAACTTGTATTCAAATAGACTAATTCTCGCAGGTTTGTCAGAAAGCTG
The DNA here is from genome assembly GCA_013399435.1 of Arenaria interpres. NCBI lineage: Eukaryota > Metazoa > Chordata > Aves > Charadriiformes > Scolopacidae > Arenaria > Arenaria interpres. Next base: position 409,053 of record VXAK01024591.1, on the reverse strand, counting down.
ATAGGTTCTTGGATGAAGCTGAGTTGTTGTGGTATCCTTACCACCTCTCCGGGGAGAGGAAGGAACATATAAGAAAGCTGCTAAAATGGGAGAGAAAAGTGTCTATCAGTTGGGTGGAAAAGAATAATTATCTTTTCACAGTTTAACCTTAGTGTCTGTTACCACAAAACCTTGAAAGCTGGAGGAACGTTTTCTGCCCCTGTAGGAAAACCTGTATTTCTACTGAATAGAGTCCTTACTAGTCAGCTCTCTGTTGGTTTTGTGCTTTTTTTTCATCTAACATGCATGTGCCTTCCATTCTCATGTTTGTTATGTTTTGCTGTCTCACATTGCTTTATTTAGATGCCATCTAACAACAGTATCAGAAAACAAATAGAAACACTGCAGGTGAGTTAATATGTTGTTATAACTCAGTGAAATGTTGCTTTGTCTCATGTAAATACTTTGTTTTGTTTTCTATGTTAGTTGTTGTATTTTGTGCTTTCCTTTCTTTGTAAAATTGCTGTTAGTACTGTTAAGCAACAGGACTAAGAATAGCTAATGTTTCAAAGATCTTTTTTTCTTGCCAGGGAGTAAAGGAGAAAGATCAGAAAATTATCTAATATCAGTTTTTCCTTGGGGGTGAAAATATGGCTTTGTGAGATTGAGTATCAATATCACAGCTGGTTTCCCTGAGCAGCAGTGCATGTTTCCACTGGAAGTAAACTACCTATTCAGATGTATGATTTTTTTCTTCTAATGCATTTCAAAAAGTGTCTTGCATGCGAGCAAACTTGAAAACAATTTCACAATAAAAAAAATGCAAAACTGATTTACTATAACAACTTGCAGTGCACTAACTTGAAAGACTTTTACACTGTTGGTTTTGCAGGTTTTAAAAAGTAGGAATTGTTTTAGTTCAGAACAGAAGAAAAGTTTAACGTCAGTATTAAAAAGTACTTTCTTCAGTAAGTGACTACATTTGACTAACATGGAAAAAAATGCTATTTTGTTTCTTGCCTTCATTGAGATATGTTTCATTGACTCAATGTGTCATGTAAGAACACTGTAGATTTGCTCTTTTTTGGTGGTGTAACCAAATACAGTTCTTGTGAGCTTATTCCACAGTCTGCTGATATAATTTATAATAAAAGTTTTAGGATTTTAAAGAAAACTATGGTTGAAAAAAACCACCCAGGTAGAGTGCTTTAAAATCTGTCAGGCATCAGCTAAAAAGACTGAAATTCAGCCAGGCTGGTGGATGACATAGCCATATATACTGTGTTCTAGTTGCAGTAATCTCAAAGAAAAGAGGAAATACTGACACATTAACATCAAGTATATGAAAAGTGTGCCATAAATTAGACAGAAAAAGCCATTTTCTCCTAGAATATTTGGTTAGTTCCTAGTTATAGGAAGAGATAAATAAAATTTTCAGTGCTTAAGAAATTAGAAGTACTGTTGTATTTATTTTGTAACCCTTTTAAAAAGGTGAATGCCTCCTTATGATTTTTTTTTTTTAACAAAGTAAACTTTGTTATAACTTATCATACATAGCTATATTGGATGATTTACTTCCTAGCAGATGGAATGTTGTTAACACATTGTAAAAATCTGCTACCTGTACTATTGTTTCTATTAGATGGTTGAAACTTAATAGTAAGTTTTTGCTTTTCTTCTGAATTTGTAAATTCAGCTCCCCTTTGGGATATCAGAAATAAGAAAATCGAATCGTTACTCAGTTCTAGATCCTATATTTCAGATAGACTTTGGTAATGTGTGTACTGATGAATTCACCAGCCTACTTTGAACATCAAGAACTGTTGGCCTGTTAAATGTGACGAGTAATAATACAATGTTTTTTTGCTGTTCAAGTTGGTTAAATTCAAAGCTGTCACAGTCTCACCCTCCTGTACAATTATGAGTGTTTGCTTCTTCCTCAGAGTAGCCCTGCTGGTAAATTAACTGGGCAGTGTGACGGTTATCTGAACACTAACCAGGGACAGGTGTAAATTTTTATGGGTTAGATTTGTCCAGACGACCTTCCTAAGTTTACCCCCTAGTATTAGTTGCAGGTGTGCTAATTCCAAGGCGATGGCAGGATCATGTTGATGAGTGTGAAGGGAGGGTAGAACTGACATAGACTGGGTTAAGTTATTCCCTCTAATGTTCTGATAAATAGTCACGTATGTTATTTGTCTGTGAAGTACCACTTTTGCCTCTGTGATTTCGTGATAGGCTTTTAGCCTTTTTTGAAGTAAGTTGCTGCCAAAACCAATAGCCCCAACCCTCCAGTGTTAAATCTGTCCAAATTACTCTCCTTTGTATAGTCTATTGCACAGACATGGCCATGAAATTATTGGATTGATTTACAGGTGTGAGTTGAACTTTCTTATTGCTAAGGTCAGTGCAAAGGGAGCAGTGAGATTGTGGAAGAGGGAACCAAGGATGCGGCCATCTCTTTTTGAACAGTACATTCTTAGATCCACTTACACCCTTTGGGAAATTGTCCTCCACTTACCCTGGGAGGCCAAAGTACTCTGCTCTTCTGACTCATTGGCTTGTGGTAGAGGCCACAACAGGCAAAATTAGTTAGGTTCAAGCCTTCGTATAGGTATGTCTTGAAACAGAGGCTTGGAGATGGGGAAGGTGTGGTTTAAAGGTTCTTTTGTTGGTTTTTTGTTGCTTGTGTTTGGGTATTTTGGTTAGTGGTTTTTGTCTTTTTTTTTTTTTTTAATACTGAGAGAATGCCTAAAAATATAACAATTGGGAAACATTTATTCTGCTCATAAACTCATACTTGTCCAGAATCTTGCTGGATGCTTCAGGATTATAAATACACCTACTAGGATTATAGGGATAATAAAATCCCTAGTTGGAAAAGGGGTTGCTGGAGTTTGTATGAAGAATGTTAGTTAGTTACTGTTTTACACAGTTTAAGAGCTAGGAGGAGCAAAGCTATACTCCTAGTAGCAGCTTTAAGACAAATAATTGTTTTTCACACAGTGTGTAATTTAAACTGAATGATGCCACCAGCTTTTCTATTCATTCAAGAAAAAGCTAGATAAATTGTTACAATAAAAATCCATTGGAAGTGAGTGAATAGTAGTACACCCACAGGAAATGGCTAAGTTGGGGGAATCCTGGAGTTCTCGCCCAGAGAAGCATCCTCGTGTGCCTGCCCTGTTTTGCATTCTTTTCTTCTGCACCTGCTACTGCCTGCTGCCGTAAGCTTAATGATGGACTTAGACTTTGTGCCTGATCCAAAGCAGCTACCCGATGTTTTAGACAAACTATAAATTAGTTTGCTATAAAGTAGGTATTTATTACCAATGGCTTTCTGAGAAAAGTTCTTGGAAGCAATACACCCTTCGTGTTCATCTCAAGAGGAGTATCTGCTTTTTAGTTACTCCTGCTCCCTGAGTGAAAGATGTGTAAAACAATCTGGAATTACTAGTTAAATATTCAGGTAGTAGTGGAAATATGCAGTACAGGGTTGTTTTGTGAAATAAGTTTTGTGAAAACTTATTGAAACTTCTAGTAGTATTAAACATCAGTTTTTATTGTTAAAAAAATGGAAAATATTCTCAAAAGTCAAAAGAGCAATAATAGAATTTTTTGAGTGTCTCACAGGCAACAGTAACTGTCTTTTTCATTTATTTTACAGAATAAAGATCCCAAAATGTCCCGAGTTGCACTGGAATCTTTGTATAGGTTATTGTGGGTTTATGTTATTAGAATAAAATGTGAAAGCAACACTGTAACTCAAAGGTAAGTTCATTATGGAAAGGATTTTGATTTGTGAGTTTTTTTCCCCCTAGTGATATCAGAAGAGCTCTGGGATGGTTTAGTCAGGTAAACAGGGGAACAAAGACTTCATCTTAATTGAGAGAACCGAAAGAACTTGATTACTTTGATGAGGAGAAAGAATAGAGTCTACAGTTGTCTTTGCATGGATATGCAGAAATAGAAGAGGGCAGAGAGACAAGAAGCAGGAAATTTATTAAAGCTAAAAGTCATTTTTGGAACCAGAACGAATAGGGTATGAAGTGGCCACCACTAAGCATGGGCTAGAAATGAAAATGTTTCCTTTATAAATTAACATCATGAGAATTTGGAATAGTCATTCAGATTTTGCCCCTCCTCCTGACTCTTACTAAGTAACTTAAAGCAGGAACTTCGTCACTTTATAAATGAACTCATGATACTGTTGCCTGTGTCAGTAGGGGGCTGGATTTTCTGTAGGTGGTTCCTACCTGTCATATGCTTCTGTATTATTTAGTAGTACATCCCCCCCCCTGCCCAAGCTCTTCCAGATTTGAACTGTACCATCTATGCTATAATAAATAATTTTTTTTGAAAGGTTTTCTTGTTTCTGTTTCTAAATTCTTGTAGCCGTCTCATGAGCATTGTATCAGCACTTTTTCCAAAAGGATCACGTAGTGTGGTCCCACGAGACACACCTCTGAATATATTTGTGAAGATTATTCAGTTCATTGCTCAGGTAAGAATACGTCTAGGTAGAGCTGTAAGAATAGGATGAACATTATTTGGAAAAAATGTAAAATTAAGGTTATTTTTTGAAATATTTACGCTGAATTAATGGTCTTAGATCTTGAATAGAATTTCCCCAAGTATGTATAACAAATAAAATTACTCATTCTCTTTCTACTAGTGGCAAAATATTATAATATTTTACTTAAACTTCAATACCTGTTGTGTATGACCATTATAATGATCAATATTTACATTTGTATTGCACTGTTGTGGATGTGTATGTGTGGTTTTGTGTGTATCTATGAAGATAATACTGATATAATTAGCATATTCCATTATATTTTTATAAGGGACAAATTATATTTTTATAAGGGACAATAGCCACTTATATTTAGCCAGAAGGCTAGCCTCTGTAGACAGAAAAAATATGCAATACATGCAGTAGTGTGTAGTTAGTATTGCATTATGATTTATATTCTTTCAGGTGCTTCTGTTCTAATATCAAATTGCAGGATGTGATCTCACAAGATAAACTCTCGCTCATCTATAACTTTATAGATTAGAGACATGTTTTCCTGTATTACAGATAGTTTGCACTTCACATTGCAAAATTTTTTGCTTCTGCTCATACATGGATGAGGCAGAACACACAGCCCTTCACTGTTTATATTTGTTTCCTAGGGCTCCTCTTTTTATTGCTAATTTTTAGTTATCTAAAACAGTTCATCTCATTTTTAGAAATGTTTGACCTGAGCAGAATAGTCTGGGAATTTTTTCAGGAGAAATATTCAACTGTATCAGGGGATGAGCTGTGTTACATTGTACTATATTTAAAAAAGAACATTGTCATAAGACTAAATAGGAAAAAAAGAATGTTTTTTCAACTTTTTTTTTTAACTTTTATGAAATGATACCGAGCACCTCTGTAAAGCCAAGAAATTAAACTATGCATATTAACAGAAAAAGAGATGTTCATATCAATCTGTTTGACTTCATAGGAACGTTTGGATTTTGCAATGAAAGAAATAATATTTGATCTTCTTAGTGTTGGAAAATCACCTAAAACCTTCACTATTAATCCAGAGGTAAAAAAATCTCATTACTTGCATGCAGTGAGAACAGGGGACTGGGGGATTTTTTGGGGGAAAGTGGTTAACTATTTCTGAGCTGGGATGAAAGCAGTTTCATGAATATCTGAAGGGGTGTTCTGCTAAAACTAAAGAAGTAATTGTAGTTAAGTGTAGTTGTGCACAATTGCTGTTTCATTTCTGGCGAGTAAGCTGGCAGCGGTACAACAGGTCAGACTCATTTCAACAACAATTTCAGTAAGTATGTGGGAATTTTTGTTGCAGTATAACTGTAAAGTCTTTTTCCAGGGAAGTCATACCTAGCTCTTACAGTTCAAGGCCAAATCTAATCTAACAGATGAGACTTTTAAGCATTTTTTGTCTTCAATGTGTCATTCTTGAGATTCATATGATGTCCTTTAGTGCTCTGTACTGTAAAATATTTGATATATTAATTAGCTTGTGTCAAGTTGGTTAACTGGAATCACAGTTGTGGGGAGGCACTGAAGACTTAAAACTTTATTTTTGTTACTTTCGTTACCCTAATATGTAGCATTTAAATAAAGGTTGTCCTGCTGGAACCATACTGCTGCCTGTTTTAAAGAGGGGAAAAATGCAATTCATGTTTTGTCTCATCTGTGTTAAATTAATGTTATTATTTCTTCTATGTCTTCTCTTCTTTTTCTTCCCTTTTTGGCTATTGAAGAGGATGAATATCGGCCTCAGAGTCTTCCTTGTCATAGCAGATAGCTTGCAGCAGAAAGACGGTGAACCACCGATGCCAACGACAGGAGTTGTTCTTCCCTCAGGAAATACTCTGCGTGTGAAGAAAATTTTTCTTAATAAAACGCTGACAGATGAGGAAGCAAAAGTTATAGGTATGTTGTATTCTTTTGTAAGTTGGCATTCTAATACACGTGTATTTATTATTCTCAAGCAGCACCTTTGTGTAACTTTATCTCTGTATTTATTTTAATTGTTAGTGAGAATCTAATGATAGACTGTTTTAACAGAATTGATTCTTTAGAGAGGCCTTCTGGACAATATTGACCTTCTGCTGTCTGGGACCAAATCCGTGGCTTTTTTTGAAGCATTTTGCACTGCCAAATTAGCACAAAGAGGCCTGAGTGAAATTAGTGTGGTAAATAGCCTGGCGGTTTTAGATCCCTTGATGTCTGTCATGGTTTAACCCCAGCCAGCAGCTAAGCACCACACAGCCGCTCGCTCATTCTCCCCGGTGGAATGGGGGAGAGAATTGGAAAGATAAAAGTGAGAAAACTCATGGATTGAGATAAAGACAGTTTCATAAGTAAAGCAAAAGCCACACAGACAAGCAAAGCAAGACAAGGAATTCATTGATGGCTTCCCATGTGCCCATGTGAACACCTCCAGGCAGGTGTTCAGCTATCTCTGGGACAGCAGGGCTCCGTCACATATACTGTGACTTGGGAAGAGAAATGCCATGACTCTGAATGTCCCCCCCTTCCTCCTTCTTCCCCGGCTTTATATATGCTGAGTATGGCTTCACGTGGAATGGAATATCCCTTGGGTCAGTTGGGGTCAGCTGTCCCGGCTGTGTCCCCTCCGAACTTCTTGTGCACCCCTAGCTTACTCGCAAGTGAGGTGGTGTGAGGAGAAGAAAGCCCCTTGACTGGGTCTAAGCACTGCTCAGCAGTAACTAAAACATCCCTGAATTGTCAACACTGTTTCCAGCACAAATCCAAAATGCAGCACCATATTATCTACTCTGAAGAAAATTAACTATCCCAGCAAAACCAGCACAATGTCACTCTAGAATGTCCCAAATGTCCCACAGCTGAAGTGGAGTAAAACAATTCTGATCCCTGTACTCTATTGACGTTTTGTGGATGAGGTAGTTGTCTCTAAAGAACTGTTTCAACAAGTAAAATTTCAACTAGAACTAAAATGCTTAGAATTGAAAAAACAGAAAAGCAACTAATGGTTGCTTCCTTGTTCATGTTCTTTCGGAAAGAAACTTCTACTTTCGTATAAAGCCTTCTACTACTCATTTAACATGCGTTTCTTTTGATACTTGAAATGTGTGGTTTATGTCATCTTTTGTACAAGAAGAAATTTGTCCTGAGCTGAGTAAGTCCAAATATGGTAATAAAAATGTTAAAATTAAATGAGAACAAATGAAAGAGGTGATCGGAACTCTTTGGCTTTTCAGGAATGTCCATATACTACCCTCAAGTCAGAAAAGCGCTAGATAGCATTCTTAGGCATTTGGACAAAGAAGTTGGAAGGCCCATGTGCATGACTAGTGTGCAGATGTCCAATAAAGAACCTGAAGACATGATTACGTATGTACTCAATTACAATATTTTCACTGTAGCAGTTAATGTCATACTATTTTTATGCTGTAATGTTGCATATGCCATCATTAATGTATTACAATTGTTGGCTTTCTACTTGACTATTAAATGAATGCTAATTTCATTAATTAATGATAAAAGTTTTTGCTAGCTCCTTAGTTTTGACACAACATTGAAAATATTTGCGGTGTACTGAAACAGATTTTCTTGTTGTTTTGTTGGTGATAAACTGTAGGGGTGAGAGAAAACCTAAGATAGATTTGTTCAGAACTTGTATTGCTGCTATCCCAAGACTGATTCCAGATGGCATGAGTAGGACTGACCTCATTGAATTGCTTGCAAGGTAAAGGAAATGAAATTCTGCTCTTAGGGATGGTTCCTTTTCAAATGCCTTGTGTATAACAGTTTGTCGGTGCACGATGTAGTGTGAGTCCACTGCATATAGAATCCGTTCTTCCTGCTCCTGCCTGCCTTCTGCAGTTGGCCAAGTGTTACTGGCCAGAGGAGCAGGAGGTAAATCTGTCCTGCAGATCTCGCCCTTATTTTTAGAGAAAATTATTTGAAAAATATTTGTTGCTTTGTTTTTTGAATTTGTCTTATTTTATTGTTACTACCATACTTTTTTCCCCTTTTTTTCTTTTTTTTTTTTTTCTTCCTGTTGCTAGTACTGTGAATTATCATAAAGGCATTCTTGTTTGACATTGCCAAAATGTGAGACAGGCACAGGGCTTTTTTTTTCTAACTCTTTACTAACCTGCTTCCTTTTTCCGTTCTTTTGATCCAACACTACTCATATCCTTCCATTTCTTATCTCAATTTAAATTGAATGTACCTTATCAGTACTGATAAGTAGTTGAGACAACTGGACAAACAGGCGTTTGCGGGTGGGTAAACTGAGCGTTCAGTGAGAATGTGCAGTTATGGTACATGCAGACAGTCTTTATGTATTACTACAGTGATAAACCTTCCTCTTTTTAATTTTTAAATTTTTAATATGGTCTTGGTGCAGAAATACATGATAGCTTTCAGCTTTGAAATTATGAATTCATTTGCATATAATGTGTTGAGATATATATTAAAAAATTAGTAATAATGTGAGTGAATAAGTTTTTTCTAACACTTTTTCTTCGGTGTCAAAAATCACATAAAAGACATGAAGTATTAAGTAATAACACAGTATTGGATAACTTTCTTCTACCATAGCGCACTGAGACATATTCTTAAGTATATATGCAGAGGGAAATTTTGTGAGTTTTTTCTCTTATCCAGAGTAAAGCTGCTTTATCTAGAAAAGTAATCTGTTCTATTCAATTTTAATTTGAAGAAAATAACCATGTACAGCACAGGGTGCCCGCCTGCTGAGCTCTAGGGTGGTTGCTCAGTTGCATGCAAAGATGTGCCTGTATGAAAGACTTGACCATCTCTCTTGAAAATTATTTGTTTATACTAAGTTTTGTGGAGTCTTGCATTATTTTGCTATAGTAGAAGCGCCTTCTGTTAGTAGCCAGTTTCAGATGTATTCAGTGCAAAAATGCATCTGTGTGGAAGTATCCTTTATAAAGGCTGGTTAAGAGTATGCAAATCTAGGGTGATGATACCGGTATTTTTTCTAAACAGGCTGACAATTCATATGGATGAAGAACTTCGTGCCTTGGCTTTCAATACTCTCCAAGCATTAATGCTTGATTTTCCAGATTGGCGGGAAGATGTTCTTTCAGGATTTGTATATTTTATTGTGCGTGAAGTGACTGACGTCCACCCAACGCTTCTTGACAATGCAGTAAAAATGTTAGTGCAGCTCATAAATCAGTGGAAACAAGCAGCCCAAATGCACAATAAGAACCAAGATTCTCAGGTATTTCTAAATTTGGTCCTTTGATGTTAAAACGTGGTTTGAATCTACATATAATTTTATTAGTAGACTTTATTGGTTTTCTTAAGTAATAAAAAATACGCTTACTTTTTACATTGCTTGAAGATTTTTAGACCTATTATTTTCAATCAGCATTTTTGCCAAAACATTACTTTAATATTATTAAGTGTTACCTAAACACAAATATATAGCCCCATTTTGCTTACATCAAAAGTCATCATGTGTAACTGGAAATAATTTAAGTAGGAGTAGTTAAGCAGTAGAACTAGAAAAAAGGACTGTTTTTTACTAGCAAACAAAAAGAGTTCAAATAATTTAATTTTATACAGTCCTATGTGTAAGACTATTACCTGTTTATTTTTAATTTTCCCCTCACTGCATCATTCTCATGAGAAAGTGAAATAAAAAAGACTTTCTTGTGATATGTATTTGGACAGAATTCAGAGAGGTGCTGAAAAAAACCTGAAGTAGTTGATATTATGCCATTCTCATAATGGAAAATTTGACTAGTAGCCAAACAAGATCTAAATACCTTATGATTAATTCTGCTATCGTCAATAATGGAACGATAGCTTGATTGTGTTTACTTTTTTTCTTAGTTTGCTTAACTTTTGTGATCTTTTGTTTTTTTAGCGTGGTGTATCCAATGGGGCTGCCCATACCCTTCCTCTAGAGAGGAACCTTTATTCTAGTGTGTTTCACGTGGTGGAAGGCTTTGCTTTGGTCATTCTTTGCAGCACAAGGCCTGCCACCAGGAGACTGGCTGTCAGTGTTCTCAGAGAAATAAGGGCCTTGTTCACAGTTTTAGAAATTTCTAAGGTAAGAGTTGATGACTCATTGTTGTGACTGCTTAATGAAACAGCTTTTATCTCGACTTTCTTTGAGCATGTTACATTTTGTCTTCACTTGTAGAGTGAAGATGAGTTGGCTATAGATGTAATGGACAGACTAAGTGCTACTCTCCTGGAGAGTTTCATACATCTCACTGGGGCTGACCAGGTAGGAGAGTTTTTATGTTAAGCTGGGTGTAAGATGAGGTAATTCTGCTAAACTCTCCCAAGTAAAATGTATGTATTTTAAATGACAGTGTCACTATGTTCATGCTAACTTTATCAGCAATTTATCACCTTTAAAAACAATCAATCAAACAAACAAACCCAACCAACCAACCAAAAAAACCCCCAAACCTCAAAAATCTTGAGGAATGTTGTGAGGCTGACACCACCATTGTACACTTTCTGATCAATAGTTTGTCATTATGACCACGATATACGCACAGACATCTGTATCTATAGCTGGTTTTTCTCATCTTGCTCACAGATTACAGTTTCCTTGAAGCAAAGTCCTCTGCCTTTTTCTGCAGCAATACAGTCTCTTAAGTCAATATGTCCTTTATCCATGATGAAAGCTGTAATAAGTATCAATGAATAACAACTGAATTCCATATTTACCTATTTATCATTAACTCTTTAAGTATCAAGGAAAAGCTTTTCTGATTTTAGTTTTGGGAAACAAGTTGGAATTCAGTAGTAAGGCTTTTAGAGTCTAGAATCTCTTGGAAGAATTAAGTCATCATCATCAGTGACTTCAATTTTCTCTAATTTACTATTTCCTATTATCCAGTTCCTTCCCAAAGTGCATGTTTATATAACTGTCCACATTAGAAACTTCTGTAAAAAACCCCCCACAAACTCATAAATTAAGTAATGTGTTTTATCTATTCCAAATGTGGTTTTGACACTGATACTTTATTAGTTAAAAATTAAGAGATCGTTACTTAATATACGTGGATATTAAATACGGCCTTGTTCTCTTTTTATGCACACAGACTACTTTACTGTACTGTCCCAGTTCAATAGATTTACAGACTCTGGCTGACTGGAATTCCTCCCCAATCAGCCACCAGTTTGATGTGGTCAGTCCATCACATATATGGATATTTGCACATGTGACTCAAGGCCAAGATCCATGGATTATAAGCCTCTCAAGTTTTATGAAACAGGAAAATCTTCCAAAACACTGCCCAACAGCTGTAAGCTACGCTTGGACATTTGCTTATACCAGACTCCAACTGCTGTCTCCACAAGTGGATATAAAGTAAGTTAATTTCTAAAGTAAATACTATATATTACACTGAGTATTCCTTCAAATTTTATCATTATGGTAATGTGTTTATGTTTCAGCGAGGTGACATACGGACTGTTGATATTTTCTGTGGGTTTAATTCAGCTTTATATAACAAAAATTAAAGCAGTTCTATTTAGGAAAAAAGTTATCTGCTGTAAAGATTAATTTCATGCCTTCAGCCATATTGTAGTTCAACAGATTTGACTATAAAAGCATACATTGTTGATGTACGGGTCTATGCTGAACAATTTGTTCAGAGTTTACCGTGTTAGCGATTTTGGAAGCAATGGCACATACATAACTGAAAAATAAACTCAGTAGAAAAACAAAGTGAAACCCGGTAAGCTTTTTTTACTGTACTGAGCTTTCTTTTTTTTTATTATTTTATTTTTTAATAGCAGCCCTATCAATGCAAAGAAAGTGAATACTACTACAAGCAGTGACTCCTATATTGGGCTCTGGAGAAACTACCTGATTCTTTGCTGCAGTGCAGCATCTTCTTCAAACTCCTCCACCTCCACAGGCTCTGTGAGATGTTCCCCTCCTGAGACGCTGGCGTCTACTCCCGACAGTGGTTATAGCATTGATTCAAGAGTAGGTTCTTCTAGTGCTTACTGTAAATAAGGCTGCATGTTATTTATTGAAAGTAGAAACACCTGAGGCTTATAATAACTGTCATGATTCTTAAAAACTGGTGTAATTTGTCTGAAAATATGTTTTAGTCTACATTTGTCTTTCACTTGTTTAGGATAGCATTTCAGTTTGCTTCTCCCCATATGGGCTGTAGAGGATTTCCTGCTTATGTTTTTGAAGGCAAAATCTAATCATGTCATGAAAAGGTTAACCCAATCCCAAAGTCCTATCTAGTGGTAATGGGAAAGTGTTTTGTTTATCATTAGGGGTTTGCTTGTTTTTTTGCTGTCAGTAAACCTCTGCAATTCTGAGCAAATAGCCTCGCACTCCAGTAACTGAAGCAGTGACCTGTTCAGGCATGATGTATCTTGTTATATTTTTCCCAACCACAGACAGTTTTGTGTCTGCCTTGCTTCCTATCACCTGCAGATTTTTCTTCCTTCTTGTGTTTTGCTGTTGCTTTGCTTATTTTTGTTCTTCTTTTTGGCGTCCTGCAGAATGTACAGTAGAGGTGAAGATAACTCATGGACTATGCAGCAGATTTTTGGCAAACGTAGCCTATTCCACTTGTTTGTTATCAATATCCTTTCCCTAAGTCTGAGAAACTGTAGACGGAATGCTTTGTTCTCTTTGAGAGCCACAATGGAGTCTTAGGAGTTGGCCACCAGAAGTCCACTCCTTCTCCTGAGGGAGGGCAGACACACTAAACATGCAAAGCATCTGTTTATTGTGTTGAGGCATTTATTGTCATCTGACAATGAAAATTCAATTATACAAGGAATGGAGAAGTAGTTAATACTACTTTACTATATCAGAAAGTCTTTTTCCATGTCAAAGATCAAAAACTTAGTTTTTATCATTTTAAGTCACTGACCAGTGTGAGAAGACTCTAAAATTACAGCAAATGTTTTAAAGTCAGACTACTTGATTGTTTGGTAACTACTTCATTCTGTTTCATTCTGGTTTTCTTCTTAGATCATTGGCATTCCATCCCCTTCCTCCCTGTTTAAGCACATAGTTCCAATGATGCGCTCTGAGAGCATGGAAATTACAGAATCCCTTGTGCTGGGACTTGGCAGGACCAACCCAGGAGCTTTTAGGTAACTGTTGTGTTTCATCTGTTTTTATGCTAATTGATTACAAAGCTGGGGAATCAGAGCTCAAAAAAAAAGCTTTTTTTTTTTCTTTTAAGAATTTTTAAAAAGCAGTGAGAACTGATTGCCATTGTCTTTTCTAGCATTTAGTAGTATGATAAAGATTCTTAGAGGCTGAAATAATTTTATGTAGATTTCATGTCTGCATAAAAAAAGTTAGTTGAAATAATAAATGGCTGCCTTTTATTAATATTAAAGGCTGCCCTTAAATGAAAGAACAGACTGTGTAGACTGTTAACATTTGAAATGTTAATTATAATCGTGTTTGTAAGAGTTACTAAACTCTCCTTACTGGTATTGCCAACAAACATATGTTTCTGAGCTCTTTGTGTGTAGGAGTTTCATGATAACTGTATTCTAAAAAGACATTTTTGGATCAAGCTGAAAAAAAAAAAGCACAGTTGCAACTGTTTTCTGACGAGTACTGAAGCTTCTGAAATTTGTGGTACATCCCTCTCCCCTCTTTTCCTTTTCTTCTGAATAAAATTGCTGTGACTCCATCACTAAATACACCTTTCTTGTATGTTGTACCAATGACAAGTCCATGTGGACTAGTTTGGACGTTGGTAACTGTGATCTCCTGTAGCAGAATTACATCTGTGCCAAGTCACTGGTTCTGTCAGTTTAATTTCATACATCATGTTCAACATACCTTGATTCAGCTCATACTACAAAACTTTTGGTTACCCTGTTGTGACAAGTCTTTATATAAATGTCAAATTCAAAATCGAGCCATCGTGGCATACCTACCTCAACTGAAATTTACTTTTCTTCAGATCCTGATGTGTATTACAAATCCACTGAGGTGAAAAGGCAGCTCTGTGCCAGGAAGCCATGAGTTTTAAAATGCCTCTCTATGCCACTGTCCTCCACTAAAAGCTCTGTCTTTATGAAAGATGGATGAAGAGGGAGAAATCACTCGTGTCACGTATTATGGCAGACGAGGAGCCAAAGATGTACTTAAGTCCTCAGTTATAGTATTCAGTTTTACTCCTTTTATAATCTTCTAATTTTATATCATATCTGACTTTACTCTCCTAACCAAGAGTAAAGCAAGACTTTGTCCCATGACCCTGAAGATCTACGGAACAGTTTAAATCATAATTGTGCTCTACAAGTCTAGAAAACACTTTCAGAAAAGGATTTCACTAGAAATCCATGTTTTCTAAATTAGAAACAATTCATTCAGCAAACTTTAAAAAAAATGATATTTGATTCTCAGCAGGTTTCTTATTTCTTTATTCTGTATTTTGTTTTGTTTCTGATGACTAGCTTTTTCCTCTGCCCAATGTGCATACTCACACCAGAGGCTGACTCTACCCCACCCTTCACCATTGCAGCTCTGCAATGATCTGTTGGTTTCATTTTGTTCTTTCAAGCACTGTTCCTCCACACTTGGTGTGCTTTACTCAGGAACTTTTTTCATTATATCTTAATGTTTATATTTCATTATGTCGTTATTTTAAGTCCACTTAACTTGCTAGAATATTCTTTTTCTCTTTTGTTTTCTGTTATCACGTGAACTTGTCTAGGTGTCTCTTGTTCTCCAATGGAAGTACTATGCTTTAGCACAAAAAAGAGCTTTTTCCAGATTCTTTTCTGTATTTTCTGTGTTTGAAATAAAGTATACAACAATCCCTGACCATGCTCAAGTCTCTTGTAATTGAGCACACCGCAAAAGTCTGTGCAGCTTTCTCATCACCTGGACCCATTCTCTGAAGGAAAACCTTTGAATAATGTAGCAGAGGAGTCAGTCATTTACCATGAAAACTTGAAGAGGTTTATGCTTTTGATGTTTAAATTACAGTAGAAAGGAAGCAGTAAAATGTGTCACACTCCAACAAATCTGAAGTGGAGGCGGTAGTTACTATGTTAACAAATATTAAAGTAAAACCAATATGTTTTTGCCTTCATATTTTGTCTGAGTAGATCTATTCTACTGATCTTCTTCCCCTGTCCCTCACCCCCTTTTTGGAGTCATAAGAGAGTCTTGGTTCGGCAGAAGAACCGAGTAGTAATAAAGACTATGGAGCTTCAGATCAAGTAGGGAACGTAACCACAGTGTCAGAATATGTTACTTTTCAGTTTTCTGTCAGCATAGCGTTATTGGCCTTAAAAAGCCAAACTTTATTAACAGCTAAATGCATCAATACAACTCAAAGAGCACTGTATGAAAAGCTGCCAACGTTTTTTTTTTCCCCCTAATAGTATCTATTTGCACCATAAGGCTTTGTTAAACTCTGAATAGTAAAGTAAATGAAAATCATCTGTGATAGAAATATGCCAAAATACTTGGTGAATGCAAATTTAGTGGTGATTATTGAGACATATGTCTAGTAGTCAGTCTTTAAATAAGGAAAATATCTTTCTGGGAAACTTCTCTCTTAAATGCTGATTTATTTCAGAAAGCTGCAGGTAAAGAGGGAAAACTTGATGGTGTTTTAACTTGGATTGTAACACGAGTTGCTATGAAATCTTTCAGTTGAGATGTTAATTTAATGGTTGATTTTATCCTTATAATTCTTTTATTTTAATTCAGGGAACTAATAGAAGAATTACATCCTATAATTAAGGAAGCACTTGAAAGAAGGCCAGAGGTAATTAGATATTTTCCACTATATTCAGTACACAGCTTTAACTACCTTCTCACTAATGGTCGTAAATAAATGTTGGTTATGTTCTTTAATTTCTGTACCTAAAAACTGTCAATATACCAGATAAAAAGTTGAGATGTTACTTTTTTAAATTATTATGAGGTGTTTACATTGTAAGAGCTTTGTGTTTGTTTTGAGGTCTTTATGTTCCTGTATGGAAGAGGTTTTGTTTCAAATGATGAAAAAAATACTGTAACCTCTTCCGCATTCTTTTAATTCCTTTTACCTAAGCATAGTTTTACACAGTTGTTACTTCATTACATCATCAGTAACATGTCCACAATTAGTAGTACCTAAGACACTGAATTGAGTTCTGCTGTCTCCCAACTTCGCTGTTTGCTGTTTTTTTAAATAGAAAAGGCTGTAAGTTCACCTGACTGAGTGCTCTGACTAAAAATTTTCTGATGGAGAGCATGTTTTACAGCAAGGTTTAGAAGCCTCAGTAGCTATTCATAAAAATAATAGTCTCAGTATTAGTATTGGTAATACTGATTACTCAGTATTTTTTGTGGTAACTGTCAAATACAGATGATGGGAAGGAAGATCGCTTCTGTTTCAAAATGTTACTGGGCTATAGTGTGTTTTGTCATTTTGTCATTTTTGCATGCAAATAGGTAGAAAGATTGATATTTGTACTTCATTTTTTTAATGTTGCACTTTGTGACAGAAGACTGATAAAGAAACATTATTTTGATAATATGTGTAACAGGAAATCTACTATATCTTGGAGCTACAATAGGGAAAAAATTTGCTCATTGTCTGGTTTATTAAAATTGCTTGCAATTTTGTTAACTCATCTTCAAAGGTTGGCACCTCTGATAATCAGTGCCAGTTGTTTTAGATATAATAATGCTTTTATATAGCATGCTGGTTTTATACTTAGCGTTTCCTCTGCTTCATTTAACTTTGTGTTTCCTCTCTTGAATAGAACATGAAACGGCGCAGGCGTCGAGATATTTTACGAGTACAACTAGTACGAATATTTGAACTGTTGGCAGATGCTGGTGTCATTAGTCACAGGTGGGGGCAGCACTCATGAGAAAATGTTGTGTATGCTCTGAGTTAAGGCACAAGTATTCCTATGATCCAGTATAACAAGCATGCAGAATTCTTCAGTGAGTTCTAGTATACCACTAAATAAAGAGACACTGTTTTATAAAACTTGGGATTTTGCTGGCTTTCTAATCCCTCCCTCCCCATGACGTTGCTTTGGGCAGACACTATGTCATGTTCCTTCTTGTCTGTGTGTGCTCAAACGTTGCACCAGTTACACAAATCAGAAAACGCAAGTTACAACTATTCTGTAATCAGTCTGGAATTCTTTCTCACCTGAAGTCAGCATGTCCTATGCAGAGAAGACTTCTGCTTATTAATATTGGACCTTTTTCTTTCTGGAGGCAGAGCATTAACTGGATTGGCGGTTTTTTCTCTTTTTTAAGTTTACCCTGTTTGTGTAGGAACACTTTTAAAGAAGACTTAAAATTCTGGTGTACGTTTTACAAGTCTCTTAGAATTATTTTTTTTCTATGCAGGTAGAATTGTATAAGAGCAAGAAGTGAGGAGATGGTTAGGGTAGCTCCTCCCATTCTGTTAGACAATGATACTTAAACTATTTGCCAGCCTTAGCAATATAATTGGTGTGAAATTCTACTTAAACATTTATTTGCCAGCCTTAGCAATATAATTGGTGTGAAATTCTCAATATTTAAGCAAGCTACTACAGCATATTTCATAATGTTGCCTCAGAAGCATTGCTAAAATGCCTTTCTTCCTTTCAGCATGCTGATTTTTCAGAGTGCAACCATTAAAATCGTACTCTCCCTTATCTTTTAAGGGACTTACTGGTGTTTAATTATGTAAAATATATCCTAACCGCAGTCCGTACCCTGGAACTTCGTCAGCTTTTCTCTGTGAGGCCAGTCTATCTCTGGTAGAAGCTAGCAAGCAGTTAAGGGCTCCTCATCTTGCCTTTGGTGTGCAAGGGATGCTTTTTAGTTGCCTTCAGTACAAATGTGGAAAGATGGTGGAGGGAGCAGAGAAGAAAGGAACCACCCTTCTAACAATGGTTTGTCAAAGGAGGGCAGGTTTGAATCACATGCAGTCTTTGATCTCCTTATTTAGTTTAGCACAGACATCTAGTCAGATGCTAAAGCAATGAAGTTGGGAAATGAATACATAAAATTAATAAATTGTTTTTATCTGCTGATAGTCAATAGCATGTCATGAGGTATTGAACATCTTCACTGATTCCCAAAAATCAGTATGTAATATAGATATCTATACTCAAGTAGTTGTAATTATTTTTTCTGGTTTACAAATTGGATGTGTTTGGGGGAGGAGGGATTGGTTATTTGGGGGTTTTTAATATTTTTAACATTTGTCCCTAGTCTAAGAACTAATTCTGGGGATGAGTGATTTCTGATAGTGAGGCTTGATTATTAATTTGCTTTCACTGGAGCTTTTTATTTAACAGTTAAATAGAAACTGGATGAAGGATTGAATTTGAATTAAATATTTGCAGTGATTTTATTTTAAAGAGAAAAAATAAGGATTTTTTTAAAAAAATTGTTGTTTGTATTTATCATAATATTTGATTTTTTTAATGTTATTTTTAAGTGCAAGTGGTGGCCTTGATAATGAAACACATTCCCTCAACAACACTTTACTTGAGTATGTCGATCTAACGAGACAACTCTTAGAAGCAGAAAATGAAAAGGATTCTGATACATTGAAAGATATCCGATGCCATTTTAGTGCCTTAGTGGCAAATATCATTCAAAATGTTCCAGGTATGTAAAAATGCTTTAATAACTTCTGATGACTGTATTTAATGTGCAGTACATGTTAAAAAACAAAACCAACTAAGCAAAAACCCATGTGTTCTCTCAAGATTCAGAATACTGTCATAAAAAGAATTTATGCCATCAGCGTTGAATATAACTTTAGCTGCATGAGTTTTAGGAGGAATTTTTGGTACAGTTTGTAAGTGGACAAGTAATTTTCTTATTTAGCAAAGCTCTTGTTTGTTGGCAGTGCATTTAAATGTCTAGACTAAGAAATAGCTTATTCTTGTACACTAGTGGCATTAAACAGGACAATAGTAAACCTACATCCAGCTATGATGATGTTGAAATAATGTGTCTTTACATTAATTTTTTTTTACCTTTCATATTCATTGTTTGGATCTGGTTTGGTTTTAAGTATTTTATTTTAAAGAATTGTAAGAGGAGTGTGTCTAATTGTGTGCTTTTCTTACAGTGCACCAGAGAAGAAGTGTCTTTCCACAGCAGAGTCTGCGCCACAGTCTATTTATGTTGTTCAGTCATTGGGCAGGTCCTTTTAGTATCATGTTTACTCCCCTGGACAGATACAGTGACAGGAACATGCGAATAAACAGACACCAATACTGTGCATTAAAGGTATTTTAGCACTTTGTGAATTTTGGAAATAGACTGTTGATGACTTTCCTAATATATATTTAACATTTGGGCTTTTTGGATGTGGTTTTCACATCTTTGTTGCCATTCATAATTTAGTTCTTTTTGTCTTCTGCCTACACGTGTATTTATAATAGTTGGACTTTTTTCCATACTGTAAACTATTGCACTTGCTGTAGGAAATTCTTAAAATTAGTACTAAATGTTCACTTCCCCTGACTTCAGTCCTCAGTTGCCTAAGGAGAAAGGCTTTCCTGTAAAAGTACGTTAGCAATCAAACTGACATAATAACTGTTACATATTTCAGCATTTCAGTATTGACAATTCCTTGTACTTGGGAGTTGAGAAAAATATGATTTGATAATTTCTTGAATAACATGTTAAACGGTTTTTTATTAGCCTGGGTCTTCCTTCTGTGCCTGACTAGAAGTTAGTTTTGTGATGCTTTAATGAACTTGGTAAAACCACTTCCTGTATCCGAGTTTTTAAAATGCATTGTTTTTCCATTACTTTCTGAAGGCAATGTCTGCTGTACTGTGTTGTGGCCCTGTTGCAGATAACGTCGGGCTCTCATCTGATGGCTATTTATACAAATGGCTGGATAATATTTTGGATTCACAAGATAAAAAGGTAATGCAGGCGAATGTCAACATCGGTTTGCAACTGTTACTGACTCAACATAAGCTTTAATGAGTTTTGCGGTCCGATTGGCCTAAATGCTCTAGAGTGGCTTAAGCTCAAAGCTGTTTTAGTAGTGCATATTTTTGCACTGTCCTTAATATGTGTGTTCACCCTGCTGAGGAAGGGAGTCCCTAATCTCACAGTCTAAGAGCAGGCAAACCAGATGGATGAGGAAACGGCAAGGAGTGAAACATTGTGTATCATTTATAAACTAATCAGATTAAGTTGTAGTAATGAGCAGATCTTTTAGAAATTTAAAGGATACAAGATTTTGGCATCAACTCTTGTGAGACTGTAGAGCCCATTGAGGGTCCTGCAGAGTTATGAAGCCCAAGCTTTACATCTAAACAGTAAGGCAAACTTTAGATTGAAAAAATAGGTCCTTCCTTGCACTAATACTATGACTGCATAAAAATACAGCTCCAGTGGGCTGCTTTGATTCAAGAGAACATGCAAGTCTCCACATAGATCTATTCTTTGTATCCCATTGGAATTCCTGCATTTTCTGTAGTGTTCAGGTGCAGTAGGACAAGTAAAAATACTAAATAGCTCAAGGTAGCCTTGGAACTGAGGAAAAAAGAAAATCAGTAGAGCTATCTAATTATTCACTTGAATAATTTATGATTGTGTGTGCAAGTTGAACATTAAACAGTTTGATAGAATTACCTGTTGTTATTTTAGGCTGTGGTCTCACAGTTTTAGTTGGAACAATTTTTTTATATTGCAGTTGTTTGGGTTTTTTAAAATTAAATATCTATTTCCTTGTTTTCTGCCATTTTTGTAAGTTGGTTTGTTTGGGTTTTTTTTTCTATATTTCTAAGTATATATTGGTTCTTTTCTGGAATACAGGTTCACCAGCTGGGCTGTGAGGCAGTCATGCTGCTCTTGGAACTCAACCCTGACCAGAGTAACCTCATGTACTGGGCCGTAGACCGGTGTTACACAGGTTCCAAGCGGGTAGCAGCTGGCTGTTTTAAAGCCATAGCCAGCGTGTTCCAAAACAGGTACTACAGCATTTTTCAAAACTCTAAAAACTTTAATCAAGTGCGCTTTCATGTAGACCTGGGGTTTGTTTCTCCCTCGTTGTGTGTGTTTCTAGAGAATCTTTTCAAAATGTTATCCCATACCATACCTATGTAAATTAAACTTTAATAAATTCAAATTTAAAAAGCCAAATGTAATTTTACTTATTTCACACTTGCAATTTTTCCCTAGGGATTACCAGTGTGATACAGTGACCCTCCTGAATCTGATACTATTTAAAGCAGCTGATTCTACTAGGGCTATCTATGAAGTTGCTATGCAACTATTACAGGTTTGTAAGCTAATTGTGATTAATTTTTTTTCTTTTACAATAAGAATTGTCCTGCACATTTTAAAAAAATAATTCTTGTTATTGTTTGGTTGTCCCTTCAGTAATGTTTGGGTTTTTCTTTTCTTCTCTATTTTAGTACATAGTTAGGCCAGATCCTTATCTGACACAAATAGACGTAGGTGGAAGTGTGTCTGTTTTCATGAAATAAGCACTCAGGACTTCTATTTTCATAATATCTGCTTTTTCAATAGACAAACCTAAATCAAGATTCTTCTGGTTTGGCCCTGAAATAGTGATATATAGCTCCATTTGTCCAAAAGCACCTCAGAGAGAAGTATATTGCTTCCTGTGCCTCTATTCTGTCTACTGGGGTAGCAGTCAGATTTATGAGTTTTGCATTAGTACCAAATATTTTTTCATCTATTTGTGTGGAGAGATGATAGTGAAAATCTTGTTAGCTATATAATTTATTTTTGTATATTCCTTTCCGAGGTCATTTAAGGGTAAGCTTAATCTTACAGGCAGCATTAGTGTTTAAAAATAAAAAAATCATTCTGTGCTGCTTCTATCACAGACCACAAGTCTTGGAATTTTTTTTCAAAGGTTTTTGTTGTCAGCTAAATTCAACAGTAAAGTCCCCACGGAAGTCACATCCCTGTTGATGTCAGCACTCACACCACCTTCCCTTTCAGTCCCATCTTCCTTCTGAAGTGAACCCCACTGCTTAAGATCAGCCAGAACTGACTTTTAAAGTATGACACTGCTGGATCTCTGCCGCATCAAAGATTATGTTCCTTCTGTCCACATCTCATAGTTGAGCAGAAATTGATATCATTGGGAAATACAAGTGTTCAATAGTATTTCACATTTTGTTATAGAGAAATTTATATTTAATAGGGTATTTTGTGAAAGCAGATTTCTGCAAGTTATTGCTGGAAGCTCATCAAGTGGAGTGAGTCTTAGCTAGTCTTCTGTGAAATTACCACGATGTTGGTGAATACTGTAGATATGCGGAGATCTGCATAGGTAGGAAACATTAAATGAGAACAGATACATGAATTTAAAAGGTGATTAAAAAGATTTTCATTGTAGCTCTGTACTTAGCTTCAAATTCTGAATATTACTGTTGTAGATCTTGGAACCAAAGATGTTCCGTTATGCGCATAAACTGGAAGTTCAGCGGACGGATGGGGTTTTGGGTCAGCCTTCTCCTTTACCACATCTCTATTCTGTGTCGTATTATCAACTGTCAGAAGAATTAGCAAGGACTTATCCTGAGCTAACACTTGCTATCTTCTCAGGTATGGTTTTAAAACAAAACAGAAAAAATCATCTGTTTTAAAGTGTTGTACAAAATGTGTAATTCTTATTTTTCAATTAGTTTATATGTAATTCACTAAAATCAGGACAACAAGATATCGTCATAACGAATGGAGAAAATGGAATTTACTGAGTGGCAGTTTTTGTCTACTTATATTTGAAATCTATTCAAGAGAAAACAACATGAATCAAAGATACTTTTTTTGACTTTCTAATAGCCATGAAAAATCATGTTAGAGGAGTAATTTGCTACTGTTTTTTAAAAATTATTCTATTATTCTTTGTAGTGTATTCCTATTTACTGTAGATTTCTTAAAAATATTATTCCATAGCATTTTTAAACAGTTGCAGAATAATAACCTCTCACATCAGTTAAAAAAACTATTAGCACTAATATGAGGATGAAAAAACTTTTAAGTGCTTTTTTGCCACCAAAGTTGGTACATCTTTACATGCTCTAGGTTTTTAGTTCCCTCCTCCAATTAGAGTAATATATAAGCATGCATAAACTAATATGGTTTCTTCAACATACTGTTTGTCAGTGTGTCTTCAATTAGCTCTACTGAAGACTGTGGACTTTATTAAATGGTGGTAGTTAGCTAAACAAAAAAAATTATGTCTGTATCAGCATTACTTTATATCAGGGCAGTCTGCTAGGCTCATGGTGGTTGGTATTACCAAACCAGTTCTCATTATTGATTTGCAATTCCTGTATGTACTTAATTTTTGAATGACAGAAGTCAGTCAGAGAATCCAGACGGCTCACCCAGCTGGGAGACAGGTGATGCTGCATTATCTGCTGCCGTGGATGAACAATATTGAGTTGGTAGACTTGAAACCTTTGCCAACCATTCGTCGGCAAGATGAAGATGAAGAAGATTCTTTGAAAGACAGAGAAATAATGGTGAACAGTAGACGATGGCTGCGAGGGGAAGGCTGGGGATCACCACAGGCTACAGCTATGGTTCTGAACAATCTGATGTATATGACAGCAAAGGTAAAACTGATTACTTAAGCGCTCTGTCTTGTTGTATTTAGCGTGCGAGAAAATACTGTTCAAAGATACTGTGTTACCAAATTTTCAAGAGTTATGAACACACTTGTTATGTATATAGTTGATATATAGTTACACCATATAGTTTTGAGGTATTATGAAAAAGACATAATACAAAATGTTATAGTAATTGTTATCCATAGTAACAGTAGGTAACTGTTGTTTTGTGATATAGATGTCTAGCTGAATAGATAATACCAAGTCACCTGTATACCTTTGATCTTAAAGAGGAGTTTTGGAACCAACATTGTCAGAGGCTGATAGACCCTCCACCTTCCTGTGACAGCTACTTCCATCAGAGAAAATGTATTGGTCACATGCAATGCTCCTGCCAATTCTTGGTATCTTGGAATCCTGCTGCTGAGAGACCATGTTTTAAGCTACAAATTAAAAACTTGTGGCAGCCTGTGGACCATGGAATTATATTCATGATTTTCAGCAATTGGGAGAATGGGTCTCAGCTAAATTTAGATAGCTTTTAAATTTTTTATCTAATTATGTATGTAAAAATAGAAATAAATTCACATATAAATAAATATTTGTACAACTACATAATGTATAAAAGTATATATTATATATAAATAAAATATACGTACAAATATGTTTAGATATATTTTTATACATTTATAGCTATAAAAGAAAAAAGTTATTTCCAGAATGTGTTTATAAAAATGAATAAATGTGAAAGCTTCATTCTGGAATGTTAAAAAGACATCGGCTTCTTACAGGATTTATGTCTCCCTTTTCTAGAGCCTGCCCCACTTGGTCAGTACAGATCACTTTCAAATGCAATGTTTTCTACTGCAGTTTTCAGGAGAGATATTTATATTTTTTTTCCTAGTATGGTGATGAAGTGGCTTGGTCAGAGATAGAAAATGTCTGGACTACTTTGGCAGACAGCTGGCCAAAGAATCTGAAAATAATTTTGCACTTCTTGATCAGTATCTGCGGAGTGAACAGTGAACCCAGCCTTTTGCCTTATGTGAGTATGTAATGTATCTCGCCTCAGTGCTGGTGGTATTTTAAAAATGAGTTGTGTGTCTAGCAGCAAAGATGACAAAACAAAAACATAAGGTAGGATTTCTAGTATCAAAATCTCCAACTGCATAATACTCTCACCCCCTATTTTATTACCACTAAATACTAGGAACAAGTCAAATTCGGGTCTTTTGTTTGAGATTCTTTGGACATCCATGTCAAAATTTCAGTACCAGTTGCAGGTAAACAAGGCATTCATGGTATGGGCTTGAGAAAGGAAGCAAACCAGAAAGGATATCACATCTTAAAGAAAGCAGAGACTTCCTTAAGACAACTTACTGACTGTTGAAATTTAGTCATGGTGATAAGTCTGAAATAGTCCACTAGCTGTCTTACCAGTTAAAAATTGTCAAAATTCAGGGTATACTAGGTGGACCGTAGGTGCTACTTAGTGAGTAAATCATAAAAGATGGAAAAGACTTATTAAAATGGCTGCATCTGTCTTAGCATTTTTTGGTTCCTTTGTCATAAAAAGGAAACTTAAGAGTTTGATTGCTAAATTTACATTAATTTTATTAGAAGCATACACTGAAGAGCTCCTATCCATCATAAAATGCAAATCTACTGCAGCAGTTTGTCTCCATTCATTAGGAAGAATTAAGATAGTTCCATAAGTAATATTTTAATTAGAAGATTATTGTAGGTTTTGCTAATAGACCAAAAAAACTAATCAGGACCTATAATATAAAGTTCTTCCTAAGGACAGATTAAGTTCTTCATTGATTGGCAATTGTTTTCATTGCAAATGAGGAAATCTAGCTTAATGTTGCAGCCCAAAATCTTTGCATGTGTGGTTTGAACAAGGTGACAAAGTAATTCAACGAGGCAAACGCGCTGGATCACTTGCTCACCATTCATCTTTGAGTTCTCTCAAATGGATGAAAATAAATCATCGAGCAGTGATGACTTAAGAAAATGTCAGAAGAAAAACTATGAACTTACTGGAGTCTGGAGTAACCACTGACCAGCAGCCATCTGCTGTTGCTTAGCGGTGACCGGGATTATTTTGCTGAAGTAAGACGTAGTGGAGAATTCTGAATTACCATATGCTTAACAAAATATTGATATAGTTAGGTGTTTATTCTTACCAGCATACGTAAAAGCCTCAAGCATTTTGGGAATCAAATGTTTTTTCCCATGCTGTAATTTAGGATAGTCCTAAAAAGCAGACATATAATATAGTAAAATAAAGCACCTGTCACAGCGTGTAGGGACAGTGTGATTATTCTCACATAACCAAGTATTAAAACAAAAAAAGACAATCCACCCCAAGCCCCTTAAAAACTAATTTTATTTTTTGTCAAAGTGTATGTGAGAGCGTTGCAGAATAGCACGAGGAAAAATGTTAACCCCGGTGGAAAAGAAACAGTGTAGAATACAACATGAAATATCAAAAATAAATTATATCAGAATACATTTGCTCCAATGTTGATCTCAGATGTTGCTAAGGCCTTTGTAAGAAAATATTTTGCTTCTTTAATAACTGTCATTGGACTCAGAAAACTTACTTTCTTACTCTTGTGATCTGTTTCCAATGCTTGCTGCTATTCACAGCTGTGAAAGCGATTTTGTTTGCTTTTATAACTAGGGTAAGTTTCAGGTATCCTCACTTGCACTGCAGGTAGCTATTGATTCTAATGCGTTTTGGTATTCCAATCTTTCATTTTCCTTTTTTAAAAAAAATCAAGTCACTGCAATAAGAATTTAATATAAGTACA
This sequence comes from Arenaria interpres, assembly GCA_013399435.1. Taxonomy (NCBI): domain Eukaryota; kingdom Metazoa; phylum Chordata; class Aves; order Charadriiformes; family Scolopacidae; genus Arenaria; species Arenaria interpres. The sequence continues at coordinate 382,170 of VXAK01024591.1, read as the reverse complement.
TGCTATTTTATATACATATACTTTTTTCTGATGACAGGTAAAGAAAGTTATTGTTTATTTGGGTAGAGATAAAACAATGCAACTACTAGAAGAGCTTGTGAGTGAACTTCAGCTTACGGATCCTGTCAGTTCAGGAGTCACCCATATGGATAATCCACCCTATTACCGCATTACTTCCAGTTACAAAATCCCCTCTGTCACTTCAGGTGAGAATTTACCAACTTAAACTTTTATTATTGTCAATGATAAACATGTTGTTATCAATCAGTTATAATACTGGAGTTCATCTGTAAATATTTAATAGGAGGACAATGTTCTTTTTCTAAAAATAAATTAAGGTACAAAGTTTCTTTTACAAGATCTGCAGTTTTTGATATACCTAGAGTTCTTATTAAAGAACACCTGATAGGTTCACAAGGAACAGCTTTGTATTAATATATGGGCGAGGCTTTGTCTGCGTTCAGATCTTGGACTGTTCACCCTCACTGTATCACTTTGTCAATTCGGTCAAACAAGTAGGAAAATGTGTATACTTTAAATCCACGTAAGTTGTTATATTTGAAGTTCTGTTGTAGACACGAGCTGCATCAAGAGGATCACTCAAGAGGATTTGAGTGAACTTACTTAGGAGAATGTATTTAGAAATATTTAACAATTAGCAGTAGATTGATCATCAAAGAAACCCCCACTGAAAATATAAAAACCTCATTCTTAAATCCAATAACTTGCTGAAAAATGTGGGGAAAAGCTGTCTGGTTTTGCTGAAACATCTTTCAAAGTGAGCCACAGAAGACATGGATGGAAGGGTATCTAAGCAAGGACTTGGCTTTCGTGCTGCAAAGCACTATGATGTTATAAGTCAGCCTGGCCCTATCACATAGGGATTATCGGAATCACAAGGTGCATCCATTGGCACTTGTTCATGAAAGTGTTTAAAAAGTATGAAAAAAAAAAATAATTCTGGGGCTATTGCACTTCATTGTAATTGAGAGTACCAAAATCTGTGGGGAGAGCACAAAATTATTTCCAATTGTGGTCATTTATTCAGTCTGATGCTTGTAAGTTTCTCTTAAAAATAAATTGATACAAGCTTCACAGCAGGCTGTTAGGTTTTAATCCCTCATCTGTTTGTGGTTTGAATTAACTGCATACCAAAGTCCAAGTACATTTTACAGGTTACTATGAGGTGTAGTATACAGGAAAGAAAGAAATAGGTCTCTAGATCCTGCTTCCAAAACAAGCCTTTAAGCTTAATTTACATTGAAGACTCAGAGATTCCTGGAAAGGAATTACTTTTTTTTTTTTTTTTTTCCCAGTTAGTGAAATTATGGTAGCAGCTCAGAATCTTTTAGTCTAAACAACAGTTTTTTCTTGCATGTGAAAGTAATTTCTGTGTCTCAGTTTGTTGCAGCTGCTGTAGCATAATCCTGGATAGGGCTCTCGGTGTGGACAAGTAAATAAGGGTCACCGCATAGGGCTTAATACTGCTTTTCTTCTTTCTTGACCAATCCTTGTCCATAATTCACAGGTACCACTTCTAGTAGCAATACAATGGTGGCTCCCACAGATGGCAACCCTGACAGTAAACATATAAAAGACAATATTGACGAGAAGTAAGTATCTCCTCAAAGGGCAGTTATTAGTTGAATTACAGGAATTCATGGTTGTTACTTAAATTACTATAAATACTTGCATCTCAATGGCTCCAGGTATGTGTACATTGCAGGAAATACATGACTGTAAGTTTTATAAATAAGTTTTAAGCAACAGAACCGGAATACTGTTTGGAATTAACAGTAGCAGCCTCAATTGTAATTTAAACTCCAAAAGCTGTAGAGAAACTGAATAAATTAAGTGGCCCATCTGGGTCAGGCTTTGTATTGCTGTAGCTAGATGTTAATTTATGCCTAAATTAACTAATATTGCACTGTATTTATTTACACAAGAGAAATTACACAGCAGATGAATATGGATACATCAAGGGCAAATGTTATTTGTTTAGTGATGTAGCCAATTCACAAATTGATTTCCTAGCTCGCTAGAAATCAACAGTGGACATGTGCTGAAAGCAGGTTTATTCTCCCAGTTGGAGTATTTGGATTCCTGGTATCTGTGGCAACATCCCTTCCAGCAACTTTTAAAACAGATGCCTCCCTCCCTAATTTTTGAGGTTCTTAAGAACAGTCTTTTGTAGAAATTTGCCGGACGGTGGTACCCATGTGAGGGTGGTGGAAAGCAAAGAGCTGACACAGACGTAGTTTGGGTGTGGGCTCGGAGCCCAGCAGTAACTGCCTGTGAGCATGTTCTCATTTTGTGTTAAATATGAGATAGTTAACCTTAAAGTGAAAAGGGAGTCAGGGATTCTATAACTAGCATGAGAAAAAGGGTGCACAGAAAAAAGTGCGCATATGCCAACTGTAGTTACTATGCGGTAAATTCACAAAACACTTTGTTTTGTGATGACTTGTTTGAGAGCCTTAGTAATTATATTTCCAATATAATTTCCCAGTTGGACACTTTTTTCCTTCCCTAGGATAATTATGTCAGTATAGTTAAATTTGTAAATATATTGATAGAAACAACCCCAATATTCCAATTAAGTTGGGGGTGTGTGTGTGAAAATAAATCAGAGAAGACCGTGGAATCTGAGGTGTCATTCAAAATTCAGCCTAGTGAGGCACAAACAAGTATTTGGCTGCTACGGGGGCTGGAGCTGAAGAAATTCGTAAAGATTTGAAAGTCTCTGCAAGTTTTGGCATATGCTGTGGGGTTGTCTAACACTTCCCCAGGGTATATCTTATCAAGATGCATATCCCATGTACATCTTGGACTCGCTAGGAGGAGAGAGTTTTAGAAACTTACGTAGAAACAGCTTGAAAATTGTGCTTTTAGCACTCTAATTTCTCTAATTTATTTGTAGTTTATCAGATTAGTGAGGTAGGATCTTCAAGACTCTGTGTGGAAATATATATAGATATATATGTATGTCAGTGTCAGATCAAATAGGGGTTTCATTATTTTGCTAAAGAGTGAGAAGAACTTGCTTATGTATAATGTAACAAATTTTTAAATGTACTTAATCGTTAGTGAAAATGACCTAACACAAATATGATTTGCAGTAGATTATCTCCTTGAATCCCCTTATCTAGCATTGCTGCAGTAGGTGTGTCTTATACAGGTTACTGATGCTGCTTTATTTGTTCCTACAGTTACGTACATCTAGATATCTACAGTGGGTTGAACAGTAACTTAAACCGCCAGCACCACAGACTAGAGTCACGTTACAGCAGCAGCTCTGGAGGATCATACGAAGAGGAAAAAAGTAATATTTTTATTTTGAAATATTTCTGTGGATAGAGAACAAAATTTTCACAAGTTAATGCTTTTGCAGAAGGTTGCAGAACATGATGAGATAAGCATTATTGGTGGTTTTTGCACAAACCTATTAAAAATAGATTCATTTTTTTAGTACTGCTATTGAAGTCTAGCATACATTTGATTACAGTAGAATGTACAAGGAAAATCATCTGCTTTCTTTCCTTCCCTTGTCCTCTGGAATGAGTTGTGGATATCGTCCCAAGTGAAGCAGTTTTGTTCTATTTGCTTTGCCAATAACAAGACCAAAAATAGATAGATGGTTAGGCAGAAGAAACAGGAGAGAGATGAGCAGAAGGAAGATGAGATGAATGAGGAAAAAGATGATGTAAAAGAAGTTAAAAAACTAGAAAATTGGAAGTAATTGTGCTTTTAAATGATAGCAGGCCTTGGCCTGTTTAAAAAAAAAAAAGGAGTACAAAATTTTCTGAGAAGCCATAGCAAAGGAACATACAGAAGGAAAAAAGGAGCTTGTTATGTACCTCTAATTTTCAAGCTTGTTTTGAAAATGTGGTTTGGGTTATTTTTTGTGATCTATGTCTATTTTTTCTGAGGTGCAGAGGTAAGGAAAGAGGCAGAAGTTTTTTCTGAAACTCCATATACTTTTGGAGACTTTTATTTAACAGAGGCTTATTAACTGTGGCTACTTTTTTACCAATGCCTAAGATATAAAATCATCGTGTCAATGCTACAGAGAGCTAAACAGGTCACGTAATCAGGCAAAAACAAGGACAGTGGTCAGACAGCAAATGATGCGTTACATTAGTGGGTTCTGTGTACTTTGTCAGAGTACTTGTTAGACTGAAACGCTTGTTTCAGCTAACAAGTGTTAGTAATTAAAATGACTTTGTACTTTAACCCTGCGTGGGATTATCAGATACATTTCAGTCTGATCCAGATCATTATAGTGCTCCCACAGACTTTCCTCTTTGGTTTCACTCAATCTTTTTATGGACAGTTGATTTTGCTACCAGTTAAGCTGTTTGGCTATGGTACAGCGTGCCGCACAGCGCTGCCTTTTCCTTACCTTTCTTGTGCTACTGAGCAACAGGATGTGAATTTCTGGATTTTGAGCGTTGTGTGTCAGCATGGAACTTCATGCATCCCATGCTGTATTGATGCAACAGAGTCCGTTTGGATCTCCTTATGCGCTTCTTAATGACCAATTCTGTGCAGACCAGAAAGGTTAGAGTGAAATTGTGGTTTGTATTGCCTCTTTCAAGAAAAAGTCTTCTACAGAGCTTGTTGTAAAGGCTGGACATACTGATGCAGGTCTGCGAAATGTTGGGTCAGTAACAGGTTGGTGGATCCTCTGGCAGCCAGTGTGTTTATTACTGCTTGGGTGGCTGATGTCCAGTATCGTAGTCGTGGCAATTTTCGTCTTTGTTTGCTATTCATGATAGCAACACTGAGCATTCTGAAGCAGGTGATAATTCACATGTTCCAGCAGTAAGAATTTTGTCACCTCCAGTCAAGAAGGTGATAATGAGCTGATACATGTGTGAACTTCTGAAACTTCTCCCGCTATACTTCTGAAAGGACAACTGGTAGAATGACTGAATCACTCGGCTGTTGAGGCAATCTCCTTACGTGTTTCCAGCCTTAACTGATTGTTCTGAAGTCCAAGACATCTCATTTAAAAACAGAAAAATATTTTGGATGTGTAACACAGTGTACACTCACATCAAATAGCTGACGTGTTTCTTCCACTTTTGAAGCTTGCCTAATCAAAAATGAAATGTCTTTCTGTGTTTTCTTGACAAACATATGGATTTTTCTGAACAGTGACTTTTGTCAAGCAGTGGAATTGGGATATGCTGTTGTAAAAGTGGCACGTTCTGAGTTACCCTATGTATCAGGCTGGCATTATCTGACACATAGCACTGGTGGTTTTTTGCTAGAGAGACCTATTGAGAGTTGCTCTTGAGAAATACTTCCTTAGCCTATAATGAAATGCAGCTCTTCAAAATGAGTTCAGGACAGTCTTGGCACCCAGCCTTAACTCCCTCTCTGACAGGAGGTTTGGAATTCAAGGAAATTATATTAGATCACTTTGCCTTTTTTCCTTTATGTCCATCCGTGTTCCCTATATGAATCTATTGCTTTTATGAACCCATTCAACAAAATCTTACTCTGTTTTGTGTGTGGCTTCTGCAGAATCATCCTTATGCTAAAAGGAATAACCACTTTTTTTTTTTTTTTTAAACTTTGTCCAGCTACTACTGTTAACAGCTGGTTCGCCCTCTCCCAGATCTCAGCTTTTCAAGAATTTAAAAATTACAAGATTATATAGTTCAGAAATGTATTATGGATGTATTTCTGATTTAACTATCTATTGTATTAGGTGATTCAATGCCTCTGTATTCAAACTGGCGGTTGAAGGTAATGGAGCACAACCAAGGAGAGCCTCTTCCTTTTCCACCTACTGGGGGTTGCTGGTCACCATTGGTGGATTACTTGCCTGAAACTTCTCCTCCGGGCATGTCTCTTCACAGGTAACTGTTTTAAAAATGCTGATGGCAATTCATTACGTTTTAATATGCATTGCACAAATATAGTAACATAATTAGGGATGTGATTCTATTCAAGAACTCTAATAACCACTTTCCCCACCTGGAGTACTGTGTCCAGCTCTGGAGCCCTCAGTACAGGAAGGTCATGGACCTGTTGGAACAGGTCCAACGGAGAGCCATGAAAATGATCCGAGGGCTGGAGCACCTCTCCTATGAAGACAGCCTGAGAGAGTTGGGGTTGTTCAGTCTGGAGAAGAGAAGGCTCCAGGGAGACCTTATAACGGCCTTCCAGTACCTGAAGGGTAGATGAGCAGTCATCTTTTCCGTTATAATACAACTTTCTGGCTGTTTATAGACTTAAGAAAGAATACTGGTTAGTAGCGTATTAAGCTCTTTGCGGCTCTTCATAAAGTTAATGTTACGTTCTTCTAACAAACTAATTTTTCTGGTTTTAGATGCAATATAGCAGTGATCCTTTTGACTGACTTGATAGTTGACCACGGTGTAAAGGTCGAATGGGGAGGATACTTGCATCTTTTGCTTCATGCGATTTTTATAGGTAACTAAATTCTTACAGAAATACATCTAGTAACTTAGGAATTGTAGCTATTTATGAAGCTGTTCTTTTCCACATTTAAATTAATGTTTGCCGTTGTATTGAAACCTCATTTATTTGTTCATATTCACAATATTTTAAAAGGTTTAACTAAATATCTTTCAGCTTGATTAATATGAATATAATTAAGAGTTTTTTGGAGGTGTTCAAAGGCACTGTTGGATGCACTTTTACCTCTTTCTCCTTGTAGAAAATACAGTAAAATTCAAATTTTTTTTCTTTCTATTCTTAATGCTTTGTGAGAAATGAGGATATATTAATGTTTGTTAAACTGTATGCTTTTGTTTTTATATTGAAACACCATAAAAACATTGTTAAGTGAATTTTGTGTCTATTATTTGGTAAAGCATAACAGACCAGTCTGAATACTGCTATTTTTTAAATAATAGTGAATAATAAGTTAATTCAGTGTTCCCTTTGTATGTAATAAAGCTCTTCCATTTTCCTTTTGTGGTAGGTTTTGACCACTGCCACCCTGAAGTCTATGAGCATTGCAAACGACTGCTTTTGCATCTGCTGATAGTGATGGGATCTGGCAGTAATGTCCAGTCTGTTGCTTCTGTCCTCCTCAGAAACAGAGAGTTCAATGAGTCCAGGGTGCTCACTGTCAAGCAAACGACCCATTTAGATTATACTTTCACAGGTAGGCTTTAGATTTATTAAGTGTTGCTGGTTAAAATGACATGGAAAATTATCTTTTCTTCTAGGCATTATTAAAACTTCTGTTATTTGTAGTATTTTCCGGAGCCCTCGGCGTTAAAACACATTTCTTCAGATTTTAATTAAGTCAAAATTTATATGGTTCTCAGTAGCACTCTGTGCCCAGTCGTTGGAGTAGGGAGCACAGCTGAATGATTAAATACTAGTGGAAACCACAGAGGGAACACTATGTTTTGGATCTCCAATACACTTTTTTTTCTGATATGCTTGAAAATAAAACCCAAGATAATATATCTCTTCCTTGTTTATAGCAACTTTAAATGCCTGTTTTCAGCTGTAATTGCATTGTTCAATAGGCTAATAGAATACTCTTTTGAGATATTATCTTTTAACGTTCACCTTAACATTACAATATTGAAATTATACAGGAAACTAAATATTTTCTATGTATCTCTTTATTAAAGGAATATTTTGATGGTGTGAGCCTATGTAGTTTCTAAAGAAATTTGAAATAGTTCAGTTTTTTGAAACCTAGTATTTAATATTATTTCAGTAGGTGGCAGCATATTGCTATACAACCTGTTCTGTTTTGTTCACGTCAGAAGTGGTTTTGTCACTAACCAAAAATATTCATCGGTCTTGTGAATTTGATGTTCATAGCAATGAGAAACTAAAAAGTGGGCATAGTGGAAGAATTCTTTTATATAAATCTATTCGCAGAACTTTACCGGTGCACCTGATGTTGACCTATACAAACCATTCCATTCCTAATCTTTACGGATTTGGGTAAAGCTGTCTAAGCACGACGTAGCATTTTGTTATTATTAAAACAAAAATGTCTGTTAGATACTAGAATAAGATCACCATCAAACATTTCCAGCTGGTGATGAAGATAAGGTGATTAGAGGTATGCATGCCTAGCACAAGGTCAGACAAGCTAATGTTAATTTTTATTTGAAGCAGCCCATACCCAGACCAAGCCCTGTGGCTCTGTAGAGGGAAAATTTTTGGTGGATGTCAGTGAGTCTCAAACTTACGTACAATTGTTGCAGTCAGAGGTTCACGACCCACTTTCCTCGCCCGGTTTACCTTCTCCCAGCACCTCATACGTAGAGGCATAATGTGAGGAGTTATTGCAGTTGTATTTTATTGCCATGTGATTCCTTACACGGAGAGAAAAATCTTACAGCAGCAAGATTAAGGAACTTCAGAGAAACTTTGTGCAGCCAGAGGGGTTCTGCTTAGAGTCGATTCACTAGCTAATACTTAGTGGTCACTGACTTAAATGCTCTCAGTTACACTGCGACTGAGTTTTAACAAAAAAATATATAATCTGTGCATTATTAGGAAGTAGTTTATATCATTTGTCTCAATTGATTAAGACGAGATTCCTCAGAAGCTGATGAGCTGTCATATTACCAATACAAAATCAGACATAATACAGTGGTTTTAAAAAGGGATCTGACAGTTCCTTATTAAGGGTCTGATCACGTAAAGACTTTGCATGTATCAGGCTTGTTGATTTCATTGATATTATTGCATCCATTAAATTATTCCCATTACGTTTGCTAAGTTACAGATTTTTTTTTTAGATGGCTATTTTTTCTTTTTATATATTTAATATTAACTGTCAACTTAAGACTGCATAATCATCTTGTTTTTATTTCAGCAGGTGTTCATGATTTTATACCTGATTACCAGCCCTCCCCAATGACAGACTCAGGGCTTAGTTCAAGTTCTACCTCTTCTAGCATCAGTTTAGGAAATACAAGTTCTGCCATTTCTCATCTGCACACCACCATCCTCAATGAGGTTGACATTTCAGTAGAGCAGGATGAAAAAGTGAAAACTCTCATAGAATTTATTACCTCAAGGTAAGATTTCAGTTTTCATTTTTGTCAAGACATGTGTTTTGTGGAAATATGGCAAAACCCTTACTGATTAGCATCATGTTGTCTAATTTTGTCTCTGTTTTGTCACCATAAGAGACAATTTAATCCTGAAGTGTTTTTATGTGGTACAGGCTATGAACAACTCTTAACTCTCCATCAGTTTTAGAGAATTTTGGCCACCCTTTTCAAGTCCTGAATGGTGTATTGATGGGAAGAAAACGAAAAGAAAGGAGGTTGTTTTACAAATAGTATAACGATGTTAATTTTACTGATTCTTTGGTAAAGAACAAAATATTGTCTAACATAGAATGTCTCTTCCTAAACTTATGCTTTTTTTTTTAGGAAAAGAGGCCCACTTTGGAATCATGAAGATGTTTCAGCCAAGAACCCTAATATAAAGAGTGCTGAACAGTTAACTGTGTTTTTAAAACATGTGGTATCTATATTTAAACAGTCTAGCTCAGGTACGTTAGAAAATAGCCAATACAGGATAGAATGTCCAAGTCTGCAAACTGAATGATTTTTTTTGAATGCCTGTAAATTTACAAATTATCTATGAAATCACTGTAGGCGATCGCTTACTGCTCCAAAATAATAGATTTTTCTTGTGTGTTGCAAACTTCAGCCCATGTTTCTATAATGACAGATTTAAGTATAATATTTTAGGAATGAGAAAAAAAAATCTTATTAATTTATTGTGGACATTTAATATTCAAATAATAAATGTTTTATTCCCTAAAAGTCTGCAGTTTTAAGTATTATATGCAAGTTTATGTGCCTGGAAAGATTTTTGAGAGTAATACTCCTTGAGAAAAATGTAGAATATGAGAGTATCTTAAAGTTAGGAATGACTCTGGCAATTTACTTGTCATTAAATTCACATGAGTTTGTTTTCTGTTGTGTTGCTTGAATATTTATTTGCTTTTATAGGAGGATTTCAATTGGAACACCGTCTCAGTGAAGTTGCTTTGCAAACTGCGCTTTCATGCTCCTCTCGGCATTACGCTGGGAGGTCCTTTCAGATTTTCAGGGCTCTGAAGCAGCCTCTTACTGCATCTACGCTTTCTGATGTTCTCTCCAGACTAGTAGAAACTGTTGGAGATGCAGGAGAAGAAGCTCAGGTATTTGAAATTTTCCCCCCACTTTATTAAAAAGTTAAGTTTGCCTAAATGACATACTTGCATCATTATTTTAATGAGAATAAAATTTAAAAACATTTTTTTATTCAGTTGCTTTTTATTTTTAAGTGAAGATATTTCAAATATCAAGCAGTTTTAATCATGGCACTTTCTGAATTTTCACCTAATTAAATGATGAAAAGATGAGCTGTGCATATTCTTTTCTAAAGCAACAAGAACTTTCAGAGAGTTTGATACATCTGTTTCCCGAAAACACCTTCTTTTCATAGTTAGAGATTTCTGAGATCAGCCCTCTAAAAATAAAAAAAAATTTAGGTTTTCTTTTATTAAGAACTTAAGCTCATAAAATGTTAACAATCATCCAACTTAGTGTCATTGTAATTCTTTAGAAGTGGATCTAATCTTTTAATATTGCAAAATGAGAGTCTAAATTACCTCATCCTTAAGTCCATCCTTAAAAATAATTCAAACCAGAATGAATTCTGTGGATATTTAGAAATAAATCAGCTGTTCCCTGTCTTGAAGCTAATTTGAACTTTCTCATCAAGACTGTGTTCTAATTAATGTATGAAGTAACAGTTACTGATACTGATGTTATATTTTTATATCACTACTCGGTAGATTTTCTGTGATCTTCCTTGTGCATATTGTGTAATTTATAATGACCTGTGGCTTTCCCCAGGGTTTTGTCATAGAACTGCTTCTGACCTTAGAGTCTGCTATTGATACATTGGCTGAAACCATGAAGCATTATGATCTGCTTTCTGCCCTTTCTCAGTAAGTTCTTTTATTAGTGAAGCTACATTATACATTTTTATACATTTGCATTATTGAAGATTTGTATTACAAATGTAATGAAATAATTTCATGTTGCCTTTGCAGAATAGTTGTATCCTTACAGCAAAATTGCCTGCTCTTTTTTGTTTTTATCATTCTGCCTCAAGCAGAATTCATAAGAATCTAGATTTTCTGAAAAGGATTTCTGCTACCTTTCCAACTTACCCTCTTGGGTCCAAATTAAAAAAAAAAAAAGAAAAAAAAAAAGGTGTTCAAGGTGTTCCTTTTGGCTCAATTGTGAAATGTTGTCAATTCTTCTGAAACTTCTCAAAAATAAAGGCACTGAGTACATTTAGAACCTTTTTTATCAGGCCCTACTGACCTTGATTAATAATGTAATTTTGAGGGGGGTCTTATTTTTTTCCCCATTTGTATAATGAAGGTAATGGCACAAGTCTTTAAAGATAATTCAAGGTTCACACGTGAAAACTCCTGTACTGGAGTGAATACTTTTATTCCAGTGTTAATACAGAAGAAATTTCATCAGTTACAGCAAACACTAGTCTATCTTGGTTCTCAGGTTTGTTGTCCATGTATGAGAGAAGTGTAGTTAAACAATCTGAGTCATTTGTGTGTCTCGCTACAGTCTGAGTGGTTTGCTCAGTGACTTTTTATCAAACTGAAAAAAATCCCTAAATGTGCAGACATCTTTATTTGTTTGACTTCATGGCAGAGGTTTTGAAAATGTTAACACTTCTAGGAATATATTCAATTTTTCAGTTTAAGACCTGGAAGGTGCTGTTTTTTCTAGGTTAGATACTGCAGGCAAATATAAGGTAATCAATAGATAATTTCATTTATTAATTCATTCATTTCTCTACCCTTATCACATCTATAAGTAGTTGGAATGCTAGATCTTCATTTACAGGTTATCATTTACACGCTATAGGCTCATTTTTCTGATTTTACTGAATTGTTACGTAGTTATTTTGGTGTTCTGGGATTGTAAGAAATAGATTTGATAGCAGAGATAACGGGATGCTACAGTCTTGTCCTTATGCTGTAAGGATATTTTAGTAATATATCCAGAAATATTTTTTTCATCTATTACATACTCTTCTGGTGATGAAGCAGAATATTCACTGTGTGTGTATATAAGTGATTAATGTAACATCTTTGTCCTTTCTTCCTTTTAGCTAAACTGTATGTTATTGAAGTATTTTGCATGGAGTAATATGTAATATTTCTAAATTTTTTTTTTTTTTTTTTTAGAACCTCATACCATGATTCTGTAATGGGAAACAAGTATGCAGCTAATAGGAAAAGCACTGGACAGATAAATCTAAGCACAAGCCCCATTAATAGCGGCAGTTGTTTGGGATACTACAGCAATACAAGGAGTAATTCTTTGAGACTGAATTTAATCAGTGAGCGGAGAGGTGACCGTCGACGGAGCAACACACTGGATATAATGGATGGAAGGATAAATCACGGTGGAAGTTTGGCAAGGACTAGAAGCCTTTCCTCCCTGAGAGAGGGAGGGATGTATGATGTGCAGCCCACTACTGACCCTGTCAACTTGATGGCCACCATCTTTTGGATTGCAGCTTCATTGCTAGAGTCAGATTATGAGTATGAATACCTTTTGGCTCTCAAGCTACTCAACAAGCTTCTCATTCACTTGCCTCTGGATAAATCAGAGAGTCGGGAAAAGATAGAAAAGGTGCAGAATAAACTGAAATGGAATAACTTTCCAGGCCTTCAGCAGCTTTTCCTAAAAGGGTTTACTTCAGCATCTACACAAGAAATGACAGTCCATCTCCTCAGTAAACTCATCACAATTTCCAGGCATGCTTTGGTGGATCCTTCGCAGTTAGCAGGTATCTTTAGTAACTGTATATGTAATCAAAATGTATTTTTTCATCGAATTAAGTGTAATCAAAATCAGTAGTGATTATGCGTTTGCCTTTAAAAAACACCCTTCAGTTAAATGTTTTTGCAGTTGTTGGTGTTACAGTGCTGGATAGTGGGAATACGTTACAGACTGTGATTAACTTCCAAGAAAAACTGCATGAAAACTTTATGTATTGATTATTAACTTACTTTATTCTTACTTGCAAGTTTTAAGAGCACATGTATTATTTTTCATGATCTTGTGCTAAATAGCTCAATTAGTACTGTGTCAAACATTTGCAAGTATTGAAACAATGTGACTGTACTGCCTAAAGCTGTCCAGTTTCACAATAGTTTTCCTTACTTGGTCCAGTGATGATTTTATTTACATCTTATACATTTTTATACCTATACAAACACATGTATATACCTTCTACATAGATACACTCTTAGGTTCATGTGTGTAAATATGTATAATATCTGTATCTGTGTGAATGTATGTATATCGTGCTCTATGGGTTTTTAAATACCAGAGAGCTGTTATACGCTCACATAACTCCACATTAACTTAAGTCATATTAAAATATTGAGGGCTCATATAACTGGTTTTATGTATGTGTTTAGGATTTCCCCTAAACATCCTGTGCCTACTTCCTCATCTGATCCAACATTTTGATAACCCGACTCAGTTCTGTAAAGAAACAGCTGACAGGATAGCAAAGGTATGTAAAATAATGCATAGGGAGTATCCGGGAGTTTATTACCTGCATTTCTGTATTTTTCTGCTCCCTTCTGCAATACTTTCATGTGATTCTAATAGTCTCATAGAAATAACTCCAAAAAGTTGTGTTTTAAAGGTGTGATCCAGTCCTAATTCATATAGTTGGTCCTCATATCAACTGCTGAGTTTCCCTGAGTTTCATCCACAAAATGAAAAAACACATTTTGCTTATTCTGTAAATGTTAGATATAAAGAACGAATTTAACTTATTAATGATATCAGTTACTTTTTCTTACTTATCTGATTTTTCAGCTTGTAATTTTAAATATAAACTTAATCAATTTTTAAGCACACTTCCTAATTTACTTATGATAAGGAAGTGATCCTTACCTTTCAGGCTGGTAGGCAGAGAGGAAAAGGTACCGTCTTCTTTCTATTGCTTGCATGCAGTGATTAACCTTGGGATATTTCTGTAGTGTCTGTTAAAGCAGTACATGGTACACACCAACAAACTCCAGCCAGGCTGGTGGTTCACTGTCCTCGCAGCCTGCGTTTTAAGGAAGAACGTGGAAAGGGGAATAAGACAGTGCTGTCTTGTCGTAGGAGATGCAGTCATAGCCCTCTGGCTGCCCAAATTGTGATATGTAAATCACTTATTTACCTAACTGTGCGCAGGCCACCTCAAAGGAGCACCTGCTTGATGCAAATCCAGAAATTACTGCTGTCCCTTTTTAAATACTTGCACTGGTAGCCGGGGGCACTAGTTGTGGGAAGTTTGGTATGAGTAGTAGATAAACTTGGAGCATGGATGCTCACAGTACCAAAATTCAATAGAAACTGTAGGCGTTGCTTGTATGATTAGTTTGATTTCCGTTACTAGAAAACAGAGTGAAGTCTGGGGAAAGTGTATAATGGCTTGGGAGTGCTTAGGTTAAAAATATGTCACTTCTAATATAATTAAAAATGCCTTTTGCTTTTCAGGTGTGTGCAGAGGAGAAATCGCCAACTCTCGCCAATCTGGCTCATATGATGAGTTTATATAGTACGCACAGTTACTCCAGGGACTGTTCTAACTGGATTAACGTCGTGTGTAGATATTTGCATGACTCTTTCTCAGATGCCACATTTAACCTCGTAACTTACCTTGCAGAGGTAAATTTTTAATAATAGCGTATCTCACGTATCAATGTTACATTTATGCATTGCCAATTCCTTGTTTTTCATGATTCTGAGTATTGGGGGGGTTGTGGGAGGAAGCTCACCTTCTGTAATGGGAGAATAATATTAAAATGTTCTAGGGTATAGAAAAGGGATGACTACTGCCATTTTGGAGTGCAACAATTGAAATGTCTTTTGAAATTATAATCCCTCTAATGAAAGATGCCTTTTTATAAAAGTAGTGTTTTGTAATAGATATTTATATTCCATACCACATGAATAAAATGCACACACTCTCTGGGCCTTAGCAAAATATTCTTAGTGCAAATTTTAAGAGACCTTTTTTAGCCAAGTACGCGTTTAAAGGTGTCCTTATCACAACTTAAAAAATTAATTTCAAAGTTTAATTGTAAATATTGTATAGTATATAATCAAAGATCATTTAAATTGTAGAATTCTGCACATGATTCTGCCAGCCATTCATACAGGGAAACCGTCATTGCCTTTGAAAAAGTACCTTGTATGAAAAGCTTGTAGAGCTGGTCCTTGAGGTATATCGCTTCAAACTGATGGGGATTTTTTAAAAGCATTTGTACATTCTTATGAATGACTTGATATGTACTTATTTTGTGTGTTAGATTGTGTTTCCCGTCCTTCTTCAAGGTATAATTGTTTTTCATGCACATTTGAGGTGTTGAATTTGTATGGACACTTCTATTTAGTGAGAAATGTTTTATTATTAGATGCTTTAGATCTGTGCTAATAAATACGTCAAAATTCAGGGAAACAAATTAGGACAGAGAACATTGTTCTATTGCATTACGCTTTTTTTTTTTTTTGTAGTGCTAAAACAAAATTTTGAAACACGTGAAGTGGTAAACTTAAGTTTCCTGAAGGGAAAAATAAATATGTACTGTAGTTAACTGTATTTTAATGCGTTTTCACTTTTTGCTATCATTAAAGGTCCTAATTTAATTCTGTATTTTAAAATACTCTCTTTTAGCTGTTAGAGAAAGGGTTATCCAGTATGCAACAGTCCTTACTGCAGATCATTTACAGTCTTCTGAGTCATATTGACCTATCCACAGCACCAGTGAAGCAGTTTAATTTGGAAATCATAAAAGTTATTGGTAAATATGTTCAGGTAGGTACTGTGAAAAACTATAGAATACTTTCTATTAGCAAAGTGGTAGTGAAATTACAGTTGAATTTTGGGGGGAATTAATTTATTTCAGATATTAAAATAGTTCTTGAAAGTCAGATTCCATAGTATTATTTTTTTTTCCTATGTACTTAATTCACTATATGATTATTTGTCTTTGGCTTATTATTTGTCTAATTTGACTTACATCCTGTGGGACAAGTTCTCTGCGTGAGTGTGCATCTATTTAGAGATATAGGGCTTAGGATGGGGCTTTGAGCAACCTGGTCTGGTGGGAGGTGTCCCTGCCCACGGCAGGGGGGTTGGAACTGGATGATCTTTAAGGTCCCTTCCAACCCAAACCATTCTATGATTCTATGATAGGCAACTCTACATATGTAGTTAGAGGAGATGATCCTTCAACTACTAAAATATAAGGAAATGTTTACTGACAGTACCGCGCAAATGTTTTATTTAAGTGTCTGTGTTTTCAAAAGGAAGATTTACAGTTAAATACATGTTTAAATCACTTTCACTAATATTTCTGTGAGGAACATTAAGGTGTACCTTAATGAATTCAAGTGCAATTTTTATTAAAGATAGTCCCCAACAGATGAACAGCAGTGCTTTGCCCTAGGTAATTTGGTCCTTTGTACTTGGAACACAATTTTCTGAAAATCTATTTCACAGAAGAAGGTCTAGCGTCTTGCTGAAAGATTTTATGAAAATGCCTGGAGCATAAAACCATTTCAGTGCATGACATTCTCCTTTTCATTTTTTCCCCCTCCTTTGCTTTTTTCCTGAATTCCATTATTGCCAAATGTATTTCAGTCAAATGGTTTAATCATAATTAACCAGGAGAAGTCGTGTTCCTGGATGTTTTGTTATTGATGGATATGTACTTTAGATATTGTGCTCCTGTCAGAGTGCATTAGGCTAAATGGAATGATTAGCATAACTACAGTTTTCATGGCCTGACGGCTGCTTGCTTTGCCTCTAACCTTTAGCTGAGCTTTCGATGCCAGCCCACGCTACCATGGAATGTAACCTTAATCAGAAATAACATCCTCTATCAAAATAATGGTGCTAGCAAAAAAAATTGTACAGTGAAACCTATGTATTGTTGATGTGATAAAACATGTTACTGTAGGTGACAAAAGAAAAGATCATAAATTAACATCTTGTTTTAAATGTGGAGCTACTAAGCTGATTATTTTTTAGTCCTCTGCAATCACAATACATCTCAATAAATTTATGTTGCTACAGGATGGTTGAAGTTAGAGACCACTTTTTTTACATTTATGAGGCACAGAAATTCAGGAGCTTGTTGAAGACTCTCATTACCTACAAAGAAGCATATACTATTTCCAGCCTTAAAAGGGGTGTTTATTTTTTTAATGCAATACGAAAAAAATATTTAACAAACTTTTAAAAACAAAAACACAAAACCCCAGAAAACAAACAAAAAAACCCCAACAAACAACTCCCAACCAACCAGACATCCTGCTGATTTAAAAAATTGGAAGATTTAAGTTTCAAGTAGAACCCTAACATTTTCAGGAGTGTAAATCTTAACCCTCCCAAGGTGCAGCTTTTGGTGTCTCTTCTGTGATCTATTCCACATTCTCCGTAATTGAAACCACTGAATTATTTACATTACCTTAATCCTCTTTTTAAGGAGAGTGCACTTAACTCAGGCCCTGTGTTTATGTTCTCATACTTTCGCCCTGGCTTTTTGAAGCACTGCATGGGTTTGATACTATATAAAAACCTTGTAAATGTTTAGCTTTTTTTTTTTTTAAAGATATTTGAAATGCATGAAGGAAATATAAAGCACAAAATATTTGTGTGTGTTCCAAATTCAGTTTACTCTGTGTAAAATAATTAAAGGTGCCAGGAGGCGGCAGACTTTTTTGCTTTTAAATGCTATCAGTTTTTATCTTCTGGGGCTGAAGGGCAGGTGCTTCAGCCAATGATAAAAAACATAGTGCAACTACAGTGAGAAAGGGAGATGTTACAGGATGTGGTGCACCTGGGACTGTAACCTGGAGCTACTGAGCCTGCCTGGCTGACCTGACTGCCCACCACAGGATGACCTGGTGCTTTGTCACTGCCTTCCCAGTACTTCAAGGTCCAAAGCTGCCCTCCTGTGCCAGCACCTTGTGCCAACATGTAGAAGATTAGAGATTTTGCATTTCTTTTGGGGATCTTGCAGTGAATCATTGCAAAACCCTACTGTACAGTAAAAATCGTCGTCTTGTTTGAAGTGATTGTTTTGTGATTTGTGTTCTCTTTAGAGTCCATATTGGAAGGAAGCCCTGAATATTTTGAAGCTGGTGGTGTCTCGATCAGCAAGCCTTGTTGTACCTAATGATATTCCAAAGTCTTATGGAGGTGATATAGGTTCTCCTGAAATCTCTTTCACAAAAATTTTTAATAATGTCTCCAAGGAGTTACCTGGGAAGACCTTAGATTTTCATTTTGATATATCAGAGGTAATTATTATATTTAAATTACAATGCAATTGTTGCAAACTCAGATTTGTTTTATATTAGCCTTTTGCACAAATATAATTTTTAAGAATGGCAGATGTTGAAGTTTTACATACATGTAATTAGAGTCATACTGAAAGATAAACTTTGACTTCTTTTATGTTGTGTTTTTCCCTTTTCCCCCCTCTGAATGTCTGGAGAGTTAATCACTAAAAGTCAGTAGGATTATTCTCAAGGGTATTTCAGCTGTGTCAGGGAGCAGGCTAATGCAGCTGGCTGCTGCTTGCAGCTGAGCGTTCCAGGCTTTCATCAAATGAAGGGTTGTGCGTTCAAGGGCTGAGAGGATTAAAACTCTGTACTGCAGTTTTGGCCTGACTTTGGAAGGGGGAGAAAATTTAGAGGAGACAGTAGGATACAGAATATAGGAATCTCAGTGTGAGATGGACACAACTGGAGAAAAACTACCTTTAGTTGACAACACCCCTACTCCCCAGTTAGGCTTCATCAGAACTGAAAATAATGCATTTTATTATTACAGCTGTTACTCATTATGTGTCTCAAAAGGGGACCTTATCCAAATTACTGTAATATAGGGATCTGAAAGTTGTAGGAACTTTAGTAGTAGTTAAAAATAGGGGCTTCTGGTTGAAGCTGGCCCTGGATAATGATTGGAGATACAGGTGTCTCAGGAGCTTTACTTAAATTGTTGGAGTCTTCTCTTTAAGTTAATTCCTTACTGGAAATTTCAGTTCATGCAGATAATTCAGAGATGAGGAATTCCCAGGGAGTTCATTGGAATAGCATTTGCTGTCAAAAGGGCTGAATTTGATCCTTGGTTTTCAGAAGTGTGTGTGTGTTATTGAAGTTGCTGCTCTGTGAAAACAATTTGTTCATGTCTGAATGATTCTATAGAGAAACGTTGCATCTTTTAAACTTAGAACACAGTTGTTTTTAAAGTGTGTTTAAAAAAATTCAAATTTTCAGCATATAACTTGCATAATTCAAAAAAACACAAGTGGGCAGAATGGCAGCCTGCTGCATAGGGCAGAAGTATTCAGCTTTGTGGATTAGACATGGGCTTCATAGAATGCTTACAAACAAACAGACAAACTCTCCTACTTTTTATATAATATGAGATTCTAAAATCAAGTGTGTAGTCTTTACTAATATGGATTTGCATTTTAAGAAAGTATTTGTTGTCTTTGATAGACACCAATTATTGGGAATAAGTATGGTGATCAACACAGTGCAGCTGGTAGAAATGGGAAACCCAAAGTCATTGCTGTCACCCGGAGCACTTCTTCAACTTCATCAGGCTCCAATTCAAATGCATTAGTTCCTGTCAGCTGGAAGAGACCACAGCTATCTCAGGTACATTGAGTCTCAAGCATATTTTACCTATCTTACAGACAGTTTAGGAATGTATTTTTAAAAAAAAAAAATAATTGTTGAAATGCAGTTTAAAGTCTATATTGTGTCCTAGCAAAGCAATAAATGAATATAGCATAAACCAGAAGCTATACTAGAAACTGGTGAAAAGAAAAAACGGTAAGATTCTTTTTAGAGGATGTCATTATGCGGGATGACTGGTTAAAAATGCAGACATTTTACATTTTTACCTAGACGTCCAGCAGGTGCCTTGCATGCTATGTGATTTTCTTTGGTGTATTTTTCAGAGGAGAACTAGGGAGAAGCTAATGAACGTGCTTTCTTTGTGTGGTCCAGAATCTGGTCTTCCCAAGAATCCTTCAGTAAGTGGTGATGGTGGTTTGTTTTGGTTTTTAAATTCCAGTAGTGAGCATGCTGTTTCATTTTCAGGTGTCAGTGAAGTTATGAAGAGTGGTTTTTGACAAACTGGTTTTGATTCAGTAATTCAAAATCCAGTTGAAGAATTAGATGGAATCATAAGGAATGAATGACTGTTATTCCTCAAGGAGTCCAGTGCGGACCGTTCTTTACTAGACAGGTTTCAAAACAGTATTTAAATTCAGCCAAAACTAATGTTGTCATCTTAGTGAATTTAGCTCAGTCTTATAGGGATGGGACTGTATGTTTTAAAGCAGAGATAATTTACTAGGATTAATTCTTTTTATCTTATGTGTTTATCAAACAAGGTGTTTTTTAAAGTCTTTGGATTGGAACTCAGATCATTCCTCTCCAAATTCGATTAGTTGACTACTAAGGAGTTCCGTTCATCAGACTAATCCATAATACTTTTTCTCAGCATTTTACATTCTTCACAGAACAGCAGGGCTACCTTGACACTCCAGAATAGTGCGTTGTTTGTTTGAGGCTCCACATATGAATTTTAATTGTCTTGACTAGAAGAAGGGGTTGAACTAGGTCTCCTCTGTTCTGAGTAAATCTCTGCCTTATAAATAAGATGTGCTTTAGAGAGAAGGGGCAGCAATGGCTGAGGACTGCAAGGATGTTGGTGCTGTATTGAAAATATCATNATCAATAGGAACAATAATCTTAACTGTGGAGTAAAAATAGACCAATGGTGATACTTCTGTGTATGGCACAGAAAAGACCCCCGTTGGCATACAAAGCTTGATGGTGGTGATGACATTAAGAGCTTTTAAAATGAAGTGAGTAGCCTACCTTGGCTATCATCTGGAGTACTGTTTTTTATTGTGACATAGAAGTTCTTAGCTGGGGAAAATATTGATGGGAGGTGGATCTTTAATCTAGTGGAGGAGGCTAAAATAAATAAAATTAGATGCATAAAAGCTCAAACTGAAGAGATATTTAAAAATCAAATGGAAATAAAGAGCAGTTTTAATTTGTGAAGATTATTGACACCGGAAGCCAGCATTGGATGGCTTTTTAAAGGTATACAGCCCTTCCACAGAAATAAGTAGGCAAAAATGATATGGCCTGTATCGTGTGGATGGATGTTTTTGTTCTTAAGTTTGACTAACATTGGGGTTATGAAAATGAATACATTTTTTTCTTTATTTGTACCTTTGCAGCTCAGTTACATTAAGGAGAGAATGATATCTCTAGTTTAAAGATGTAGATTAAAATTCAACTAGTCTTGAAACAAATTGCAGCCTGCACTTGCCTTAGTGTTATGATTATAGTGGTAAGGTAACTGCCACTGCTGCCATTACATTCTGGGAAGCAGAAACTGACTTCTGGAGTTGCAGAAGCTGGAAAGTTTTATTTCTATTTTTACCTGTATCTGCAGGTTGTGTTTTCTTCTAATGAAGACTTGGAAGCTGGAGATCAACAAACTAGTCTTATTTCAACGACAGAAGAAGTGATTCAAGAGGAGGAAGTGGCCGTAGAAGACAATACCAGTGAACAGCAATTTGGAGTTTTTAAAGACTTTGACTTTTTAGATGTTGAATTGGAAGATGCAGAGGTGAGACCTTGGGATTTCTTCTGTGTATTTCCATTTGAGAAAGTTTTAAATATTAGGTTATGTTGGTGCAATTCTAAGGAATTGTCAGCATTTCTAACTAATCCAATTAGGAAGAATTTATGACAATTGAATTTAACTTGTATTATAAAGAAACATGTGTCTCAAACTTTGTGGTGTTGTTGCAAATTGTTGGGTGGTTTTTGGGGGAGAGTTGGGATTTTTGGGGGAAGGTTGGGTGACTTTATCTGAAAGTGAAGTGATATGACAGTATAAGCCAATGATAGGATGAATAACTGGGTATGATGCAGTAGAAAACTTAATTATGGAACAATATGTTAAGAAAATGGCATAATTTTTGTTCCTGATATGTTTCTGCATTTTGAAAACATGAAGAATAGCTTTCAAAGCTACAAACTGTGTGATATAGTATCTCATTATATACAATTGCCTCAGGCACCATAATGACTTACATTGACTTCTACATTATATCTGCTCTGTTGTGGTTCTTGCACTTCCTCCACTTCTCCTCCTGTTCAGAAAAGAGAGAGGAGGAGGTAAGACAAAACTAAATATCAAGAAATAGTAAAGATTCTGTTAACAATTGGTACTTGTTTGGGATAAATAAAAGGTTTCAGACCAGAATTTGCTAGAGTTTAAAATATGACTGTAAAAGGACTGAGGAGAAGAAATCAAATGCTTTGTAGGTTTTTTTCAGTGCTTTGTTACAGTCTATACAAAATACTGAATTAGTAATGGACACCCTTGCAGGTCATGAGTCAACAGGCTACTGAGAAGAATATCTGCCTATCTAAACCCTGACTATTCTTCTCCTGATTAATCTAGCCCTTTTTACAAAATCTTGTGCTTTTTTCCCCCCCAATACTTCAGTCAATCTCACTTTCTTCATTTTTCCTGTGTATTGCTTCACTTCAGCCAATATTTGCATCTTCTAGCAGAAGTGCAGGCTTATTATGGTCTGTTGCTTATGCGTGACCTGTACAGATACAGTTTCCTATATTGAATGCAAGTAGTCAAAAAATTCAGAATCAAGGCTCGTTATTCTAACACTAGATGGGGCTTTGCAGGTGGGATGCCAAAAGCTGAAAACTTTGCCAAACCAAGTTAGTCTTTAACTTCATTTTCTCTATTATTTTAATAGCAGATCATAATGAAGAAAAAACAATTTCTTTCTCATTACTTGCCTGTATGCAGTGTGTAGTGCTATACTTGCAAAAATAAAAAAAAAAAAAGGAAAAAGCACAGCTTGCACAAATTTAGGGCATTACATATACATTGTGTACTTGATATAAGAGCTGCCTAGTTTTGCACCAAAAATATAGAACATTCTTTATTGCTAATAATTAAATGTCAACAGTATAAGCTGGTGCTTTTACATCTGAGTAATATTCAGATTAAACATAAGTCCTGCAACCCATGGAAGTAGTACTTTGTTGGGATTCTTTTGCTCTGCCATAACTTCACCTTTTTGGCGCAAAACAAATCACTAAGAGAGAAAGAGACTATAAAATGTTTAGTTTGATTGCATATTTAACATGTCATGATGGTGTCTTATGTCACCACAAGAGACACTCACTTTGTCAGTACAATTTTGGAACCCGTACTTGCACACGTGGGCCTTGATGTGGTATTTTCAGAACTGTTGGTAGAGTGGCAAAGTGAACTGATCAGGTTTTCCATCTTACTCAGATGAATTGTTGAAGGTTGACAAAGTGCTTGAGAAAATCAAAGATTCTTACAGTATTTGTGAATCGAAACACTAGTGTTTCTAACATATGAATTTTGCTTTAAAATGTGAAAACAGAAAGGATCCAGCTATTGGTGTTTCGGGTGCACTTCATAAAACTAACACAAAGTAGCTGGTAAAACAGTTAATGAAGACGTTGGTTTTTCTACAACCTGTATATAATTAATGTTGATGATGCTTTGTCAGTTGGATGTGGTCAGTTTAGATTCATGTGTGTTAGTTAAAGAATTTCATCTAATGTTTGTTGAAACAGTTGCTTTATGTGTTACACTAGAGAAAATGTATCATAAGCATGCTGGTTTTAGTGTTCTGTCATCAGTTTGTTTATTTTTTTTTTATCAATCTCCCATTAGAAAGAGGAATTATTTTAAATACTACCTTTTTGACGAAAGCTTTTTTTCAGAGCTTGAATCAGTCTTTTACTGTTGGCAAATCTTATGTAATAAAACATTTTTCCCTGGTTCTAGAGTATCTTTTAAGTGTTTGTCCTCGTTCTTTCTAATTATATGTGTTTTCCTTTTTGCTAACCAGGAGCTGCAGGTAAGTTGCAGCCTGGTGCCCTGGCTCGTTCATCTGTTGTTGTCTGTGGTGTGTTTGTTCTTCTAGTCAGATATGTAAAATTGATGCTGATATAGTTCTAGATTATACATTGAGTTACTTTCCAAGAAGATATTCAAAAGATTTCTACTTCATTTGCCATATATCTTAATTTATTTACAAACATCTCTTATCAAGGTATTTAAAATTTTAATAAAATTAAAGGGCTGATTGAAACTCTGTTCATAATGCATTCAGTACTTGTGTTTTTTGTGTGGCATTCGTCTATTAATCTTATTATGTTGAAATACATACATAAATATGTGTGCAAATTTTTTTAATTACAGGGTGAAAGCATGGACAACTTCAACTGGGGCGTTCGTAGGCGCTCTCTTGACAGTATTGACAAAGGAGACACACCGTCTCTTCAAGAATGTCAGTACTCTGGTAGCACACCCAGCTTGAACTTGACCAACCAGGAAGATACAGATGAGTCTTCAGAAGAGGAGGCAGCCCTGACTGCAAGTCAGATACTGTCTCGTTCCCAGATGGTAAGTTATTTTTCTGTGAAAGGTATCTGAGAACTTAAGCTTTTACTTGCACTTTTAGTGGAGAAGTATGGCTCATGCTTTCAGCCCAAGTGAACTAAAGAGGAGCTAAATTAACATGGGTAAGCTTCTTTTTCATGACAACATCAATGAAGGGAGTTAGTTTATCTACTGGTGGTACATAGCAGGTTTATAATTCTAGTACATTTTTTTTAATGTCATTAAACTTACTATATTTATTTAAATATAAGCACAAAATTGCATGTGTTATATATAAAGTGTGTGCCTTTGTGGATTCCTAGCTTCAAAAAAATCCCCAAAATACTGAATAAGAGCAGTAAATGATCTTGTGGGAGCCTCAGTTGAGCTTAACCATTGAAATTGCTAATTTAATGATTGATTTTGAAGCATGTGTACGTATAACTGAGGAAAATCAAGAATGCTGGCTACTCAGAAGTCTCTCTGCATTACAAAAATTAAATTAGGAAAAAATTGACTGAATGGGGAGCTGCAGGGATAGTACACCGCTTTTCAGACTTTAGGCAAAGTTTGTATTAGCGTTGCCCATAACAAAGAGCTCTGCTCTTCAGTGTTTTCGATTTAGCATTCAACCAGGGCCAAAGATCTTTAAGAACAAGAAATGAAATATCTTTCTGGATAGTGGTTTCAGTTTAAAGCTGTTAAACTCATAATATGTTAATTAGTTCAAATAGGCTGTTTCAGTGTGATTAGCTATTTCAACACTAATGTTCTTTTCCCTGTAATTTATATACTCCATATAAAGAGTTTCACATTTCTTTCTTTTTTTAGTTAAACAGTGATTCTGCCATAGATGAAACAATATCAGACCACGCTGGTTTATCACTTCAGTCTCAAGATTCCACTAGCAGTGTGGGAACAGAAGAGGTGCTTCAAATCAGAACTGAGACCCCAAGTCTGGAGGCTTCTCCTCTAGATAACGCTAGCAACCAGCTGCCTGAGGTGGGGAGAAATGTGGGCTGGTGCATGGCTGATTTGGGCTCCTTCTAGTGTTAGTAGCAACTTTGGCTTTCTTTTCAACTGAATTTTCATCTGTTACACTGATTATTTGATTTGCTTTTAATATTTCTAACCTGTTGGAATGTTCTTACAAAATGTTTCCTCAGTATGAAAACCAGTTGGGATGGACTGAGGGAACTTACTACAGGTTAAAAATATTCTTGAAGGGCTGAAAATGATCATTTCATGGTGCAGAATGAAAATAGGCTAATATTCAAGATCCTTTTACTTGATATGGTTGAAATCCTTCCTGAGCAACATTTTCTTTCAAATACTTTTTTATTTCCTTTTTTTTTTTTTTTTTGCTTTCTTTGGGTTAATGTGATTGGTGCTATTTGGGAATAAAACCTCAGGCCAGCTGTGTTAGCAGTTGGTTCCGTTAAATAATCTTTTAAAAAGGACCACATACGCTAGTGGTATACTTTTTTGGAAAGGCCTGTGTGGACTGAGACAGATTTCAAGCTAATGGCCGCCTGCAAATCTGTGAGTACTTCAGTTTCTTGGTTTTTAAAATCTTTCGAATAATTTAAACTTAAAATAATTCATTTAAAATAAAAATCCTATCTGCTACAATTCCTACAATACTTAGCAGTTGTAGCTAAAACCTCAATATGTTTTTCTTGAATTTGAAGTGGCTTGGTTTAGGTGGATTTTTTATCTCTTCAATTAAAGTTATTGATGCTCCTGATGATCTTGTTTTTATTTGGACAGGCATTACTCATCCCATCTTTAACAGAATGTCCAGTTTTATTGAGCTTTCCAGAAAATTAAGCTATTCCCATGTGTATTTGAATAACCAGTGCACACGGTTTACTCTTAAGAATGAGTTTTCAGCCAGCTTGGTTTAAATAGTCAACTGACTGGTTCAAGTCATATTGTGTAATATCATGACTTACATCAAGCAGCTTTTTCCCCACGTATTTCATATTTTTCTAATAAGATTACCTATATGCTCTTTTTAAAGTGTTTGGTTACATCACAGTTGATAAATTGTCTCAACTTTAGTAGAGCACCTGTGCTTAGATTTGTCAGATTGTTCTGTCAACACTTCATCTTCTTGTCTACAACACCCATTTTTGTTCCAGTAGAATTTCAGGTGAAGAAGAGCACTCAATCTGGATGATTTTTTTCCACATAGGATAGATATCTTATGTTAAGATTTAAAAAAGGGAGAAGCGATGTATACACTGGGATTTTATAGAAGTTCAGTGTGATAGAACTTTTGTCTTCTCCATTCACTTCTGGTACATTCTCAGCTGTAACTCATTTTTACATTTTCATAGTTCTTTCTGCGACTGCCTTTATAGTTGGATCCATTGTTCTTCTGCAGCTCCCTTTAGAAAATCACTATAATTGTGTAATCCATGTGAAAGCATTCACACAAAAAGCACCGATGTCATTAAAAATACTGAAAACATTTAAAGTGGGCTGTAAATTAATTTCACGACTAAGCAGCATCCAGAAAAAATTACTATATCAAAAAAAATATAATACTGTATATATATGTGCATATAAATGTATATACGTATATAAATGCAATCGCTGAATGTCATGTGTTCCAGTTTTATTTTGTGCTTGTTAGAATATGGGATTCAGTCAAATACATATGTTTTCTTCAAGGACAGTTCAAACACTCAAAGCTATCTCTCTACAGGAGTTAGCTCTCCGGTTGGATTTTGTTGTTAAAAGGCTTTATGACTCTTAACAGAATGAGCTTGAAAATATGCACACTATCAACTCACTTTGAAAAATTTGTGAAGCCAGTAAAACTAATTTTGTTCTGAATTCTTGTACTGCACAACTCACAGCATAACGCAGTTGTTTTTTTCTGATGCTCATATACTTTATATAACTATTTAAACCCTGGCATTTAATTGCACATCAAGTGTCAGTTATCAAAATGTTTTTAATGTAAATAAATAAGTCTCAAAATTTATCTAAGGTAAAATGAAAAAAAATGGAAGCCATTCTTTAAAAACAAGTTTGTGTGCTGGTTAGACACAGTTGAGCTCCTTGTTACTCTCGTAGGGATGCTGAAGAGTTAAGCAAATAGTTTACTTAAATGCATTTGGCTGATTCCCAGTGATAGCATGTATCTTTGCAAAAAGGATGTTGCACGTTCCAGTTGGGAATTTACAATCTAGCTTACAGTAGTATTTAAAATTTTTAACAATAAGTTTTACAAGCTTAACTATATGAAAGCTTCTGATTAAAAGGATTCTCTATTTTACCCACGCTATGGATTTAAGGGGAACGGTTTACTAGAAGCAATTTTCCTTAGGTTCTGTGAAATTGTCAGCCGTGCAAATCACATTTTTAAGATACTTAAAGAACATTCACGTTGGTAGTAAAGACATGTCCAATGTTACATAGAAATCTACAGAACTCAGGAGTCATGGCACCATGAAGATTAACTTAGCTATAAATTTATTAACTAGCACTTAAATATTTTCTAAAAGTGTACCCCTCATGTGCATCTACTAGACATGATGAGTGCAGCTCCGCATCGTGTATTAACATCTAGAATAGAAATGGGCCACTGCTTCAATCCAAATTGGTTTGCTGCATTATTGTGAAAGTGCTGTGTGTTCCTGTGCCTTGGCTGCTCAGTGTGACAAAATGGCTGTTCTGTGCAAGAAAATTACAGGTTTCACAGTTAGTCGTTAGAAGTGAGGTCACGAGCTGTGTCTGGTGACAGGAATGTCACGTTGAGGAGTACCATAGTCACAGTGAGATGAGGTTAGGATCACTGTGAAAGAAAATGATACAGTTCCATTTAAAGCTGAATTGTCTTTTCTAATATGTGTACAGTTATTTATCTGTCAGAGGATCTGTTCAGACTCACGAAAGCCATGAAGTGATATCTATGCTTAGAGGCTGTCCACAGGTTTGTTGGCGAGTCTTGGATATGGCAGTAGAGCAAGACAAGCACACTAAGAATGAAAATGTGCAATAATTTGTGCCTTTAGGAAATAGCAAGTACAAGAAAGTCTTATTTTTATTCCACAGAAAAATCCAGTAAAAGGTTTCAAATGAATTAATCATAAATTAACTTAATCTGAATTTCTCTGTTTGATATATTGATGTTAATGAGTAAAGTAATGCTAAGGGAGGAAGAGGGAAGGGAGAAAGGGTCATTCTGATATTACCTACCTGAGTTTAATCATCATTTCTTTATAATTGCCCATGATTGAAAGCCTACATTTAGAGATTCAGGGTTAAACCCTTAAAGCTCCCTATATTAACAGTAATGGCAAAATAATAAAAATAGTGGAATGTCTCTTTTTACACTGTTGCTCAATTATGCTTTAGAAACTTGTTAAAATGGGGAGTGGAAAGGAGAAGAAATGATCTGTACTGCTTCCAGACCCCAAAGGGAAGTATGAGGCAGTAGTTTTGGTCCTTAGCTAGAAAAGTGAAATATGAAAGTCTTGATTGTGTTCATTGTGATCTAAATATGTTTGAGGATATTTGCAGATATTTTTCTGGGAGTGTTCTCTTTACAGATTTAATTGACTGTATTTGAGAACTTGTATTTACTATAAATGATAAGTCATATTCTAGGATATTGTTAACCAGAAGTTATAAATATTTTACAAATAGACTGCCTGTCTTTGCTCAAGTAAAACTGTGTGTACAATCCAAAGAGCTGAATGATTAACATATAAATGGGTATTTGCAAACAATTTTTTATAACTCTGTTACTTTACCATAATAAAAACTGATAAGAATATATAAGCCCTGACACTAAAAGTAATAAAAGCATGTTTGGTTCACAGGAAGGCAGTTCAGCAGTAAGGGATGAACAGGTTAGCACTGCAAGTGAAGACACGGGGTCATATCTGCTACAAGAACAACAGGACTGTCTGGTCTGTCATGAATCTCTTGAGTTGGAAGAGACTCCGGAACTGGCAGAGGCAGCAGCTCCTGAGAGCTATTCTGAATCCATCTGTGAAGAGGATGTCACTCTGGCTTTGAAAGAGCTAGATGAGAGATGTGAAGAAGAAGAAGCTGACTTCTCTGGTTTGTCTAGGTAAGATTAACACTGGTTCTAAGTAACAGAAATTACATGTTATCAGCGCATGAATTAAACAAAGTAGGGTTTCCTATGGTGTGGGTTTTCCAAGAGTCCCATAATACTAAGTGTCTAAAACGATGTTTTGCATATCTAAAATAATGGTTGCTTGGTTTTGCCTGTTATAGCAAATAAACTCAGTACTTTGTTCAGCAGTTGTTTCTGGTACAGGGAAAACAGCCGTGCGAGCAAAGATTAGAATTCTTGAATAAAAGAAATGTAGCACATTTCATCACCATCAAAATAGAAATGCGAGAAGAGGTCAGAGGGTGTCCTGGAGCATTTTCTTGGCAGCCACCAGCTGCAAGCAATATAACACGGAAGCACCTTTGAACTGCACTGAATTATGGCAGAGAACCTGTTTTGGCACCAAAAGATGGGAAAAAAGGTTTTTCCTTTTCTTTTTTTTTTTAATCAAAACTCCTGTAGGAGTCAGGCCAGTTTGTCTTTGAATTTGCCCAAGGTTTATTTTCAGTGTGAAGGTCAACCAATCTTTTGTGTATTTCTAAGACATTTTAAAGTAAAATACCGTTTTTCCATTTTTAATATGGAGAGCAAAAATAACTATTGAGAGGAAAAAATATAGTAAGTCCTAGCTGATTGAGTCATATTTAAAGTGAAACCCAAAATCCCTTGAAGGTAACAGCTTAAGAAGGCGGGTAAACAAACAAACAAACAAAAAAACCCACAAAAATTCCAAATTGTTCATAGGCTCATTCATACTTAAAATTTGTTCAGAAGTTTGGGTTGAATAATACATAGATGTAGTCTATATTTGAACATAGACTTAGTGTGTATTCTGTCACAGAGATCATTTAAAGGTTGAGAGAGATCATTTATAGGGTGGATACACTAGTTAGAAAATATCAGAAGAGCTTTTTGAAGCTGTGCTTAAAGATGCTATTCAAAGGATTGCATCTTAGCTTTTGAGCTTTGTGCTGCTTAAAATGAATGAACCTAAAATCAGCACCCACACTTGTGTGTAAGATACTTGATGCTCCTGTGAATGAGGTTGTTGTTACAGAGAAAAATGCTATGTATTTTTAAAAATTATTTTAATAAACTGTCTGTACTTAGAATCCTCCCACACGTACTTTTGCTGTGTAAGTACAATTCTGCAAGAACTGTCAAAATGTATCATTCCTTGTAATACCGAAAATTTTATCAATTAAGTTAATGATTGTAAGTAGTAGCATTGATTAATTTATAGTTTGATATTTTTATTGGAGGTTTGGTGCCTAATGGAAAGCACGACTGCAGAATGCTTTTTGAACAAAAGCCCATTAAATTGATTGCCCATAAAAATGAAAGTGTTCCAACCTGTCTTCATTCACTTATGCTGTTACTTGAGACAGTTATAAAATAGTATTGCACTGCCAAATAAGGTCTTGTGTTTCTCTTAAGGAAAGTGAGAATGTC
Source organism: Arenaria interpres (assembly GCA_013399435.1). Lineage (NCBI taxonomy): Eukaryota > Metazoa > Chordata > Aves > Charadriiformes > Scolopacidae > Arenaria > Arenaria interpres. The sequence continues at coordinate 351,041 of VXAK01024591.1, read as the reverse complement.
TTACTGATATTGGTGTACCATGTGTTTAGATTAATAAAAATGTGAAGAATTGAATGTTAATTCAGTTATTGGGGGCAAGGAAAAAATACCAGTTTGAATGGTGTGTGTATATATACAGTGCTGTATATATAGCTATGTATAACCTACAGATAGCCTTTTTTCTGTAGATATGCGTAGAAATAACATGTTTTAATGAACTTCAGAGGTATTTCAGAGTATAAGCAATATTTTTTGTATTGCAGTAGCAAAAGGTTTTGTTTTTCTACTTTTGGTTCACAGTTACCTTAGTTGACTGATTATTTATTTTACAAAACACTACTCTGAATTCCAAATCCTTATTTATTTTCTTTTCTTCTTACCAAAATGAAGGGATTTTTTTCCTAAAATATATACTGAGGAGTTAATTTCTATTGTTTCTTATTCATAGCCAAGATGAAGAAGAACAGGATGGTTTCCCAGAAGTACAAACCTCCCCACCTCCTTCCCCGTTTCTTTCTGCCATATTGGCAGCTTTCCAGCCAGTGGCGTACGATGACGAAGAGCAAGCCTGGCGCTGCCACGTCAATCAAATGCTGTCAGATACAGATGGGTCTTGTGCTGTCTATACATTTCACGTCTTCTCGAGGTTGTTTCAGGTCAGTGAATTTTCAGCGTGTGGTTGCTTGTCTGACATCCTTTCCTTCTGCTTTCAAAACTATTCTTCCTCTCCATAACTTCAAATACCACAAGATTATGGTAGTAAGAATCCTTAGAAAGCAAATCAAAGGCATACAAAAAAACCACATTCCTAAAAAAATGTTATATGGTCATACACTATTTTTTTCATGGGGTATCTCCTGTATTCATTGTCAGGAGTGATTCTACTCAGGGGAAAAAAAAAATCAACCCCAAAAAACCCAGTTCAGTGTTTCTTGTAAGCTTTTCATTCATGTTGTGTCCCTTCTTTTATTTTCTGAACATCACCTGGGTTCTCTGCTGATTACAGAATTAATGAGTTCCTCCTGGGTTTTCTGTGGGATAGGTTATTATGGGATCGCAGCATGACAAACATTAATGAATTTATCTGGCATCTGTCTTGTGAGAAAATGATTTTTTTCTGCAGAGAAGTAATTGAAACACCAGGAGATCCACTAAAGCTGGAGGTTTCAAATGCTTCTCTTTAAGTATATTTACCTCAGATCCGGTATCCAACACAAAATACCTATGGCTTAATTTTTCTGGATCCCTCCTTCCCTGTATTTAGGGGATGGGGTTTTTACATTTTCAAAGGGGTACCACCAGGACATATGTTATTCTTTGCAAGTTCTTATGGGATCGGAGAAGCACAGTTTTTATTTACAAGCATTGTGTCAAGTGAGCTAAGAGCAAATTCAATACTACAAACCAAGACCTTATGACTCCAACCCTTTCTTACGTCTCCAATATTAATTTTGCCTGCTGTTTGCTATGTCATAATAAATTTCGCAATAAATTTCTCGGTGAAAGCCTCCCTTTGTTTTATCACACTACCACACATTTTATCCTATTGTGTATGGGCAGGGTTGGGGTTAGTACCATGAAGTAATTTATATGTGAAGAATTCATACTCTGCCTTATTCATGGAATAACTTGTTTGTGCACCTATACCCATTTTCCATTTTTAGTTGAACTAAATATTTTGCCACAGTGCTGTGAAATTCCAGTCATTGGATTTAGATTTTTGTCTTTTAGCTTCATCTAGACATCAGGGGTTTAGTTTCTCTGTATTATACCAAAGCTTAGCTGCGGTTGCTTTTCACACATTCATTTCCTGAAAGTGGTAAGTGGTAAAACAGGAGTTCATTTTCTTTTGACAAAAATTTATGCTGTCATGATGGAAATTTGCCCTGAGATTCTTAATCTAAGAATCCAGAGGAGGGAGAGGTAGTAAAATACAATGTAAAATAAATGTTTTTCTGATTTAATTTCTAGACCATTCAAAGAAAGTTTGTATCTATAACAAATGATTCGGTCAGCTTTCTTGGCGAAAGTCTACAGCGCATTGGAACAAAATTTAAAAGTTCTCTGGAAGTGATGATGTTATGTTCAGAATGTCCAACAGTCTTCGTGGATGCAGAAACGGTAAAAATCTCATAAACTTACACATTGAACTGTCAGTCTGCTTAAACGTTTTATGTGGTGATGTTTTAACATTTGGAAAATAGCAATGCTTGGGAAGAATTTTCAAAGGTTTGAATAAAGTATGTTAATCACATTTTTTTCTTTTAAAAGGTTGCTCTCTAATGTCACTAATTGAAGTATCTAGGATGTAAAAAAAAAAAAAGATGCTTTTTATAATTGAAATCAGAAAGGAATTAAGATGTTAGGTGGCTGCTGTGCATCATAAACATTTGAAAACACAAGTGAGAAGTGCATTTTCTCCAAAAATAACCTCCAGCTGTAACAGTGAACAGAGAGGGAACTTATTGATACTGGATATCACTTAAATTCCCTTGCTGTTCTTTACCCTTCCCTATTGTTTCATATTTAGTCTATATTTTTTGCACGGAGAAGAAGGAAGACTACTTATCTAGCATCAACTTTGCCTTTTTAAACTGTATTGTTTATGTATATATTCAACGATGCATGAGAAAAACATTCTAGCTACAAATATACAATGAAGGCTTTGAATTGTTTGTTATGCAAGTTGAAATCTCGGGTTATAATAAATAATAATGTGAGAAGTCAGCTCAATGTTCAGCAACAGTCAAAAACAAGAAGCTATGCTAGAATAATTAAGAAAGGAAACAGCAAAAAAGAAAACATCATTGAGCTAGTGTACATATCCCTGATATACCTACATCCTGAATTTTAGGGGCAGTTCTGGTCCCCTGCTCTCAGAGAAAATAGAGTTGAAATGGAAAAGGTTTCAAGAAAGATCACAAGGATTATGAAATATAGGATATAAGTATGCAGGCTAGGATTTTTCATCCCTTTAGGAGAGAAATCTGTCCATAGGTGTAACTGTGAAACCCTGTCCTTTTTTATAGTGTCTGCTCCTGTTCAAAAAGCAACTAATGAGATTCCTGAAAGAAATAGCCCTGGATAGAATTTTTGATTGTGCAGAACAGCATGTTGACAGAGGCTAAGAAAACATTCTGGGGCAAGTGGATCACCACACGCTTGCCCTGTTTTGCCCTTCCTTAAGCAACTGCTATTAGACATTGTCAGGTGGGGCACAGAGATAGATGGACCTTTGGCCTTGACCTAGTGTGAGACTCTTCTCCTGACCTGTTTTTTTCCCTTGGTGCTGAGGGGCAGCTCTGTCTTACGCTCTCACTGTAGAATAAAAAGCACAATACTGATAGTACATTTCAAGGGAACCGTGTGTAATCTTTTTTTTGCTCAACTTAGGCCACTTCAAAAGCAGTAGAAATTAGCCAAAAGAAGAAATTTGTTTGGGATAATAAGTGACAAGAAGAGTTACTGTAGTGTCTAGCTAGAACAGCATGTGTTTTAGAAAATAAATGTGTGTGTATATATATATATAAAAGCAAATATGAAAAAGGAATAATAAATATAATGTATGCACAACAGTATACGAATTTGTGTATGTGCATATGTAGGCACAGAGATGCGTTAGTGTTGTTACATTGGCAAATACTGTGTAGATAAATCTTTCCTCTCCAGATATCTAATTGAAATGGACCTACTTGTTTGTTGGATTACTTCTTACTAAGAAAGAAAGAGTGGCTAATCCAAAATAACATTCATGCACAAGTATTTGGGTACGTGATGCCTACTCATGTGTACAAGATTGGCCTTTGATTCAAATTTGGCCTTTGATTCACTCAGAAAGTAGTTCTTAGCAGAAAGGAGCCCCTTTAGATCACAGAGCAGGTTCACGAGTGATTCACGATCTTCTGCTGACACAAGATGCCCACTGACTTGATTCCACTTGGATGTTATTGCACACATTGAGTGCAGAGTGGCATCATGCCACAGAACTGTAACTTCATTCTTGATCATGTGGACATAGAAGTTGGAAGTGGTGGTGTCTTAATGTGGTGGTAGAATAATAAACTTGATGCACCTGGAGAAATACGTAAGCACCCCTGTGACTCCCCGTGCCACAGTTTTGTGATCACAGTCTTGTGCTTGCACTTTGAAGCTGACCAAGAGGTACCAGGTAACACGAGTTGGAGAAAAGTACAGAGCTGTTAATGTGTGCAAGGGAGGAGACGTCATGTTAGAGGCACGATTATTACAGAAAGTGACAGGAGAAGGATTAATAAGAAAAACCTACGTGGAAATAAAACTGCAGGGAGAAATGGTATGGAGCAAAGCTGAGGTAGCAGCCATTGAGGAAGACAGAGGTTTTGAAACTATGTAGAAAAAGCCAAAGTCATAAACAATAGGGAAAATCCTTCAAATATCCAACAGTTCCTGCTTTTTTTCCCTTTTTTCCTGCTGCAGGCTGTTCTATTTATGGTAGCTGTGTAGATATCAAATATTCTTCTGTTTGAAAGATCTAAAAATCCCTTTGAAATCTCTCTTTCAGATGTTAACAAGGTACTGCCCTTCTTACTTTAGAATCAAAACTGTTCAGTGATTTAACTGGTACAGCTACATGTGTTAGTGTACTATCTCAAAGGTGTCACAAATTATCTGTACCCAACTAATTCTAATTTGATTGCTTTTCCAAATATGGACTTGGAATTTAATATTATATAATTTAGTTATTAGACTATATGGATTATAGTCAGATGTTACATGCCTATAGAGGTGATTGCTTTTATCTTTCAGCTATTGTCTTGTGGCCTGCTAGAGACATTGAAGTTCAGTGTTCTAGAGCTCCAAGAACACTTGGATACCTATAATGTCAAAAGAGAGGCAGCAGAACAGGTGAGTCTCTTCCATTTCAAAACAAAAAATATTAGAAACCTACTCATGAAGAAAATGTTGTGGGTCCTTATCTCTCAACGCAGGTATCTAAAAATTAACTATGGGGAAAAAAATCCTGAAATAAAATCCTATTTCTTTTTCTTACTACTATTCTATATGTGTAATCTGAAGCTGAAGTTTTTCTTATATGTAATTCCATTTTTGTTGCACATATTTATGAAATCGACTTTGAATATATAACATTGCCCAAATGCACTAGCATTGGGGAAAGCACATTCCTAATTTAAAAATCCTCTTTTAAAAATATCCAAATATTTTAAACATGAATATCAATAAATCATGGTCATTTTTTTTCTCTATTAACGTTATGGCTTATTAGACTAGAAGGGTGGGATTCACCTCCAGATTAAGACATTTATAGATAAGTATCTATATGTGAATTAAGTGCCTTAACACCCATAATATTCAAGGATCAAGTCAATAAAAGAAATTAAGAAAGCAATACATTTTATCCTTGTTGCTTAGCTGACTAGGTCTTCAGACTTCTTTCTGTTGACTGGATCTCCATTGACTGTAATGGGGGTTTAAACAGCTGTATCATACACAGACACATAAATTTAGATGTCTCATCCTGCAACTGGATCCCACTGAGGCTGTTGTTTATGGCAGTTATTTAGGATAATACAGTTTAATTTTCAAGTTATATGTTAGTGGTTATGTCCTTTTTTTGCAAAGGAACACAAAGTTTAAGAGTTGAAACTTTCTGTTGCAAGGGTCTGTATATTTGTTATTGTGAACCTTTGTATGAAGTTTAGGAAGGAAGGTAGTAACTTCAGAAAACTGAAACAGGTAAGATTTCCATTTCAAGAGCCAAATAAAACGTGGATCTACAATCAATTTTGCAGGTACAGGGAGAGAGAGAATATATGGGGCTTTTGTGGTAGAGAGAAAATGATTCCTAGGAAAACTAAACATACATCTAAAGCAATTTTTTACTGATCTCAGCAGCCTGTGAGGCCATGGCAAGGGGTGTAAAGGCAAGTTTGGGTGATGCGAAACAGAAACAGAATTCAAGCCATGACTGACATCTTAGCAGAGCTGTGTTTTGGAGCACAAGTGGCTCCATGTTTCTTGATTGTGTTGAGTTTATTAGGAAATGATGGCCTCTGCCTTCCAAAGATTGCTAACAGCTCATCTTGAGTAGAATAGACATCCACTTTTTTGTGGAAAGGATTTTGAACCAAGTGCAGTTTCCTCAAAACCAATGCTAAAGTATGCCACACAGCACTGTTAATGGAGATAAACTTTCTAGGATCCAAACCAGCATTACTGGAAAAGAGTCGCTGCATTTTTTTGCCTTGCTCTGTGGTAATAACAATTTGTAAACTAACTCATGAGGTCTAATATAATGAGCTATGTTTTGCCATTTAGGCTTAATCAGAAACGAAGTGCTCATCTAATGACTAAGATTACTCGATGTCAGACATTAAATATAACAATCTCCAGTGCATAAGGCTGTCATCACTTCTATGAGAAAATAGTGTATTTTAGTTCTCATTTTAGAGAGCACCACTGAGGCACAGAGAGGCTAATGGATTTGCCCCAGGGTCAGAGGCAAGTTAAAGAGGAACTCGTGCATGTGTATTCAGAAACATCGAGGAATTCTTGGTAAATAAACTCCTCGTTTAGCCTGCAGTTTATCATAGCAATAACAAACGGTTATTGTTTGGTTGATTTATCAAAGTACGATGAGTTAAAATTGTGCCTCTTTCAGGTGGCCATGAATTCACTTGATGTATTTTTAGCTAATTTTGCACTGCTGCATATCATACTGACATAAATCCATGCTGGATATTAAGACCTTGTTTGCATTTTATTTTACTTGATAAAAAGAGTATGGAAATCAGTTTGATGGCCTCTGTCGTTATATCATAATGAAAAGAGTGTTGTTTTTCTCTAGTGCAGCTGTCAAAAGGGTGTCCAGTAACATGTTTCTGTGCTTGGGCTGTCTTCTGCCACAGGTTTTGTGAGTGACTGGAGCAGGAAAAAGGTTCACAGGATGAAAGGAATTGTTCTGAAATAACTGAGAGCATTTTGACAGGGTTTTATTTTGATTTAATCATTTATAAATGGAAAGAAGCAGTACTGGGGAGGAAGAAATTTATAGCTTTGACCAATTATTTCTGACTTCTGATAGCATGACATTTAGCTAATTCAGTGCATTATTTTAGTATTTATTTAGCATGTTAATTTAGAAGTAGTAACTCATTATCTCAGAAAATTTATTTTTCTAACACTTTTTTATAAAAGCATTTCTTCAGCTGTTGGTCTTAAGTTTTGGGGTTTTTTTTTGTTTGTTTGATGCTTATTACATAGTATATTTAGACTAAGAATCTTCCAAAGCTACTTCTCACATATGTTTTATTTGTTTTCTTACTCTGCCCTATTAAACAGAATGTAGGGAATGATTGAAGGAGACTTCCTCAGGTCAAATCTGAGTTTCTGTTATTGCAGGCAATTGTGCTATGTATCCTATTGAATCTAAAAGTATTAAGGCAAAACACATAATGGGATTATTGCAGATCCTTGCTTTTTTCATAGGAACATGCAGAAAAATGATCCAACTAAGTTGATTGGGCTATTGCATAATACAGTAATATAAATTAACAGATATTTACGTAAATACAATTTGCATGTTAATCTGGCATCCTTTAGAATCAACTATGGGAAAATTCTGTATGTTAACTTTAATGAAAAATTGTTGTTGCAACTTTACCCTAATAGATGATGCTTGTCAGTGCTGTGTGCCGTACTGGCACTCACATGAATCAAATTTAAAAAGTAAGAGGCTTGCGCTGCAGTTTCTTGAAACTTTGTGGGAGCTATGTGGGGAAAACATAAATTGATGTAAAGGAAACATATAAAGGAGATTATCTTGTCACACAATCTACTGCTGTTCCCAGAGAGAAAATTTAGATCTTTCTACCATGTTGAACATCTATGGTGTAAAAAATTTTTAGCAAATTAATTTTGTCACCTTTTTGGAGCTACTTTTCTATCTCCTTGCAAGGAAACTGCTTCGACTTCATGTGTGTATTAGGGACAAAGATACTATATCGGTTAAATGTAGTAGAAAATAGAAAGTTATATGTATATCATGACATTTCTAGGCACACCCTTTATACGGGCTGATTTTAAGATTTTTAAAAGATCTTGAAAGGGCAGTATGTGAAAATAAATACTAGCTTCCCAATTGTTGATGCTGTTTGTTCCAGTGCAGACCTATTCCATTGTTACCGACGGATGCTGTCAGATAAGAAGAAAAATGAGATTTGCTGTGTACTTTGGTATCCATGTCACTAATTGAAACTGACACCGCGGTGTTTAGAGAATTCCATTTCTCCTTTTGATAAGCACACAGGCCCAGTTAATTCACTAAGTAACCTTTATTAAATTGAGCAGATGGGAAATCACATTTTTCTTTTGCTTGCATCAGACAAAGGTTAGAAAAAGGTCACTAAGATTTCTTGTGAGACTGAAGATATCAAGCACGCAGTACGCTAAATTATTCTTCCTTGGATGTATAGAGCCCGTTCTTCATTTCGGAAGATAATCTGCACTTTATCTCAACATGATGCAGTCCCATTTCAGTAATACCCGAATTACCTCATGCTTGCAGTTGTTTGCACTGTACAGAAAATAATGCTGGGCACTGTGTCGATGAGGTGATCAGGTCGTATTGTCCAATAAGAGCATATTTGAGCCTCCAAATGCTTTATATTAACGCTTTTAAATTTGCATGGTTGGTTAAAGCTGGAAGAGGAGGTTACCCACTGAAATTGTAAACTTGTCTGCTATAGGAACTGGGGTTAAATACAGCCCTGTATTCAGGAAAGGGAGTGGAATCTGCATGTTTGCATTGTGTTGTCTCCCTGGCTTGTATGAACTGGTGGTGATGCTGAACTCCCATTGAAGAAATTTTTTCTTTCCATTCAGTAAACCTGCACTTGCATCTAGTTACACAGGAGAGCTCGATTTCCTTCTGTTTCTAAAGTAGTCCCAAGAAACAGAACAGGCTTACTCTTACGCTCCAATTAGAATTAGTGCTATATTTTTAAATACTGAGAAATCATGTTAGTGTAAACCTTGTGCAGCAAGTAAAGAGAAAATAGGATCTCATTTAACGAAAGGGATTTTTCTGCCTCTGCCCTCCCACACATCTCACTATAACAGAACCCAAATTCAATCACAGTTAGTATTTATGCTGAAGTGTACTAGCCCCATCTGGGGTAATGAAGGCTACAGGAAATTTACAACGGAAGGAACACAATAAAGTGTGATATATCGGAGTGGAAACCATTAGTGGAAACAACAATGGTAAACAGTTGATTTCGTATCACAATTACTTACGTAGTCTGAGAACGTGCAAGACCTGATGAAGTCCTTACATGGTTTTAGCACAGTCTTCCGTTTGCTCTGTTTCAGATGATGTTGAATCTTGTTTCTTTTTATTTTGCAGTGGCTGGAAGACTGCAAAAGAACATTTGGTACTGATGATGGTATTCATGGCACTAACACAGATGCCCAGGTAGGTGTATGTCATTTCTGAGCCTCTGGATATGAGATTAGAAAACATCTTTGTATCTGTTGCACAAAATTTCCAATATTTGCGGAGAGATTAAAAATGTATGAAAAGCTTTTCATTTTGGTTATCATCGTATCTTTTGGAAACTCAGATTCTTATGAAGTAGCGGTCTAATAAAAAAGGCTCTTTTTAATAAAAGTTGGCAACCCATCTTGGGTTCTAGACTTAATAACACGGAGTAGATAAGCAGACTAGACACCATCTATGTACCAGCAAGTCTGCTTTTCTGCAGCTGTTTCTAGAAGAAAAAAGATTAGCGTTTTACTTATATACTCAGATAAAACGTCTAGCCAAAAACCTTGACTGAATTTAATATAATTAGTACTATGTAAACACATGTGACCTTTTAGATCCTCTATTTGGGTGGGAAGGAACAGGGAGTAAAGTAGCAGTATGGCAAAAATCTCATTAAACATTCCTGTCAAAATATCATCTAACAACAATAGGTGTAACCTGTTAATATTAGTTCAATATTTTGTATGTATTTGCCTGGCAGTCATCCATGTTTAATATTACTAATTGCTGTAGTAAGTGGTAGCTTCTCCCCAAGCATACTAGGACTTTTGTTTGGTTTTTTTTTAAACAATAGCTGTATAATATTGACACTGCAGATAAAAAAACAAATCCAAAATCTATCATTAGTAGGTACAAGGAACCCGCCATCTAGAATCCTGTAATAAAAATAGTGAAAAATGTAAGAAAGTAGAATTGCAGGCACCGGATGAACTTACCTTTTCACAATTACATTTTGACAAAAATCCCAAATCTAAGCTGAAAAAGGAGGTATTTTATTCCTTTTCTTCAATCGAACTCTATTCATTGATGCACTTGGTTATGTTTCTGCTGCTGAAAATGTGTTCAGCAACACAAATGTCTGCTGTGTGCATGGACTATTTCTTTTTTTATACAGTTTTCATTTGCTCTCATATTTGTATATAATAAAAAATATATGTATTTTTTTTATTCAATCACAAAATGCCCCTGAATTTTTAGAGTAGTGAAAAGTGTGATAATATACTGTTGAGTTTTTATATTGCAATGGAGTTGCATATTTAAAATTTTTTTCCTGTAGATAAGCATAGGTAATAAAGCAAGATAATTTGCTGCCATTTGCAAGGATTTTTGCTTTGCCTATGAATACAACATTTAGTGTATTCGACACTTGGTTTACATCTTCGTATACTGACTGGTACGCGTTTAGAAATACGTAACAACTTCTATTACAATACAGTAAATGTTCTGTATATTAATAACAAAGCAGTATTTATGTATTTCGGTCCCTATTGTTTAGAATGCTGTTTATAGACACCAAGAAGCTGTTTTAACATGAAGCTGTTAGAACATAACCCTTTTTATCATGAAGGTAAACGATACAGTTCCCAGTGTATATCTAGGGAAACTGAGAAATGGAGGAGGCCACATGCAGGGTTTCATTTCACTTGTAGGGAGAGAATCCAGGATTCCGAGTGAGGCAGTTTTGCCTGTTCTTTCCCATTTCTGCAGGGTTTGAAGATAGAGTCTGAAAAGGAGTTATGCGGCCATTCCACATTGATTATTTGTGGGGACCTGTTTCAATTTTGGTTTTGACTCCTAGCCGGCAAGGCACGCTGGCAATTTTTTATTTATGTGCTCCTTGCACTTGCAGGCTCAGTTAATATCATTTTAATATACAGTATCCATTGAGAAGGCAGAGTCCTGTTATCCTGCTTCATAAATAGACATCATTTACAGAAATTCTAAATTTATTTACAGAAGCTTATAGTGAGTTGAAGGAGATTCAGTAGTTACCAAGTGTAAGATCATTACTTCAAAAAGTCCTTGTAAATGGAGCATGGGGCTGACAAGTCTGTCCAGTCAACCAGTTACATATTTTTAGCATTAAGTGTTGTCTTGCTTAGGAAAACAGAGCTGCTTCATTCAACAGATATTTTTCATTCATTAATACAAATAAGATTTTCTCACTAATTTTTAACACTGTGGTCGATACAGCTAAGGAACAATGAGGTGAATTCTGTTCTGGCTCTTTCATTGCCAGCAGACTTGCAAGTAAACGTAATTATTGGATTTTGGTTATTAGTACTTGCACGCAAGCCTGAAAGAATGCATCTGGGCTCTGGCTAGACTGTTAGTACAGGACTGGCAGGTAGAAAAATCAGATTGTTTCTCAAGTGAGTGAGTATGTGAAAGACACTGAAGCAGAACAAAGCCATTTTTAAAGGAAAACTCTCCTGAATTTGTAGAATAGCTGTTAAGGTGTGATTTGGGGGAGAGAGATTATTTATGGCTTACAGTAATAATGAGACTTGGCTTAAAGAACACCGGAACTTAATGACTAAAAATATTAAATATTCAACTCAGCCATTCCTCAAAGTATGATTCTCTGTGCTTCATAGAATTCTTACCGACTTTGGCAGTTCAAGATCTTATCTCTTCACAGTGATTCTGCTTATAAAATAATTGTGCTATGTGTATGATAGCACAGAGTACAGAACAAAAACATGCAACGTTTAGAGTCTGTTAAGCACATAGTGAGTAACTTGTACACATCATATAAAAGACTGTGTGCTTAGCAAAGCTCAGCTGCTTCTGCCTGTGGGAGTCAGACATCGGTTGCATCTTCAGGTGTTTGCTATGACCACGGTATTTGCTTAAATGCCATCCATACGCTTAGCCCTGTACAAAGCACAGAAGTCAAGTTCCTGTCCCTAGTCTCACAAATATGTTTTCTGATGATTTCTCTCCCTATCCCTCTTTTCTAAACATTTTTCTGAAATAACTTGTACAAGCCAAGTGCAATTAAATTACAGAAACCTCACAATGAGGTGTTGAGAATTGAGTTTAGCAAAATCAATTTTCTAAACTGATTCAGAATCCAAATTAACATTACATCTCAAATTTTAAAAGGTGTTATTTTTGCTTAAACTGCAGTGGTACAGAACAAGTAAGAAGCATCGTACAGATGTTCACACCTAAGTGTCCTTGGTTTTGATTTCCTTAAATTTGCATACCTTTAAGACTACATAATGTATAAAGGCCAGACAGGGTTGTGAGGGGAGCATGTTACTCATGTTGTGGGACAACAAAGCCAGTGCTATCTGTCGTTAGTTACAGCAGCAAGTAATTTCATTTCAAATTCAGTGTGTTAATTTTTTCCATTCATGGTATATTTGGAGCATGTTACTTGTGTTTCTTCTTCCATTTTACCTGGGACATCTTTTACCCTAATTAAAATTATTTCCTACACTAATTCTTGATCTTTTTTTCTTTCTTTGTATTTTTGTGACCTGCTCATCTTGCTTAGCAAATGGAAATTCTAGCAGTAAGTGATGGTTCTTGATTTATCAAATACTTAACCATGCCAGTCACCAAACTGGCCTCCCTCTGTCTTGTCCATTTGTGACATAGTGATGTCTTGTCATAGACTATTACAAAAATGCTGTGTGCTTCAATTTTGCATCATCTAACCCATTGAACTGTTGGTCCTTTGTAGATAATAGGATCCTGTAGTTAGTAGAACGTTATAGAAGATTATTCCATTAGCTTTTATGTCTGTATGTAAAGCAGCATTAACACTGTCTGCACTTTGACTAGCGTTTTAGACACATAAAAATGGAAGCAAGAGAGTGCATAAGCTAATGCTGCTGCTTCATTTCCTGAAGAATATATCACGTGGTATTTTCTAAAATAGAATCAGAGCTACTTTTTATAAAGGAAACATTATTCTTGCCTCCGAGAATGGAATTATTCTCCTCTTAGTCCACCAGGCAGTTGTAAGCTAAGGGCCAGGTTATATACTGTGCTTCCATATTTATATTAATGGTTATGAAAGATTGCATACTTACAGACCACAGCTGCTGCTTTTGGATCTTGAATTTAAAACTGTAAAATATCAACAATAAAAGTAAGTGATCTATGAATCTCTGTCTTGGAATATTCTTGGAACATTTCGAAATGCCTTTTGAATCACTTCACATCCCACCCCATCCCCCTTCTTGGAAATATAACTTCTTGTTAAAAAGTAAACTTTAAACCTATGTGAGAGAGGCTACCTGTAAATCTAGAACTGAACGAAGCTTTCATCTGCTTTTCACTAGCTTCCTGCTACGTTAGCTTCTAAATCTTTTTGGCATTTTCTTCAGTAACCAGATAACTACTTTTAATTTTTCATGTTCAATACTGAAGTTGTCATTTATTGTCTCTTGTATTGGAAAGTAGATGTTTTGCAATTCCTGAATATAATAATGTTGTTCACGTTTGTAGGAGCTGGAGTTGTGTCGGAGGCTGTACAAGTTGCATTTCCAGTTGCTGCTTCTGTTCCAAGCCTATTGCAAACTCATCAGCCAAGTAAAAACAATCAAAAAAGAAGCAGAGGTAATGAAAACCATGCCATTTAGCTGCTAATTGTTGACATTTTAAAACCAAACCATTTCAAATACATTTTGATAACATTTTCATCAGTGGGACATCTTTTCAGAAACTGAAGGAGGGTACCAGCTGTTTTATAGCCAATTAATAAAAAATTTAAGTAGAGCTTGTAAGAATTTTCTGAGATGTTCAATTATCTGTGTTGATTTTTGTACAGCTTGAAAGCTCTTGAATAGACAGGAATACAGGGAGTCCACTGATGAGGGTTTTAAATATTTCAGTAGCGCTCCTGGTGTATTCTAATCAAGCTACAATCAAGGCACATCACTTCCAATCAACGGAGTTCTGGGATGAAGCCCCTTTCCATCACCCCAGTGTTCCCTATCACAAACACCGTCGCTTGCTACCAGCTGATATATATAAATGTGTCACTTTGGCCACCGCTCCGTTACTCCCCAACCTCAGTCCCCATCCTAAGTGCAGTTAGTAACGTGTTCTAGACATCTTGTGCCTGATTTTTAGTTGTACTCACTTCAGAAGTAAAGCATGTCCTTCAGCTGTGCACTTTTGGTACGTATGTGATGTTAATTGAGTTAATCTGAATGCATTGTGCTATTAATAATGTCTTCTGAAAGTTCTCCCCTGGGTCTGTAATGCAATAAACATGTAGAGCAGGAAAAAAAAAAAATAGCCAATAGCCCTGGTCTTACTTGATACGGTAAGGAGGAAAATCTTGGAGTTTTGAGTATCATAGGAAAAAGTGATGCATGTTCCTCGCTTAGATTTCCAGATTTTTGTAGAAGCTGCAAGTAAGTGAGTTCATTTCTGTCTGGACAATGTTGTGGAAGGTCAGCATTGCACCAGTCCCACTTCTTGCCTAAGTTAGTCAGATGTAGAATCATATTCTGAGCAATGGTCTTGTTCTTTACTCATAAGCCAAAGATAGCAGTGTATACACTGGCTGCACAACAGTTACTCTCCTGGGTTACCAGTCCTCCAGACTTTTTTCTTTGTATTTAAGTTGTCCTTATAACAACACAGTTGCTACTGTACTTTTCCAAAGTGTTTAATTCTTCTTGTCAGTTTAGTTGTTATTAAGTGATGTGGGGAGAAAAGAAATTTATTTTTTGAAACAAATCTTGAAAGAACTGAGATTGAAACTTCATCTGGGAAGAGCCCAAATACCTGCCATGCATGCTTGGGCCATTAAATTCATTGTATACTTAAGCAACTGCAGCAAATACTTGGATGTACTTTTTCTGCCTCTCATTTAGGATTGTGAAGAGGAGGAAGAACATAAGTCTGATCTGCTGAAAGTTAATTTGACTGAAAAGACATTTAAACTAGAAAAGATAACTCTTGTATTTGTTTCAGGTCATAAACATGTCTGAAGAACTTGCTGTTTTGGAGAGCTGTCTGAAAGAGGCTGAGGCTGCGTCTGACAGTGGTATTGAAGAAATTGAAATTGCAGAGGCTTCCCAAGCCAGCACGGAAACGGCTATTCACTCTCTCATTGAAACCCTGAGAAACAAGGAGTTTGTGTCAGCTGTAGCACAGGTCAAGGCTTTCAGGTAAGTGCTTAAGGATTGCTTTCAGACCTAAGTTTGCTAATGGGCATTTTTAATTTAAAAATAGGGATAGATAAAGAAACTATTCCAGGTTTTTTTCAGCTCTTGCTAGATCTCCTTAGTGAAAAGGACAAACCCTGCTGCTTCATTACAGCTGGTTCATACTCATTTTGCAATTCCAAAAAGAAGTAATTCTAGTAGTGCTTTTCTTTAGAATTTAACTATCAATCGGGACTATGGAAGAAAGATCTCTCTTGCATTTTCCTATGTTTTCTGTTCAAACGTCTGTTTAAAGAACAAGAATATTTAAACATTTAATTATTTTTTTTTAATGTTTAAATCCAAATTGTGTGTTCACAGATCTATCTGGCCCCACGACATCTTTGGCAGTTCTGAAGATGATCCAGTTCAAACGTTGCTGCACATATATTTCCGTCATCAGACGCTTGGTCAAACTGGTAGCTTCGCGGTAGTAGGCTCCAACCAAGACATGTCTGAGGCCAGCTCAAAGCTGATGGAACTTAACCTAGAAATTCGGGAGTCTCTACGCATGGTGCAATCCTATCAGCTTCTAGGGAAAATCAAACCAGGAATTAATCTTGTGAGCACTGGATTCTGAACAGCTGTCAGAAAAGAACTGATGATGAAGATGCTTCAGACTATTACTGAGCACCTTTCATTAAAAAAAAAAAGAAAAAAACAAAACCTCCAGCAATCCTGACAACCGACACAGTTAATTCACAGCAAGAAATTGTTTCATCAAAAGTCAAAAATCTGAGAATTGAACGTCTTACTTGACTGCTCTTTCTACACAGTAGCTGTGTGGCAGTAGTATTTTTTTATTACATTTCTGTATAAAAACCACATGAAAGGAAAAGGGCTTAAATGTAATGCATACATATGCATTATTTTCTGTTGTAACATAACTATAAATGGTGTTTGCAGTAACAGCCTCTAAAGGTTAAATCAATATTGCAGGTGGGATGAGGCTAAAATCAAGGCTGGTTTATTTTGGCTGAAGACCTGCAAGGCTTCCTGGCTTTCCAGCTGATGTAGATCTAATCATCAATCTAATACCCAGTGAGACACTTTGCAACGTCATGAAGAATGTGCGGTCAAACATGAGTAGAATGACTTACGACTGCAAAAACCGTTGACTTCTCAATGTTTTATTTGCTTCTGGTGTCTGTAACAAGGAAATGATGTGTGTGAGTTAGAGTGTATGGCTATGTGACAGTTGTTTTTTGAAGGTATGGATGATTGTTAAATAAGGTCTCAGAGCATGCTTAAAAGAGCTGCAAGATTATTTTTGAAGAAATTTTATTTTATTAGATCTAATCCTCATAGTGTGTAAATGTTAGGACATTTAATAATATTTTAAACTGGGATTTCCCAGTGTTTCTAAAAGAAATAATATATCTGTTAACTTTATTGGAATGCTGCTCAGTTCTCTGATCAGTGCTTATGTTACAAATAATGATAACAACTAACCAAAAAGTAGCTGCCTGCAGAGACTTTAAAATGTATATTAAAGATATATGCTGCCCATCAGCAATTCTCATTAGAAGTTAACTTATTTTATTCTGTATATATTCTAGAACCTGTATAGTGCAAAACCAGTATTTTTCTTGTAAATTTGTGCAATGCACTGTTAAGACAGTAGGTGTATAAAGCTATGAGGGGAAGGGGGGAGTTCTCCCTATTGGTAGTCACATATTTTACTTGCAGTCTGAGTAGTCTGCAGGGTTCAAGGAGTTTGAATGCACGTATATGCATCTTCATGACTCAACTTAAGCCTGAGGAATTGGGACTATATAGAAAAAAAATAAAAAGAAAAAAAAAAGAAATACTGACTACCAAAACATGCAAACAGGCAATATACTCATAGTTCAGTGTCAAAGTCTGTAGCATAAAACTGGATTCTGTTGAAACCAATAGCATTTTGTAAAAAAAAAAACAAAACAAAACAAAAAACAGAAAAAAAAAATGAAGACAAGAAAAAAAAAAAAACAGAAAAAGAATGTAGTCCCCTGATTCCTGTGATTTGAAAGGAACACCCAGTATTTTTATATACATCTCTTACCCACTGTGATTTTTTTTAATGGGCTCTAATTCCAGAGTTTAGAATGTAGAATTGAAATTCTTAGCTCTGCCTTTTTGGGGAAATTGGACCCCACTAGAAATGTAATTATGCTGAACTGCATTAATTGAAGGCACTGTGCACGCTGTTGGACTGCTGACAGTAGTTATTGTTATCCTAACAAGCTCTGTAACTGGTCAAGGCACATCCATAATCACTGTATTTTTTTCCCTGTCCCTGATAAAATTGAATTATTTTGATGGTTTTGTGGTACTGTAGATGGTGTTCTTAATTATTTAATAAGTATTTACTGGGGATGGGTAGTTTTATTTAGTGGCGCATTACACTTTTATTTACATCATCTTTTACCAGCTTTTTTTGTAAAAATAAAGACATTGTATCTGTCATTTTGTGTATTTTTACAAGCTAGAGTTTAAATACTTTAGCTAGACAGCCGAAACAGTGACAATAGAGGCCTCGGTGCCCTGAAATTGTGTTTTTTTCCTTTTATGCCCTATCAATGCAACAGCATTTTCCAAGGCATCTTCTGAAGCTGTTAAAAGGATTTCTCATGCAACTCATGCCTGAATTTATGTACATAATTCCTTATGTTATACACCTTCCTCCATTTACGACGACTAGTGGAACCGCCCAGTGGAGCGGAATCGTGTATTTGAAATTGCTTTAACTTTGTGAAGCTTTTCCAAAATTACTCATTCAACTGCTGCATAAGCTGTCACCCCGCGTTACCTGGTGCCAGGTCTGTGCCAAACCTGAGGCTTTGGTGAAGCTCTCTAGAAACAAGTGAGACATCAGACATCTTCTCTAAGTTGTAGCAAATACAGGGCTGGCTGAGCTAACGCATGCAAACAAATCTTTATAAAAAAGCAGTGCAGGGCAAGTTCAAGATATCTTTGAAGAACTGGCAGCACAAAGGCTGTTCCTTTCTGCTTTGCCTAATCACAGAAGTCAGTCACAGAGGCGATGAGCAGCTCTCCCTCTTTCTGCTGAGTCTAGGAACCAGCGCCCACCATAAGCAGCGGATGCTGTCAAGGACGTGACAGAGCAGTAAAGTGGAAAAGGATGCAGAACTGTACTTGGGCATCAAGCAGTAAAAGCATTGAATATATTTATGTAAGAGGAATGACATCTAGAGCTCCTGCAGAACCAGGGGATGCTGCAGGATGAAGGAAAGCTTGTCCAGGAGTGCTCATCATTGCACACTACTCCTCCAAGCCTCAAAACCTCACAGTAGCTGGTGAAGGCAGGGGTGGCTTCTTGCTGCTACCTGCTGCTTGGAGCCTTCATCAACTGCTCGTTTGGGCCAGCTGCTGTTGAATCACTCCATGCAGTTCAGAGGGGCCAGGCCTGCTCTACACCTTAGCAACAGAAGCAACTCCTCCTTTGACTGTAGTTGATGACGACTCTTAAGCTGTACCAGATTTTACTGTCATAATTTTGTAAGAGTCACCATATTCACAGCAAGTCACCCTCCGAGCAGTGCTTGTGAGGACGTCTGTGTGAGTAGGAAGCACTCAGCTGCTCCTATTGCGATGTGACTTCATACTGACATGGCACTGAGATTAAGTTCTCAAACTCATTACCAAGGTGCACAGACTTATCACACTCTCATTGCACCCATCAGGAACAGGCTACAGCTGTTAGAACGAGGAAGAAGGCAAACAGAAGAACACAGTGAAGAACTTTCTTGGAGGGAAATGGACTTGGAAAATAAAAAGAAATCCCAGATCCCAGGTGCAACTGCAAGCTGAGGCAGACTATGGGTAGATGGCTGCAGAGGGAACCTCAGCTGTGTTCCTCCTCAAGCTGGAGACCGGCTACTTCTCGTTACTGAAAGGTGAGTGCAAGGCACACGTGTCTACAACAGAAAATTGCTCAGCTCCAGTTGCACTTTGCAAGTTTAACAGGGCAAGGGTAGAACTTACTGTGAAAGTCTGAGTAAATCAAGGGATGGTTCCTTTTATTGTGATTCAGGGGAAAATGCTGCAGGTAGAAGCATGAAATAACACAGTACCCCACCCTGGGGGTGGGAGGTTTACGTGTTCCCAGGGTGCTTCATGCTGCTATGATAATGAACGGAGCAAGACTAAATAAAATTACTGGGCAATAAATTGGCGTTGAGGCATTAAGCCTTAGTTACTGCAGCAAATTCAAGGGGCGTGTTGAAATAACTCATCTTGCTGTAGGTTCCTGCTTTAAGCCAACGGCATTAACACTCACTGCCCCTCTAAGGGGACAGCTGTTGGCACAAAGGAGAACGTTTGCCCACCCTGCCATACGCTAGCCTCCATTTAGAGATGCGAGACCGCCAGGCACTGAAGCTGTTATACGAACAGGTTCCCCCTTTAGTCTTCAACAGAGCGGTCTCAAGAAAGCTGGCTAGAGGTGTAGGAATGTTCCTTGCAGCCAAGATAGATCAGTCTTCCCAAATAGAAGCTACCCCAAGAGTTCTGCAAAAGGCTTTGTGCACTATTATGTGCAATTTCAAAATCAACAGCTTTATTAGCATACTCAGAAAAATATGTTTTCCTCCACATTTATGCAACTCCTTGGCTACAGGGTAGACTAGTGGGGTGTAGGTTTTACTGGCTTGTGAGTCTGCTCAGATGCTGATGCTGTAGAACCAGAGTCAGCTCATAGCGCTCTGCTGAAGCACGGTGTCCCTGCAGAGGCCATTGCCACTGACAGCACCAATAGGCCTCAGACAGCGTCACCTGGGAGTCACCATGCTGGTTCTCCCATTACTACCAAACACCAGAAGTACAATTCCCAGTTGCAAACCCAACCCCAGAAGGGTGCGAGAATTCCATCCTTCCCCGATGGCAGACACCTAAACCATAACTAGATCAAGCTCTTCAAGTGTAAGCCACTGAGTGCACAGCTCTTGTGCTTCTCCTGCAGGTACAAGAGGAGGCCAGGCAGATGCAGTATCATGTTTTGATATGTTGAAGTGTCACTTGATAACCTTGTGGAAGTAAAGATGAGCAACTAATTTACCAAAAGACCGTAACAGCAGTGACTCTCTTCCCCAGCAGTTTGTGAGAACTGACCCTGAAAATGCATTAGCCACAAGCTTTCTTTGGCTTTACTCTACAAGACCAGAACACCAATTTAGCTAAATGCAGACCAGCTGTACCAGTAGAAGTCACCTAGTTTTTACACAGCATTTCTCAGTCATTTTCTAGTGATGAAGAACAGGTGCAGGAGGCTTTCTGCATGCTAAGTGTGCACAGTAAGTGAATACTATTAGGTGTTTTGTTCATGAGTGATGCTCTGCTGCCTACTGGAGATGCAAATTTGATGTTGAACTTAAGTGTATGATTAGTTCAATAGTAGGAGCAGTGACAGATACCCTCTCCCCCCTGAGATTCTACAAGGTCCTGAGTCGGTTGCTGCCAAGACCATCACTGAACTACAAAATATTATTTGCAGGCTCTTCCCCCTTGCAAGTTACAGGGGTCGCAGCGTGCACCCTCTGAGCTGGGCACAAACCCACCCGAGCACGGGAGCGTGCTTTGCAGTGCCTTTATTCGCATGCTTTCCCAGCTACACCTCACCGAGTACCTTCCAACGCTAACAACAACAAAAAGTTCTGCTCGACTCGCAGCTTTCTAGAAGAGCCCTAAACAAAAACAAAACCCCCCAAAACCCCAACCCACTCAGATGATGTATTTGAAACTGAAGGTGCTATCGCAGGAGAGGCGCTTCCCTTTGCACCTCCCGCAGAGGTCCTGCCGGTGGGGCCTCTTGGGATCCACGTGGCGCATCTTCACGGGGCAGGTGCACCTCGTCTGCTTGCAGCTCTGGGGGGAGAAGGAGGCCGTCGGGTGGGTGGCCCCAAGCGTCCGGGGGCGGCCCGGAGCAGGGCAAGGTGGGGGTCCCTTACCTGGCAGGTGATGTCCTCCACCCGGTACGGGTTGTAGGACTTCTGGCAGGTCCGGCAGAACTGCCGAAAATAGACCTGGGGAGGCGGGAGAGAGGGTGGGATGAGCGGGGAGGGGCCGGGACGGTCCGAGCCGAGCCGGGGATGGTGGGAGCCCGGCCCTACCTTGTTGGTGCCCTGGACGCACCAGACGTAGGCACTCTCCCAGCGGATGTTGCAGTCCTTGCAGTGGTAGTACCCGTACTTCTGCTCCAGGAACTGCCGGCGACAACCGTTACTCGACGGGGCGGGTTCTCCCCCCCC
>VXAK01024591.1:276958-325676 GCA_013399435.1 Arenaria interpres | reverse complement strand
GAGGGGGGGGGTGTTACTTTGGCATCGGCGTCGAAAAGGCAACCGGCATCGCGATGTCACCCGGCGCGGGTGGGCAGCAGCAGCCCCCCTCTGCTGGGGGACATCCAAGCTCCTTCTCCCCCCGGGCAAACTGTCGGCTGCCGGAACGGGCGAGGAAGGACGGAAAGCCCTTCCCGTCGGGTCCGGGGGGCGCCGCTTTCTGCTGGTGGGGTCCCAGAAGCTTGTAAGGAAGGGTGATACCTTCACAGGGCACTCGATGCAAGTGGAGGAAGCAGACAAGCTGGCAGGCACACAGGTATTCAAACCAGGGCAAGAAACGTTGTCCATCGCCCCAAAAATCACACCCGAGAGTGATTACAGCGTTGTCCGTCACAAAACCGTGCTTGAAAAATTTATGTTTTCCCCGTTTCATATTTTTCGTTTAATAATTGTGTGTTGCCCTGTTCCTTCAAAAAGGAGAGGCCGGGTGGGATGCCAGGCTGGGCTCACGGGGGCAGGAGCTCCCCAGAGAGGAGGGCGGCCCCCGAGAGCGGGATGGATGTCGGTGACTCCTTCTCTGTGGGCTCAGCCTTGCTACAGGCTGGGTCTGGTGAGAGGAACTGCCTTCTCTTCTTTAACCCAGAGGATTTAGAAGGGTCACAGCTACTGCTTCACATCCCCACTCCCGGGAGGGGGTAGCCGGCTTAGGGGAGCATCCCCAGGGGCTGCCCCGTGTCCCCCACCCTGAGCATGCCCCCCTGCTCTGCGTGGGGCTTCTCGGGTCGCAGCTCAAGGGGGGCACCCCCAATTTAAGGAGAGAGCCTACGGGAGCCACCCTGACTGGCTGTTCGCATTCAGCTCCAGCGGACAGTAGGTTTCTCAAAAATTTGGGTAAAAGTTTAGGCTGTCCCAGGATTCGAGTAGAAATAATCGGTGACTTGAGAGAAAAATAGGCTCTTTGCTTACTAAACCTTTAATTCTTACCTGTGGCACTGGGGGACACAGGAAGTACAAGTCATACCAAGTGACAACATTTTGGGTACGGAAACTTTGCCAACATGACGCCAAGTTTAATATCGTTCTGCCTGTGTTTGTCTCCCTGTCGTTAGCCTAAGGAGAGCGCAGGGAATATGAGTCATCAGAGCCGAGCAGCCGAATAGGATCCAGCTTGCTTTAGTCCATTCACGTTTTCGGGCTCTGCGTGCCGCTAGAGGAGGGGACGGGGGGTCTGATGGGCTTTCTGAGCCACCACTGCCCTTTGGACTCGTCAGATCTGCATGTGCAGAACAGGGCCTGCAGCGTATTTATTCTGCTTCTTACGGTATTACCACCGCCGTATGGTACCTCATCCTTCATGTAGCCAGTATTTGGCTTCACAGCGTGTAGGCTGTTTGCTTATCGTGCCCTCCCTGGGT
The DNA here is from genome assembly GCA_013399435.1 of Arenaria interpres. Lineage (NCBI taxonomy): Eukaryota > Metazoa > Chordata > Aves > Charadriiformes > Scolopacidae > Arenaria > Arenaria interpres. The sequence goes on along the minus strand of VXAK01024591.1, from coordinate 324,282 downwards.
TGCAAGCGGGGCTCGTGCGGTTTCCCCGCGGCGGGAGCAAGCCGGGATCACCCTGGGTAAGCCCGGGCTGGGTCAGGCGTGTGGGGCGCGGGGCGGCTGCTTATCGAGCAGGTGTGAAGGGGCCAGGCCAGGCCTCCTGCTTTATCACCCAGCCTCACTCCCCAGCCTCCCCGCCGGAGCAGGGCTGCTCCTGGGAAGATATTTTTGCGTGACACGTATCACCCGGGCAGTTGGAGGAGGAGGTCAGTAAAGCCAGATGAGGTGAAACTCTACTGCCAGTGGAGCAGACGGCTCAGGGCTCGCCCGTCATAGACTTCGGTTTCAAGGGACACTGAACTAACGGGAAAACGCCACAAATGGATCATAACAAATCGAGATTTTTCTTGAAATTTAGCAGCCGAAATTCAAACTCAGCGCTTGGTTTGGACGAGAGCGGTAGTGCCCGACGTCAGGGAAAGCCAAGTCTGAACCCAGCCCATGATGTGCTTGGCTATTTGCCGTCACCCCGGGCGGCACCCGGCATATTTTCACAGCCAGCGAGCAGAGCGAAAACCCATTGCATCTGCTGCCGAGCGTGGTTCTTGTCTCTTTAACTTGCTGTCCCGATATGTCATCGTTAGAGCGGAGCCTGGAGTCTGGAGTGATGCTAAGCGGTTTTGCGGCATCTGGCTGTGAGGCAGCCGGCTCACACCACGCTGCATCCAAATCAGCGGCTAATTCCTTCTCTGTTTTCTTTTGTGGAGGGCAGGAGCATTCGTATTGCCTGCCCGGCTATTGCAGGAAGCAACAGAATGACTACTCGAGTAGAAAAAGACTTGGCAAATAATCCTCATCATATATCATTCTCAAATTGTTCCTCGTTAGTCCTTCTGTTGAAAAATGGGTGAGAGGATAAGAGCGAGAGCAGGAGGAGGGGGTGGAATGGACTGATTGAAATGCTTGTCGCAGTTTGTAACTTTTAGAAATAATATTGCCTTACACTATTTTTAAGGAGAGGCTTGATTTCCATAAGAGAGTACCTGTGCTACAAACCTCTCTGGAGTAGGAGAAGTCCTTCAAACGCTAGGAAATTTTTTTTTTTTGCTCTTTCGTAACAGGAATTTCTGTGCCTTTCCTTTATTTGACTGGAAATAAAGGTGAAAAATAAAGGGCAGGCTTGTAAGGAATTTTGGCAGTGCTGTAGGAAATGGGCAAAGCCACCTTGCCGTTCACGCAGCTGGTGAGTGCTCCAGCACGTTGCATGAAGATGTTGTTTCAATCACTTGCTCCTCCTGCCAGAGACTAAAAGCATCTGGCAAAGGCCAGCATTGTTACGAAATGGCACGTACACAAGGAGGTCCCTTTGGTGTCCCCCGAAGGAAGTGGCTGTGGGTGCCGTGGGTAGTGCTGAATTTGGGACAGCAAGAGGTTTGGTGTGCGCAGCCCTTGTGCCCGTCGCTCCGTGGGCTTAGGAGCCTCAGGCAGGAAGGGTTGGTTTGCAAATCCCAAACAGGTCATGGATGAGGCAGGCACAGGTCAACCATAGTCTTGCACTTGGAAGCCCAAATCCCGACTGTGTTGCACGTCAGGAGCATGGATGCTGTGGTTCTGAGTGCTGTGTGAAAGCAGGACGATGGGGTGGGGTGGGAAAGCAAAGGGCGGGCACCCCCTCTTTTCCCTTATTCCAGCTCGATATCCGTTTCAGCTCCTGCTCCTCCGGCCCTGGCTGGGTGCGTGCCGTGCCGGCGTCTGCGGGAAGCGGCGGAGCTCAGCTGCTGCGGGATGGCGTCATCCGCCCCTAAGTCATCCTTCACCTCTCCCCGCGTCCCTGCCGGCTGATTTGTGGAGCTGTGCCCGGCGCTTGCAGGGGAGGAGAGGCCTCCGGAGGATTCTCCTGGAGGATGGAAAGCTTTCGGTCAGCACCTTTAGGTGGTGGTGCTGCTAAAGAGGCTGAGACAAATACTGCTGTGAAAGGGATGATCAGGTGGGGCCTGGCAGGAGCAGTTTCTGATTTTCATGGGACATATAACCCCTTTGCTTCTACTTTACTTGCTATGCACCTAGATTCGAGATAGAAATGACAATGAAATTTAAGACTTAATTGGACAGTAATAATTTTCCACGGAGGAAAAAAAAGGTCTTTGCTGTCGTTGTCTCGGCTTAATCCTTAAGGTCTTATTAAGGTGTATTGTGTGATCCCCTACATACAGTTTAGGGTAAACTTGTGGTAAAATCCATGAAATATATATATGCTTATTCTTATTTATAACAGATCCAGAGCAGTGACTTAGGAGAGTTAGGGACTGGAGAACAATTGTGCCGAGATGCTGGTGATTTTGCTTGTTCTTCTGCGGTTGCCTTTGTGTTAGGAAGGAGGCATCAGCCGGCCCTTTGCTGAACCAGGTCCCTCTCTGACCCACGGCTCCTCTCAAGAGCAGCAGCACAGAGGGGACTTTGCACCTTTTGTCACCCCCTCCTGTAACCCACCTTCACTGAGCCACCAGCTGTGAGATCTTGGCAGACTCAAGGTGTTTTAATTTTTTTAGTTTTATGTTGTTTGGGAGCTGGTTCACTGAACAGGCGAGAAAATACATTCTTGAAATAAGATGAAGCATTGAGATCTGTGCCGTTCAGTTGCTCCTAAGAAACCTCCGCAGCCACACGCAGCCAGAAACTGCTTTGCTGAGGATGCGCTGATGGATGGATGTTGCTTGTGCCCCAAATCACTTGTGTTTCACACCAAGGCAGAGAGTAGTGGGACCGTGTAGGTGGAGAACACACAAGAGCCAGGGGTTTCCCATGAGTCCCTTGCTCCCACAGCTGCCTGTGGCACAGAGGAGCCGGGACAGACCTGCTGTCCCTGCCTCCTGGGCTTTTCTGCTGCCCTTCAACACAACACCTGCCCTCATGGCAGCTCTGTCATGCCTCATCCCAAGCTTGCTTTTCTTGAACTCCCCTCTGTCCTGTCCTTAGTGCGGTCCCGTGGCTCGATCCTGCTCAGTAAATCTCCACAATAATTGGCATTTATTGCCCCACGGCCAACCCTTCTCCACCAGGCCCAGGGTTTGAATTTCATGGTGGGAGAAATTGGATGTGTTCCTTCCTCCCCTCCCCAGTGGGAGTCATTGCTGAGTCCCTGTTGTCTCCTCTACAGGCAGGATCCCACCAAATCGTCCTCCCTTTCCCCTTGGCCCAGGTGGCAAAGGCAGATATCCAGGCACCCTCCTCCTCCTCCCTCCTCTGCTGCCTCTCCTCTTCCCTGCTGCCTTTGTGATTGCCCTCTTCATGGGAATCCTGTCCCCTTCCCCCTGCGATTCCTCTTCCAAATGATGCCTGTTTCAGTCCAGCTCTACTCTGTATTTCACGCCTCCCTTGGGAGCGCTGCTCTGCCACTCGTAGCCTCCGAGATGTTATTAAATTGGTGTGGGAGGGAAACAGCCGGAGCCTGGTTACTCGGCTGCGCTGTCTCCTTCGTGTCCCCGCTGTCTGCGCGGTCTCTCCGGGCGGCTGGGGACGGATCCTTGCACTGAAGCTCTGAGTTGGCACTCAGGGGCAGAAACTGTTATAATAAAGCCCTCCCGTTATACTTGGTGTTCCCCCATGTTTATTTTTAAGATGTCTGAAGACCATTAATCAACGAGTAAGTGCATGGCGACTCGGGTCCCAATGTGCCAATAGTTCATAATTACAACTAAGTGTTTGAGGCCGCGTGACCTGCCTTTTAAAAAGGAGATGAAGAGATCTTTTGCCAACCATCCCATTAGAAAAAGGCTTCTGGTCCACGAAAGGAGATGAAACCAGGGGATCACTGAAGAATAATTTTGTAAATTGATTGCTGACCGTCATTCATTGTGGCAGTTGTACCCCTACAGCTGCAAAACAATTACTAGCAGCAATTTTTTTCCTTAAGCAATTAAGTGGCTTTATGGGAGGATACCTTTACCCGAATTCAAACAAGAAATAATCCTGCCTCAGACTCTGTTCCTTTTTGTTGCCGTTTTCTGGAGCGGGAGTGTTATCAGAATTAAGATGAAAAGTCGCAATAAAACAAATGACCTGATGACTAATGCATTGCCTCGCCCCGGGAGAGCCAAAATTAGCATCCTGCCCAGGCAGGCAGGGACGGGAGGTGAGGCGAGGCTGCCTCTGAAGGCACCGCCTTCGGTTTTAAAAGTCGAACGGTATTTCTGCACCGCGGGTCTCGCTTCGCACGGGCTCTCACACGGAGACGGTCGCAGTCGTGTTTTGGGGACAAGCGCGTTTTGGTCCTTGTAGCCCTGATCTTCCTCCCTGTGAGTGCCACACACAGCCCCTTCAGCAGCTGCGGGAACTGGGGGAAGGTGCGGGGGGACCAAGGCCGGGCTGGATGGGGCTTTGAGCAACCTGCTCTAGTGGGAGGTGTCCCTGCCCATGGCAGGGGGGCTGGAACTCAATGATCTTTAAGGTCCCTTCCAACTCTAACCATTCTATGATTCTATGACCTGGTGGCCATGAGGGGACAGTGCTGTCATCAAGGTCAGAGAGGACACTGCAAGCGGGATGTGCACAGCCTGGTTAATGGTAGGGCTTTAGGATGCGTGTGCAGTCGGAGGCCCAGATCCAGCTGAGTTTGTTGGCTTCTATCACCGATCGAGGCTCCCAGCCCCCTCTTAATTTCCTATGCAGGAACCTGGCCAGGGTTATGGACGTAAATCAAAGGAGGTAATATGGAGATAGGCCAGGCAAATGTGGTTTTGTGCCTATAAAATCTATATTTGGGGTCTTGCAATCAAATGCCAGCTCAGAGTAAATGACACCAAGACTGTATTGTCCCACAGAACAGTTTAAATGTCAAAAAATGCAGAGGCAAATTCAATAATACCTACAGCAGCAGTTGATTCATAGAGCATTTATTTAATTGAAGAAAGACACCTCAAAGACAAATTACATCCCTGTCCTGCCAAAGCTTTCTGCATATTAAGGGGGATGTTAATGGTGAGCCCCACGGATAAGAGTTGATAGCATTGATACTCTGTCTCAGGTTCCGCAAAATAAATCTTTGCACACAGTTGCCATTTGTATCACTGCATTGAAGATGCCTGGATTTGGGCTAAGACTGTTTTGTGTCAGAAACTGTGCCAAACATAGCATAAAAATGCTTCTTGTCCTGCTGCCAAATTTCTACCAAATAATGAAAGTGAGTATCAGTAACACTGATCAGCAAATAAGCGAGCCCTTCCAAATAGGTGCACTATTACTTAAATTAAATCTCAAGCTGGCTAGGAGAAATCTCAGGCAAGTGGGAAGAAATAAATCTCAAGCATGATAGGAATCTCTTAATACTTGTCCGAGATAATGTTGTATATTAATCCTGTGAAAATAGCCTTGACACGTAGTGTTATATGCATTTTTAAAACTGTGATAAAGTAGGACATCTTTTAATAACCTAAAGACTCTTCTGAATGTCGACCCCGTGGTATCAGTAGCACTTGCACCTTGCTGCAGCTGAGGGAGGTGTGCCCTGGGTTTCGTACATGATTTTGGATACCTGTTGATTTGCCAGGAAGATGACAGGGTGAATGTCTTAGTCAACAAGATCTTTTATTTCCTTTCTGGGGCATGAAGCTGGGAGGATATTTCTTCTGCCTGAGGTGTCCACGCCACCACTAGTTGAAAGTAGCCTCTTCACAGCACCCTCACAAGTCCACAGAAGGACAATGGGTTTAAGCTGTTGTAAGGGAGGTTCAGATTAGATACTGCTGGGGCAAATAAAATCAATGGTGCTGGAGGCTGGTGAGCCTGGGGAGGCAGGGGAGTCTCTCAGGGGGATCAGGCAAACATCTCCATTGCAGAGTAGTAATAGCACCGGTTCACCCAGAGAGTTGCCCCAGAGCCTTGTGCAACCACCTGTTGCCCCGGAGCCCTGTGCAGCACAGGCTCCTACCCCCCCAGTAACGTCACAGCCGTGGCAGCAGGAGTTGGTGGCCCACTGCTACACTTCAGGAGCTGCTTTGGAGGTTGGCTGTACTCAAGTGCTCTGTTAACTGCAGGTGGACCTGCGGTGGAGAGAGGAGAGGGGTGGATGTTTCTTGTAATCCACGCCAGCTGTGAATAGCTCATTACAAGCCTTTTTTACTCCCCCCCAATCCTGAGCTGGTGCCCTGTGGTGCTACACATTTAGTTGGAAAACCTCAGCCAGGGGGGAGAATACTTATCAAATCTTAAACATTTCAGGAGGCTTAAATCCACCTAAAATGGAAAAATAAAAAGTCCTACATCATAAAACCTAGACAAGAAGATGAAAACATCTACACTGGCATTGGAGGCATCATTGATCATCTGGGATGCAGGCTGGCAGCTCTATGAATTAGAGGTGACGTGCAGGAAAGATGAGCTGAATTTTAGCTCTTCTCTTTCAGATAAAGTCACAGATCTGTACGAGAGGTGGGTTTTCCTTGGTCTTCCCTCAGACTGGGCCTTTCCTGCTGTAAATGCAGCTGTTTGTTAAATTCATTCAGGACCTCACAGACAATTTAGTGTAAGTTCAGGATGATGTGGTGAATTGAAGCTGAACTAGACCAAACTGAGAAGCACAGAGAAAGCACGACCTCCCCCTAGTGTCTGGAGAGCCATAGGAAGCAAGCGAGGAGAGCAGGAAAAAAGAAAACCTGGCATTATTTATAAGAGTAAAAAAGGCAAGAAAGACAGTATAATAGAAGGGCTAAAAGGAGTGTGTAGATGGGCTATGCATGTAACCTAGCTGCTGTTTTGAATTTTGAAATGAGGCTCCTGGTAGGCAGATTCCAGTGATTTGCTTTGGTAATTAACGTTATTTAATTATCTTCCTAATGAGGAGCCTGCAGAAAGTGGGAACAGCCTGATAGAAAGAAATCTGCTAATGAAAAAAACTTGAGAGCCCTGGGAGGCAGAGGGAGGGCAGGTCAGTGAAATGGCCTTGGGGAGGAGCAGTAGGTTGTAAGGTAGTTTTGGAAAAGGAGTTTTCCATTTCTTCTACTTGACAGCGGGCCGTGGGGCAGGAAGGCTGGCACTGGTGGCTGGAGGGGGTGGAAGCGCAGAGGGCTGCATTGCGCTGCCCTGGGCAAATTTTTCATGTGGAGGTAAATCGTAATGGTGAGAAGCCCACCAGGTACGGATTAAATCCCTGTGGTGGGCTCAGGAGACAGTAGCCTGGGTTTGCCAGCCCTCAGCAGAGCCTTGTGTTACCAAAAGCTGCTTTACTGCCCAAGGAGAGGGCTGAGGTGGGTTTGGGGCCTTTACCAGACCCACCAGTCCCTTTTAATAGTGTTGTGGGCAGCACCGTTCTGCTGAGTGGAGCTGAGCCTGAGTGAATGCAGCAGGAACACGGTAACTAAATCTCTGTTGATTTTCTTTTCTTTTTTTTTTTTTTTTTGTTCTTTTAAAGGGAGAAGAAAAATCCCTCGACTCTGACATTTACAATAGACATTATCCGCTCCCTGACATTTGGGCTCATAAACCGAGGTCGACCAAATTTCCGTTCTCGACTTACCCCGCTGTATGAGACAAGATGCGAACTGACGGAGCGACCCTTCCTCTGAATGGCGGAGCACCTGCCCCTCGCTCCCCACACGCGATTTCGGGAGACAGGTACTTATTTCATTCCACGGCTGGCCATGGATGGAGGGGGCTGCTCCAGGCGGCTTTCCCGAGGCTGAGTGATGCTGGTGACGCCACGTTGCTGTCACCCACATCCAGGCTTTAAAAGGACGAGAATCAGGACGAGGTTTTCATAACTCCTTTGAAGACAGGTCAGTTGAAGCAGCATTAACTGGTTTTATGTGTCTGCATTAGCCCGGTGGGGAATGGATGAACAGAAACAATAGAACCTTGCTCTGGGCTGGGTGGTTGGGTGAGTAAATGTAGGGGTAAATGGACGACTGCAGAGCTGAGAAATTCGAGGTTAAGACAGGAGCCGAGGCAGAGCGTGAAGAGCAGGGGGGTTGCCTCATCTCCCCCCAGTGCCCTTTTGTTTGGGAGGGGACTCCAAGTGGCAGCATGTACTTTAATAAAATTTCATTTCTCAAGGAGGAGAGTCATAAAGATATATTTAAGATGGGCCTGTCCTGCTGATCTTCAATGAGACAACCAGCTCTGCTTGAAGAAGAAAGGTTATGCGGTGCTCCTCTAACTTGGCATGTACCGGGTTCTGAGCATGTTTAGTTTGGAGAAGAGGAGGCTGAGGGGAGACCTCAATGCCCTCTACAACTACCTGAAAGGAGGTTGTAGAGAGGTGGGTGTTGGCCTCTTCTCCCTAGGGAATAATGATAGGACCAGAGGAAATGGTCTGAAGTTGGGGCAGGGGAGGTTTAGATTGGGTATTAGGAAGAATTACTTTACTGAGAGAGTGGTCAGGCACTGGAACAGCCTGCCCAGGGAGGTGGTGGAGTCACCATCCCTGGAGGTATTTAAGAAATGTGTAGACATGGCTCTTCAGGGCATGCTCTAGTGCCTGAGATTGTTGGTTTGTGTCTGTCTGTGTGTGGGTGTGTGGTTTGTTGGGGTTTTTTTTGTGGTTGGAGTCGATGATCTCAAAGGTCCCTTCCAACCATGAATATTCTGTGATTCTATCAGCCAGGAACCAGCTGGCCTTACCCTCCACCCTGAAGAGGATGCAAACCAAACTCCTTGTAATCCAGAGCCTGCTCCAGCGTCACCTTCTCCCACCAGCATTTTGGAACCCACCTGAAGCACCAAGAGCAGCAGCAGCAGTGAAATGATGTGGCAGCATTAACCCTGCTGAGTGAAGGGGAGGTGAGGCTATGTCAGATAACGAAGCTTTTATAATGGCTTGTACAGATGTGTTTGCTGATAGTGTCTGAAGGGGAACACACAGCTGAGGACAAGTGCCTGAAGACAAACAGAGGAGACTGCCAAGAGTCAGAGTGCAGTGACGCTGGGTTAGAGCAGGGGACACCCAGTCCAGCCCAGCAGCCTGTCTCTGTCCCTGGCCAAAGCCTGGGAGAAGCATGATGCCAGGGAAAGCCCAGCGTGCCCGTCCCCCTGACCACACTCCCACAACCAGCACGTCACAACCCAGAGGTTTCTTGCTTCAAGCAGCCAAGGCCACGCAGAGTCCCAAGTAAGTCATTGGTGACCTACTCTCATATTGGTAAGCACCTTTTTCTCTTAGACAGGACAGAGGCAAGGAACCATACAGAACACAAGCGTCCTTATTCACCTTCCTCTCATGCAAAAAAATCCCCAAACCCTAACTTGCACCACTTTAATGTTTTTGAAGACATTAAGAAAGAAACCAGTTGAATTGCTCTATGAATGCTCCTTTCTTGAATGCAAAAAAAGCAAGCTTATGTAGAAACCAAGAGAAAAATGTACTACCTGAGTAATTTCACCAAATAGTTTTAGCAAGAAAATAGCTCTGTCAGACCAAGACATGCCGGTGTTTTCAGAAATGAGTTATCATTCACATGAGAATTGATTCCATTAAACTCAATGGACACAGTGGTAGGAAAGCCTGAAAAAATGTATGACGCCAAGTATCTCCCAAACTGGCTCTGAAGCTGAGCTGGCCAGGGGTGGCTGCTGTTCACCTGGGTCTTCTCACAGCCTTGTTGCTGGAGGACCATGGAGGCAGCTGGTGTTGGGCTTCTGGAGCCCATGTGCTGGGCCGGGTGTAGGGGGGGGGCAGTTTGTCTGACACAGGACCGAGTTGTTGCAAGGTTTTTAAACTGTCTCTCAGAGCAGGGCTGTGAAAAGGTGCAGTTTTGGCTACAGTCCCAAGAAAATCACAGCAAAGAGAATGGAGAAGAACCACACAGGAGAATTCATGGTTTGTATTCCGTGTGTTGTGCGTGATGATAACTGAAAGCGGAGTAATGCTGGGGATGGGGTGCACTGTCACCGTAGCCGACAGCAGAGTTAAGCTTTCAGGGATAATTTCAAAATAGTAAGGAGGGCTGAACCCTCTGGGGGAGAAGGCATCACATGCCATTTTCTTCTAAGCTTTATTTTTGTAAGGTATTAAAATAATTTTCGACAAGATAAATGGACTTATATGGTTACCTATGTTTGTGCTGATGACAGGAGCAGATTGCAGCAGAAGTATCTTCTTTTGTTTAGTCGTAGTCTTGTGAAAGATACAGCCCACTTTTGACCCCTGTGAAAGTGCCACACCGCAGAGAGAGTCTCAGGCTTCCCAGATTTCAAAGCCAGTCATTTTGATTGATTTAATTGAGTGTAGCAGATGTGGATGATGCACCAAGTTGGGCGGGGGCAGGTGTGTCAGTCTCTTCTCCCAAGTCACAGGCGATGGGCCAAGAGGAAACGGCCTCAAGTTGCACCAGGGGAGGCTCAGGTTGGATATTAGGAAAAATTTTTTGCACTGCAATTTAGGCATTGGAACGGGCTGCCCGGGGAAGTGGTTGAGGCACCATCCCTGGAGGTATTTAAAAGATGGGTAAACGCAGTGCTCAGTGACATGGTTTAGTGACGGCTTTTATCAGGGTTAGGTTGATGGTTGGACTAGATGATCTTACAGGCCCCTTCCAACCTAGACAATTCTCTGATTCTACGAAATATCACTTTCCTGGTAGGAAATCCTTGTAGTTGCCTGTTCCTTTAATCCTGCTGAAGCTCCACAAATCAGTTTAACCACTACGGTTACGTTTTGTGTCCTGTGAGTGCTTCATGTAGTCACAGAGTTTAGTGCACAGAGGACAGTGATGCCCAGTACAACTGTGTGAGATGCCATGGCTGAAAACACTGTCATCAAACAATCCCGTGGAGAGTGTGTCTAACGGGATCTGCTCCTTTCGGTTCTTCAGCTCCCAGCCTCCTGAAACAGGACTGCAGAGAGACAGCCTGTAGGTGTCAGCCTCCTGCTACAGAATGGCACACACGCGTCAACAGCAGGTGGGTCCGTATGTTTGTTTATTAAATCAAAGCAATCTCACTTCACACCTGTTTTACTTAAAAAGTAAAAATGAAAAAAAAAAAAATTCCCAAGTTTAATCCTCTTCTTACAGATCAAAAGGGAGAACTGAAGACATATCACTGTCATGATTGTTTCCCACGTGTTTTTATCCTCAGAATGGTTTGGGTTGGAAGGAACCTTAAAGATCACTGAGTTCCAACCCCCCTGCCGTGGGCAGGGACACCTCCCACTAGACCAGGTTGCTCTAAGCTCCATCCAGCCTGGCCTTGAACACCTCCAGGGATGAGCTTCTCTGGGCAACCTGCTCCAGTGTCTCACCACCCTCACAGTGAAAAATTACTTCCTGGTCTCACCACTAAATCTCCCCTCTTTCAGTTTAGAACCATTAAGCCTCATCCTATCGCTCCATTCCCTGATAAAGAGTCCCTCCCCATCTCCCAGAGCCCAAATATTTGTGATTTGTAGTATTTTTAAATGATTAAACCTTCACGTTCTGCAGCCACCCCAAGACTTCAGCAGCATAAAAAGCTTCAACCTCCTGCCTCCTCACAGGTTCATCCCTTATTTTTCTTCATGATTGCAATCAGACTCCTAGAGGGTAACACATCACCCAATAAAACATGACCGAGCACTCCTGCACCAAACCCAAAGGAGCTCTCATGCCTTCGCTCAAAATAAGAAAATAATATTTCTACAGTTTTCTATCTGGAGCCTTGAGATATGATGACGCTAATTATAAGCAAGAGTTTAATATAGAAGAGTTTGTTACAGAAACCCAGTAAAAGGGAAGCGGGAAAGACTATTAATTACCTGTGATTTTGACACTGCTCTATTTTCCTGAAGGGGTGTGGGGCAAGTGGTACTAGACAGCAGAACCAAAAAGCGGTGAAGGGAGCAGTAAGGGGATCACATTTTAAAGCAGTAGGCGTGAAGCCAGCTCTGCATAAGTAGGTCAGCCAGCCAGGGAGAAACATTTTAATCTAGTGGTTTAATTACAAAACAGGGGACTACGCTGGGATAAACAATTAATAGCGAGTCTCATGGGTTAAATTTTGTTAAACAGATTTAACAGTAAGTGGCCACCACCTAGAAGTAAACCTACCTTAACTTTATTATACCAAGAAAAGGAAAAAAATCACACATTTCACCCAAACACCGCGCTGTGCTCAGTTCATGAATTACAGGGGAGCAGCTGATGTTGGTAACTTCTGGAAAAAGGGAATCCGGTTCTTGAAAAACAACCCAACAAACCAAAAAAGCCCTAAAAAATACCCTCTAAATTTATAAAAGCTTTTAAAAGCTGTTTTTTATAAAAATAATGATCCAGAAAGTATTTTGTGGTAAGAATATTTTTTATATATTTTTTTTACACTTTCAACACTTACAAAAACATTCAAACACAAAAAAATTAAATAACTTTGGAAGCAGAACAAGTCCTTCTGCCTACACACATACAACAATTCTGAGCTGTTGGCACAAAAAGTAATCCACATTCATAAAACCCTTACTACTATATCAAACATAAGTTAAGTAAATCATAGGCACTAGTTTATCAAATCCATATTTCCACACTTCTGCAGTAAATCTCTAAACACAGAGCCCCCGTGATTTCCTGATATCAATAAATGGGTAATGCACAAAGGCTTTCTAGTAAACAGTCTGTCTCTTCAGGAAGTCATTCGCTGTATTTCAGGGGAGAACAGCAGAGAAAAGAATCCTTATAAAACTTAAGCTGAACTTACCCAAGTGATGAATTACTTAACTTAAGGAAACGTACACAACAGTTTGATGCAGCCATAAGTAAAACCCCCGATATCGTCATCTAGACTGACTTTGAAAATTTAAAAGTCAATCAAGTGTTTGATAAAATCCACCAATTAAAATTCACCTTTTTTTTTTTTTTTTCAATGAAGACTACAGCATTGCTTTGTAAAATGCTGAAATGTTAAAATTCAGGCTTTAGTGAGAGAATGTGCGCGTTTGATCTAGTCCTCTCTTCCGCTTAAAAGTGGCATGAGACACTGACATCCGTTATCCGTGCCAGCGGGTGACACGAGGCCAGATCAGTGGTGTGTACTGCTCTACTGGTGCAAGGCAGTTTCTTTATCCCTGCTGAAATCTTACTGAATTACAGTATATTTGATACCCCGACTTCGAAGTCTCGGCACAGATCTTGGTCTGGAGTGCGATGTCATTCATCAACCCAAAGTCTGCTTGAGTAATTAGAGCTGCAAATTAGTCTCCACTCCTTCCTATTTGGCTTCTTCCAAGTCAAGTAGTATTGCATGGCTTTTCATCCAGGAATATGTTAATGCTGGCCTAAAATTCAAGTGCTAGAATTTCAGGGTTAGTTATCCTCTTAGTGGTGGGAGTCAAAACACACCAGCAGTTCCAAACTCAGATACTAACGGGGTTGAAGGCTACCTACCGTCCAATCCAACTTGTAGTGTTTCGTCAGTCATTGCACAAAGGAGATACCATTCACATTCTCTTACTTCATCAACTGTACATCCAAAATACTGAAAAAGCGTCAAACAAAATCCCTTCCATTTAACTAGTCCCACCCAATAAAACTTTAGTTACATAGGGTTGCATGATGTCTTCCAAATGAGAAAACAATGGTTCAAATGCTAAATATATGAAAGAGTTGTTCAGAGCAAAATGTGTTAGAATGAGTCAGAGCCACCAGAGGAATTTAATAGCTTGTAAACAGACATAGCAGGTTTCATACTCTGTTACCAGTAATGTGAGATACACATATGTAAGGCAAAGTACATATTTAAACACACTTACATGGGCAATATCTTCTGTAAAAATATTTACAATTTAAAATAAACCAATTTAAGAAATGGATGAAAGTAAAAAAATAGGATACAGAAAACTCCCTCATACCATGGAACATCACCTAAATGAATATCATTTGGCATCAAGAGTCAACTCATTACCTTAAAATTTGTATGTTACAAGTGCATAGTTGTGTTTCCTTCTCCTTAACTATCAGCAGTTACAGTTGCTCCAGGCTGCAAGCATAGTGGTATGGTATTACAACAAATTAACATTACGACTTGCTCTTTCCTTTGTAAGGAAACCTGCTATAAAAGAAAGTTTTCCCCAAATAGCGAGCCATGTGTTAAAAATGTGGCTACAGTAGCAAAGGCCATCTTTCCTGAGCCAGGAACTTTAAGGTTAGAACAACTGATACTAAGCCCTTTTGGCGATCAAACATGTAAGAGCACGTAAAGCTGATAAATCAACATAGGAAAGATGCAATCTATACTATTGCATTTGCATGTGTCTGCTACATTCAAACCTTTAATGTTAATAAAAGCCATGGCTACTACTTACTGTTCTGCCTAATCCTCCAGGGTAACTTCTGATTCACTCTGAAGGATGTACGTACCACTTTCCCCAACGAGAATCTCCCACAATCGTCGAAAGCAACGTTTCACTACCACTGTAGCAGTCTGCAATCAGAGTATCAGCTCTGATTAACCCAGTCTTGTTTCAATAGTACATATTCACCAATCTTTCTGCTGAATTAAAAAAGGCTGAAAATGAAGTTTTGGACAACGTAAGTTGACTGTTATTATACTTGCTGTTTTTCAAGATGGGCATTTCTTTGGCATTCGTTAGGTTTTTGCCCAGACATTGGCCACTCTCATAAATGCTCATATTGATATGTTTTTAGCAAGCAAGAAAAAAAACCCAACCCAGAACTGATAGCAATTTAATGTAGAAGTGATTGTATAACCACCGAACATCTGATGTTAGATGTCATTAAAGTGCTGCTTTGTAATCTCTGCCAGTTTGTGCTAATTAGAGACAGAGAGGTTTGGAATTTTTACAAATTCCAAAAGTCACATCTGAACAGTTTGTATAATCAAGCTGTTTTTAGCCTGGTGAGGAAGCATCCGTGAGCACTGGAACTCTGCGTTAAGCTCTGCAGTTCAGTAGCAGCCATCTTTCCAACTCTCATCTTTCACGTTGCCATAGGTTTTGGGAGCGGGTAATGATCTAAAAATAAAATGAGACATTTTTCACTTTCATACGCAACTGCCAAAGTCTTCAGCTACAATACATAAGAATCTAAACGTTTTGTAAATAATTGAAATATACACTTTACTCATTTACTTCTCTGCAATACGGTTTACTTAAGCTAAACCCTAAAGCATTTCCAGTTCCAGGTTCTATCTGTTGTACCCTGGCAACAACCATGTCAGAAAAACATCTGCATAAATAGACAGAAAACTTTTTGCTATTATACTCTGTGAAAGTATGAACCGCTGCCACTTAAAAATAGGTGATTTTTTTTCAGTGATGTATAAACAGGAAAATCCTTGTTTAGAGTATTACATTTTGCTTACATCAAAATCTTGACATTCATAGATACTTCATTACTGCAGTGTGTACAGATCCTGCATTATGTACACAAACTTTCCAAAAAAATAGCTGCGTAAGTTTAATAAGTGAAACACTTTTCTGTAAGACGAGCTGTGATTTGGACAATCACATAGTCCTACTATTAACAGCTTCCTGTCAAAACCAACTGCTTTTTATTACACAAGTCGAAGAGCGCAGACTCGGAGTGTAAAACAGTCAGTACTGTGACAGTCACTTGACATTCCCCCGCCCAGCACTCACTGCAGAACAGAACTCCTCCACTTCGCTATTTACGGCTGGTTTATCTTTTTTGTGGTACTGGAAACCAGCTGTTTATCCTTTCTGTGTTGTCCCGTGGGTTAACTGCACTGGTTTTTACTTTAAGTTTAGCAAACGCTACGGATGCCTCCTCTGCCCTCACGTGTTTTCCTTCCTAAAGTTTCCTGCTGCCCAAGGAGAGCAACCGTTCTCACTGTGGTACCATTGCTTGACTTATGGATTACAAGAGGAAAATAGTTCTGACTTCAGAATCTGTCACTCAGTGGTACAAACAAATTTTCACTCGCCAGCTATACTTTGATAACTTTTTACCACATGCAGACAAATTTGTATTGCTTTCTCAGCCCAGACTAAGACACTATTTTTCTCCCAGTTTTGCTTCAAAGCTATTTTGGAAACACAGGCAAATACTTCATGTGGTGGTCTCCACTTCCGTTCTAAAGACCTTGAGATCAAAATAAGAACTGCAGGAAGGAGGAGCACAAAGACACAATGTACAAAATTACTTAGGAAAACTTCAAACTCAGACTGCCTGTCACATACTCACCTGCGAACAGGCTGTGCAAGTTTGCTACGAGGCACTGGGATGCCCCCTGTGGAAGGGGCACTGGGTCTGGGCAAACCACTCCTCATCCCTGCTGTCCCTGCCGGTCTGGTAAGAGTAGTAGTGTTAATGCTGCTGGCAGGGCTCGGCAAGCCTGAACTCTGGGCTGCAAGAGGCCCCGGTAGAGAAGTACTGTGTGTCAGCTGTGCCGCTTCTGGAGAAGCACCTGAACCGGGTCCATGGTTACTAAATGCCTTCACTGGTTGTCGGAGAGCTAGGGGAGACGGTGCTGCGGGTGAGCGGAACTTACTTGAAGAGGGTACTGGAAAATAAAATACAGAAGTTACTTTCAAGCTTGAGTTACAGTATAACTGAACTTAAAATCAGGAAATTACTTTACGTGAATATTCAAACAATATGGAATGTATAATGAATACAGCCAGTCAAGCAGCAATGAGAAACAGGAATTCAGATGTCCTTTGTCATGTGTTTTTGATATCGTAACTCTAATGTCCCATTTGCTTACTAAAAATATTTATTAATCTGAATTTATAAGTAATACTAGTAAGGATCTGTTGTATTAGTCAAGTCAAAAGAAACAGAGGAGAATATATTTGTCAAAAAGAAATTTAACTGCTTCAGAACCACGTGAACCTAACTCCCACCCCTGAAAGAACATGTTGAAGAATACAGTATTCTAGTGTGACACGGTCTGTAAATAGATTCAAAGTGTGTATTAGCCTCCAATGATGAAATTCTGAGTGCAGAGCTTCTTAAGTGTTTCTTTTACGCTGTTCTTTTTAACCAAATCCATTGAATTGGAATTCACCTAAAGATATGGTCGCCTCCCAGATTTATTGGCTGATAGGGAAAAAGGTCAGCCAACCCGCAACACCAAAGAGGTTAAGGTGCTGCTACGGAATTTAAACCAGACAACTGTAACAATTTGTAGCCACCTTCTTCTCACAAACTTTATCTAAATTATCAGCAGAACTAATATCTGTATTCAGATACTTCCTAAGGTCTTTAATCGAGTCCTTTCTGGGAAAGCTTAATAAACCAGAATATGCAACAGTCCTTTGATAATGCCAAAACTTAAGCACAATTCTTCACGAGTACGAGAAATATTTTCAAATTATGCACAATGTATCACTGAACAGAATAATTAAACTAATCCATCATCTTATTATTTAAATGGAATTTCACCAGCTTTTCAAACTGAGGCAAGGGCAGTAACAGTTGACATAAGACAATCAAATCAATCAGGAAAGTAAAACAAAATCAGATTTACATGTAGTGAATTTGCATGAACTATTCTTTCCTCCACTAAATAAACTTTTTTTCATACAGCGACCAAAGTTGCATCTCTTTGACAGATGTACATAAGTAAGATGGTCCTTCATGTCACTTTTATTACCATCTTACAAGGTAGACCCACTAACAATATGAGGAGTGAGAAAAGAGATGAGCAATGACAGGAACGCAGTACCCTAAATGGGGTACGGAGGAAGTGGTATTCAGGTTGTATTTTGAAGCCATTTCTAATATGGGATATCTAGGAAGATAAATCTGTGCCTCATTACAGATGTGAACTAGATTTTATTTCTTTCTAGGTTATCCAAGAGGGCCTTTCCACTCATAGCAGTAATAAACACAGCATGAAGTCACTCATGGAAAAGCTGATAAAAAAGGTGGCAGAGATGTCAACAATACCTGACAGTTGGTAAGCTGAGAGGAGAATGAATAAGAACCCTTAAAATAAAAACCTTGGCGTCAAGCCAGAGGATGGATTAAGGAAAGCATTAACAACAGAATGACTGGACAAGAGCAGCAAAGTGCTCCTAGGACTAAGATAGATTACATATTAGAAGTTTTTAAAACGTGACATTGCCTGTAACATTAGTGCAATCAAATCTGCAGAATTTCCAAGTGATTCTACAGTGTAAGCATAGAGAGCTTTTATCACTAACCTTCTCATTACAACACTTGTTGGAACACAAATACAGCATCATGTTAGCAACGGACCAACAGAGCAATGCCAGCGTGTAAACGCTGAACACAGCTTTGGGCCTCTTATAGGCACCACGGAGAAAAGGATTTTAGGCATAGAATATAAGCAATGAAAAGTTGTAAACGAAGACAGCTTGTCACATTCCCAGTGAAAGTAAGCATCCAGTAAATTAGTCCTCTGCATTCTCTCCAGTTTTCTGTTGACCATATTTTACCATGCTTCCAACTGGAGCTGTCAATTCATAAAGCGTTTCCTGTCAGCACAGCGTTGCAGTCATTGCCGAGAGCTGCGTTCGTTCTCCTACATAAAGGAAGGGATTGTCTTCCAGCGTGCTGTGATCTCCAAAGCAGCAGCCCACATGATGCAATCTCTGGCAAACTGCCTAATAATTCTGCTCTACATACAAAGAATTTTGTCTTAGAGCAGTTTTGGCTATTTAATAAAACTCGGTTAGTCCTAGTTGTAAGACGGGATCACAAAGAGTGAGGTACTGCCTCAGTTAAAGACTATTTGGTAGGATTGAACTGATCCATGTTTAATAAAAACACGTGAACGCGTAAGGTTAGTGCTCAACAACTTCAGGCAACTCTATCTCCTTAGAAACTAAATAACTAGAACCAACTGCAATTGAAGTATCTGGCAACAATAAAAACAAATGGCACTGCGCAGTCATGACATTTAGATTTCCCACCCTCTCTGGATTCCGTCCTGATTGTGGGCAGGGAACAAGAGATTCTCCATCTGGCAAAGCGGGATGCTGTGAAGCTACCACCTTATCTGTCTTGGACCCCAAGCCCAGCTGCTGCACATCAACCTCAAACCAGAATCAATTCTAATACAGTTGTTAAATCATAGCCATCGTGATGAGATGATTCAGAATGATCTGAAAGAAGAGGTGAAATGATGGGAATCAATAAACTGTTCTGTCATCTCAGCACAGAAAAGACACGGACCTGTGAGAGCGGGTCCAGAGGAGGCCACGAAGATAATCAGAGGGCTGGAGCATCTCTCCTGTAAGCACAGGCTGAGAGAGTTGGGGTTGTTCAGCCTGGAGAAGAGAAGGCTCCAGGGAGACGCTTTTGCAGCCTTTCAGTACTTAAAGGGGGCTTATAACAAAGATGGGGACAAACTTTTTAGCAGGGCTGTTGCGTAGGACAAGACGTCATGGTTTTTAACTAAAAGAATGTAGATTTAGACCAGATAGAAGGAATCTTTATGATGAGGGTGATGAAACATTGGCTCAGGTTGCCAAGAGGTGATAGATGCCCCATCCCTGGAAACATTCCAGGTCAGGTTGGACTGGCCTCTGAGCAACCTGATCTGCTTGAAGATGTCCCTTCTCATTGCCGGGGGTTGGACCAGATAACCCAAACCATTCTATGATCTGACTGATACTGGATTGCCTTAACAAATCTGTTACAGTGAGACGGAGCTAGTTATTTGAATTGAACAGTATTTTTTACTGTTTTACACAAAATGGTAAAAAAAAAGAAGCCAGTGTCTGTGTGTGAAAGTTGTCAAGCTCTGTAATGAACAGTATTTTAAGAAACTAAAACCAATTGTTGCTCATAGTTGTTTATCATTTTGAAGCAAAAGTCTTGTTTCATTACTGCATAATGCTTCCATACTCTTGCGATTCTCAGATCAGAAGCAAGAAAATCAACACATCAAAGACTATAAAATAGCAAGTAACTGAAAAGGACACGTTGGGTCCTCATTTACAGTGAGGAATGACAGCAACTATAAACAGTATAAATATACATATGTATATAACATATTCTGAGTGGTGCAACATGCTCAGTTTCTCATTCTCTAAGGTTTAGTAATGTTTTACAAATAATATAAACTCAAAGAGAAGTTAATTTTCTGTCAATTTCCACAGCTCCAGACTAGGCCATTGGCCTAGTAAGTGTTCCAGGCATCCAGATGAGGGTAAAGGCATGGCCAATCGGAAAGACAGCCTGGAAAGCTTTGCAGAGGAATCGAGATGGTGGTCTTATGTCAAAGCAGAACACTGAAAAAACCTTTATCTATTTGGTATGAGATATTACAAAGACTGTTGAAGACTTCTTATTAAGCCATGTGAACCTGTTTCCAAGCCATCATACTTTGCTAAAACTTGCTGCGTGGAATGAAGTTGACTCAAAGAAGTTACCGCTGTTGAACCACCAAGAGAAACGCATGCATTTTGTCAGCCACCCTCAGTATCTCTATGAAGGACCCTCACCACCCTTACAGGGTTCTAGCATATACAGAGCTTATTGATTGGTCTCAAGTGGAATATGACCTTTAAAATAAGATCTTCTAGATTGTAACAGACAACAGGACCAACTATGCTTAAAACCCAGATGATGAACTTGGTCTATCTTAGTAGTGAAATTGAGGCAGTGTCACATATAAGGCTGCCAGAATTAGTTAAAAATCAGTTAAAACTTGTTTAGTTGGATTTGAGACTCAATATATTTCATTTTCTTCTCAAGATAAAAAAGCCAATTTCTGCTGTTGGCAAACTAGAATATTATATACAATAGTCTCTAGTTCCTTGAGAAAAAAAGACAAGTCTAAATTACTGTATGTTGGGGTTAATCTTCTGGTTTTGAGAGAAAAAGAGGAAGTGCAAGCACGTGTGCATATACGCACAAAAGAAGTTGACATTCTATACTCATCTTTTCAGGGATAAACTCATGAGCTTTTGTTTCCAGCCCAAAGGATGGTATTTATACTTGCCGCATATATTTTTGCACAATCAAAAAAAGAACAATTTTTAAAACTTGTGTTTTAAAAACTATATTTTACAATTTTAAAGATTCCTATCCAAATGTAGCCCTTATAAATATGGATTCCGGAGTCTAATTTTCTAATCCAGATTTCCTGAATAATGCTAGAAGTCACCAACCTTTGGATTTTTATCTCAAAATTCAATTTAATACTTTTTCTCCTACAAAATTGAGGGTTGTATTTTTAATGTTTAGACCAAAAAGTTAACTTTCATACAGCAAGGACGACTTGGTTAATCTCGACATGCAACACCAATTTGATTAATCTAGACTACGTGAGATTTAATGCAGGTGAACAATTATCTGAGATTTGCTGGAGCTTGGTAAGAGGTTGTAAGTTTATTACCTCCTTTTGTAGATGGACTTTGAAGAAACTGTTTGGTTTTGAAGGCAGCACGAGGCAAATTTTTCTGCCTTTGCAGAGCTGTTGAAAGACAAGAAGTGTTATATTTGTCTAAGAAGGTAAGAAAACTAAATTTACTGGGAATTTCAGAATTGCATCCACTTGTGAAGCATCAAGAAATAGAGTGAGTAAAACACTCAAAAAGCTGTTATGACTCTGGAAGTGGTGGGGTTTTTAAAATGGTGCTTGCTCTTAATGGCAAAGAGTTACAGACGAGCGTGTCAGGAATTTTGCAGTGCAAAATGAGCAGATTTCTGTAAGAGTAAAGCTTCTTGCAGGGCAAAAAGCCCAGAAAGGCAAAAAAAAATAAATAAAAATACACCAAAGGGAGAACAAGCCACCTAGCAAACATGCTACAGCAGTACAAGTGCAAGATTAGATGCAAAGATGAAAATTAAACTGTCATATTTGAGCTAGCAAGACTAAACTTTTCGTTTTAAAGGACTTTTCTGAAAAATATTCAACTCTATACAGAAGCATAAATCTTTGTCTGTGATCATCATATAAGCAAATTGTATTTTTCAGTTATGCGAACATAAGCCATTTTGAGAGATGTCTGGGTTTTTTTCTCTTCAAAAGGGTATGCAAGAGGACTAAAATTAAAATGAAGACATAACACACTAAGAATTATCAGCTACCAGCGTGTAGACAGCATGACAGAAAATGGTTTTTACTGTGCCTTTGCTCCTACATCTTGCTTTTTTTTTCTAGTAACGTTCAAGGGCTGATACTGCCATGAAATGAGCTCACTACCTACCGGTTACCAAGAGAGAAGCCAATGTTCCAAGAGCTGCAGAATCTTGGCAAGGAGAGAATTACCTATTGCCAGAAGGAACGCATCGACTCAGCGCATTTTCACCGCAGCATATTTAAGGGGGGGAAGGAGGAAAGTAGTCAATGAAATAAAGCTTTGGCTGCACAAAGGCTTCTTAAAATGACAGTGTAGGAATAAACATCTCTGCTCACCTCAGCGTATAGAGTTTTGTACCAGCATAAAACTGATTGCACTACCAAGGCTGACTTCCACAGTGAGAAGGAAGAAAGATGGGGGAACAGCTGTGCGTAAAGATCCTGACCCTGAGTAAGGAAACTCAGTAATCCTATCACCAATTGGTGAATATCACTATAAAGAAGGCAGGGGAAGAACAATTAGAATCCTAGTAATATTAGTTAATTCTTTTCTAAACTTGACAGCATAAAATAATTGCCATCATCTTTCCTATCCTTCAGTCAGTGCAAGATTCACAGTATCCTGTGAACTGTAAAAGAAGTTCATCATGTGTTTTACCTTCATTCTGAAATATGACCAGGTGATCTATTCATTTTAGTCTTAATAACTATCATTTTCAAACAGCAAAAAGGAATTAAAGTGTTTATAAACATGATAAAATGCTGCCTGTGGGTATTAAGAATTAAAAAAAAATAATCTATTCCTTTTATCAACTAGACATGTGGCAGTATGCAACTCTTATTCAACTTCTGGCACATGGTCTTGCTATAAACTTTTTTAAGCATACCCAAGAACACCCAATTAAGCACAGTAAGATGTTTAAAAATGAGTACAATTCCTAGGAATTCAGTGAGGCAGACCGCTGGCCAGAGTGTTTCTGTCCACAAGTATTCCTTTATATCATTTTGTACTGAATCAGTGTTTTCGTTATACCACACAAAATGAAGAACAGCTTCTTCCTTCATATTTATGAACTTGAATTTAGTTTGCCCTAATTCATTCAGATTTAAATATGCTACTGCACATAGCACTAAGTTTCTTCCCCCATCATTATTTATGCTACTTGCAAGTCAGAGATGTGGGATGATATGGAAAGGATTTAAATTATATATATGTCTATCTCTCAAATTCCTTCCTTCTCAATGGAGACTCCAGGAAATGGAGACTCAACAACTAAAATCTGTGCACTGAATCACTGTGAAGAACTTCAGGCAGTGCAATTTGAGCAACGCTGAGGAAACATGCAGTTTGAGATAAGCGTGGAGCGCATGCTTATCCACACCACTGGCTGCTCTTGAAGTGCTGCGTCTGCTATTACATTACCTGTCACAAATGGGGCACGACGAATACATGTAGCTACAGTTACTTCTCATCAACTGAACTGGAATACTCGGGTTTCCTCAAAACATACACTTTCCCCTTTTACTCTGAACGTGCCAAGCAGCTGGATCTTGGCAAGCAGAGTCGTTCCTTTACTGACAGTTTGAACAACCTACAGCTTAGCTCTTTGAAAAAGTACTATATTTAGCCCTGCTTAAAGATTTAACATCTATGTGCTAATGTGCCAGGTAAGTACAAAAGTATCACACACAATCCACTAGAAAGCACGTAGCTCCTATGTGGAAGCCACCCTAGAAGTTCTACAGCTTTGGTCCTACACCATGTAGATTATGCAAAATACAGAGTCCTTCTGTCACTCCAACACTTTAGAGTCTAAAAGATACAGTAATACTTGTGTCCTCCAAGGAATAGGTATCTTCCAGTGTTTTAAGAGGAAATAGTTAGTATATGTATATATTTTCATATATAAAAAAGGATTTTCTGCATAACAGCATGGAGAATCAGATGTAAATGAAGATTCTAATACTTACAACTGCTATCCAATTCACCCAATCTCTTTTCAAGAAGAATTTGGATTTTTCACCACAATACAGCTAAAACTTGAAATGCCAAATGTTTTCATGCTTTACAGTTGTATCTTTAAATATATTATAAGTATCTTCCCTCTACTCTTTAAGCAAGCGTGTACAATTTGCCTGTGTAACCATAACAGGAATTGTCTTTTCAGAAACTTACTGGATTCCTAACTCATTTTTGAATGCCAGCAACCATAGCGAGCTCAGTATTGCAGCCACAGCAAATGTGCAAGTAAATTATGAACAGCAGATCTTTGACAAGGAAGAAAGTAGTGACCTCGGGTGGCAAGCCAGCATCCTTGCAAAGGTAAGCTCATGCAAAACTAGCAGGTGTATGAGGAAGCTTCACATCCCAAGACCCAGAAGTCATTGCCAAGGGAAAACAAAAATTTGCTGCAGTTTAACAGCGCTTTGTGCAAGGTGGCAAAATACAAAGCCAATAAAACAAAAAAAGTATACAATAAAAAGGACACAATTCTGGAAATTTTTATACAATGTACAGTTTTGCAGAAATTTTTTTAATCCGGACTAAGCAAAGATACTTACTCATTGACTTCATACACAAACCGTTTTACGATTGTCAATAGCAAGACTCTGACAAACATCTGTAAGAGCAGGGAAACTGTAAAAGCTAGAAATCTGGGCTTTGTTAATGACACTTAACTTACATTTAAATGTAAGTTGGTTTAGAGTGGTTCACATTTGGGGAAAGATTCCCATGAAAGTCAAGAAAGTTTACCTAATAATTTCTGTGATTCTCAGTGCATCCACAAGTTGAAAAGAAAATTATACATGTATAAACATAAGTCACACTACGTTGACTCCTGCATTGAAGTAACTCACTAAATATTGAATATTAAGACTTCTGCTGTCTGATCTTTCCATAAAGTTTCACTGTGAGTATACTTTTAATAGTGGATATAGCCTTCTAGCCAACTAAGCTGCCCTCTGTGCTCTTCCCTACTGAGTTCACTCAATGTGAAAACAAAATCTGTATGCATTCTTACTAAAAATATTTTTTCCTTCATTTTCTTTCAGGTCATTTTGATTATTCTTCCTATCACAAAAATAATGCAGTTGGAGAGCTGCTGTCCAGCTCCTCTGGGTGCTTTACAGTTTGATAAGCTTCCCAACTGTAGCATTTGCACTAAGCATGTGCCCTTTCAGTTGTAAATCCCACCTTCTGAGTGCTTGTGAGTAGTGGAAGAAGGGGGCAAGGTGAAAGATGCTGGGGTAACCTGTATGAACAATCAGAAGGTCACGCTAACTTCTTCGGCCACTGTACCACACACCTGGGACCGACTGTCCATTCAATCCTGACATCTGGTCTAAGTTACTAGAAAGACTGAAATCTTATAGTCATTGGCACTGTCTGAATTCCTTAGTCTGTATTTAACTGTATTTGGTTGCATTAACACACTGTTTTGAAAGGACCAGTTAGCAAGGCCGACTGGGTATGTCAGGATGGGTAAAAAAAATAAATTAGTTTCATTCACAAATATTATCTTATATTTCCTGTCCAACATTTAGATTGCTGATGAACTTTTATCAGAGAACTTTTATAGTTCAAAGCTCTACATATAATAATATTCATAATGTGTTCTTCCCTTGAAAATGTCACACAAGGTTATTAAATTCTGAAACTTGTTTTAAAATAAAAGGGTCAGAAAACATTTAAATGACAAGAATTGTCAATATTGACATATAAAGAAGTACTGAATATTTAAGTTTCACTCGCTTTGGCTTCTTTAAGGTCACCATTTTCAAGAGACTTGTGAAATCGGCAGCATTCTCCTATCAGCAGTTCACTTTTGGACAAACTAGCAGCCACTAGCCCAGCAATGGGCTATTTTGTTTCAGGGGACACAGGTTCATCCAAACCTTTTTTAAGTAGTAAATGACACTTTAAAAAGTAAATAAAATCTGCCACTGAATATATAATTTCCAGGTGACATAACAAAAGAAGAAAAGAAACTGCAAACAAGGGTTAAACTTGCATGAATGTTTTCAGATGAGGTCTCACTAGTTTAAAAAAAGCAGTAAGCATCATCTAGGTACATATTTTCATAGCATAGTAAGTTTTTTTCGTCTGAAAATAAAATGCAACAGTACAGAGCATCATACCTTCTCTAAGTCACAAAAAATAAACAGTTTCTGAAACGTCCAGCTACTGTATTTATAGTCTTTATAGTAGTTCTAGATATACTTCTAGGATACCTTAATAATAGTTCAGATATTCTTTGAAATTAATCAGTACCAGATTTTGTGTACCACAAAGCAGATTCACACAGGTATGATTAAAAAAATCAATATTAGCATCTCCAGTGTGGCATGCAATGTTTCTCTTTGCCATGAAACTGGAAGACAGCTGGGTACCGTAACTTAGTTCTGAAACTGAAACGGAAGCGTCACTACAGGTACTTACTGGCTGAGGCTTGAGGTTGAATGCGAGGTATTCCTCCGTTTGGCACTTGGAAGTTTGAGTCACTTCTGCTGTTTTTCACAGACTCAGCTTGTATGTTAGATGTCCTGGACAGGTTTGGAAGACTACGCCTTAGTTTCTCTGTACAAAATAATAGAAAAATACCACAACATGTAATCTGAGGCTGGGCAAAGTTCAGGTTATGGACCCATAGTTGAACCCCAAATCTAACTGACACAAAACATTAGCCATATAAAACTACACCAAAATTTAAAAAGAGTATTTTGTTAACATTACAGTTCTTCCATTACCTTGAATTAAAGTTCTATATTATTCTCAGATCTACCACATACAAAATACTTATATAAAAAAAGCACGAATGTACATTTTCACCACAGGTGAAAAAAAGTCAAGCATAGTGTGTTTTGAAGTTGAAACATACCTGGATTATGGTTCTCTGTGCTTTGTTCTACTGTTATGGAAATTGAATAGGCAAACCCAATTTGCAGTTTGGCACAGTTTTTGAAGTCTTTATCAAGAAAGTTATTTATAAACTAGAAAGCTTGTCTGAAGATTAAAAACCACATAGCAATTATTTGAGTTAATTTTTGGGATCAGTCCCATACCAGCACATTATACAACAAATAACAGCCACCTACTTGGAAAGGAACTCTTCATGCACAGCATTCAAAATTATTGTGTCCAGTTATGCTTCATCTTTCACATATAACTTGACTATCTATTCAACTAATACTGGTTCTTCAAGGGTGCTCTAAAATTTGTACCATCACTCACAGAATACAAAAAGATGCCATTAAATATTTCTCAGGTCTAATGACATTCTGTGTATCTCCAACCCATACAGAGCTGGGTTGATGACATACTTTGGAGAGAAGACTGCAGATGCCTTGTCAGGATGAGTGGCCAACCTGATTCTGTGGAGGGATGCAGGAAAGAACGCTAACCATGCACAAGCACTAAAGATGAAAACAAAAGTAAGAGTCTTCATAGGCTGAACATTCCTACAAGTGTACTTTCTGCACTTAGTCGTTTGCATTGCTTTGCACTGCCACGGGTAGGCTATCGAACCCTGTCAACCACATTTCCCTCTAACCATTCAAGAGGAAAAAAACCCCAAAAGAAATCCCCAACAACTTTTATTTTGGCTGCTGCTGTATCAACTCTGAATATCCAAGCAACATTCAACTGCACAAAAAGCACTGCAAGAGAATTCCTTGGAAGTGTTTCAGAAACACATGATTGCACGCTCTATTTTGATCCCTCTGGCATGTGGGATACCAGCTTTCGGTACCTTGCCTCTCATGGGATATTTTTGTTGTAGCTCATCTAGCATGCATTAAGACTTTCATGAAACCCCAGAAAAGAATGGGAAAAGAATTCTCAACTAAGTCACAATATAGTTGATCAGCTTTTGTGTTGTACATTTTCCTTTATAGCTACAGCTTCCTCAAACCACTATTACTACATGAGACTTAAGCTAACACTTCCAAAGATCTTCTTCAATAGCTAATTAAATTTGCAGGATCATCTTCCCCAGAAACTCTAGTCTAGCACACTGTGCTTTCTGATTAAAATTAGAAAATGTCTTCAGTTAATTAAATTCTGTAAGTGGCACACACCTCTTAAGGTGTGTGTGGGAGAACAAAACAACAAAACCACCCCAGAAAATAAACCATTTAAAAATGCATTTCTACATCATCTCTACTGCAGACATTTTGCATCCAGCTTACCTGGAAGATGAAAAAAAATAAGGTGAATTCTTAATATCTAAATGTATATTCTTTCTGAATTTAAGATCTTATTTGCCAGATAAGAACTACATTTGTTAAAATGGGAATATGCTTGTGAAACTTCTGCCCAGTTAAAGGAGTTGCTTCCAGATGCTCAGAGTTGAGAGTCCTGCACTGCCAGAAGCGAGCATTCAGTGACCTCAGAGGCTACAAGCATGCATAACTCACCATATTACTCTTATCTGACCACAGCTACTTTCCCTGCATCTTATTCTGTCATCTGCAAGGCCTAATCCTACTGGTGAATGATAGTTTCCCTTGGGCTCTGCTTTATTTTAGTGCATTTGCCTGTCAAAGATAGAACTCGGTCACCACGAAACTCAATTACACCCAGAGTGACTAGATAACATCTAAAATAAATATAAGCCTATAACTCATCTGATTGTAAGAGTTCCCCAGCAGAAATTAAGCTTTGCTTGCTCTGTTTTGTCTTCAACAACTCTGAGATTAAAGCATGATGTTAGACAGGCATACAGTTTTAGCGCTGCACACTGACCAAAATCCTTTACGGGAATGACACAACTACTTGGGTAATGAATTTGAGAAGGAGCTTTTTACCTTCATTTTTGACATTACTAGTCTGCAAATCTGTAGGATGGCCTTGAAGGGAAAGACGAGGTTGCTGTAAACGGCTAATCATAGGTTGGGGTGACACTCTGCTGTATTCTATGCTTCGAGCGGGCGATCGGGAGCGAGGTGAATTCCTTGGAGATTGTTTTGGTGAAGGCCAGGGAGAACTGCGAGGTGACGGCGAGAACCTGCTCACAGCAGGGTGCACGGTGTGATGTGTGCCGTCCTCTTCATCTTCTAAACTCTGTGCATCCAGCTCCTGATCGCTGAACGTGCCTCGCCTCGTAGAATTGCAAGACGAACCAGAACTACGCCGAGAAGCAGTCGCTGCATACTCTTGCCGGAGGCCTGGCAACAACAAAAACATAGTTTGCTTGTTTCCAGCCCGCAAATGCTCCCAACCAGAGACAGCACATACCGGGTATCTACCCAGTACTCAAACTCAAATCTGGCTCACCTCAACTACTTTTATTTGAAGCATTAAATTAATTCCAGATTAGATCAAAAAAAAAAAGAAGTTATCTACCATCTAATAATGTCTTGAAATAAGTAGGTGAGCTCATTTCTCTTCCTACTACAGCAATCATCAGTACAGGTGTGTTGTGTACTTGTCTCCTTTCCCAGGCTGGATACTGGCAACACAGGCTACACCTTAATTTTGATATAATGTAACAGCCTGTAACAATCATAGCAGCTTCAATGAAATGTCTCTTGAATGTATTAGTAAATGTAACAAAAAAGCTATACCATAAGCTATCCCTAGAGAAACTAGACTTGTTAAGACCAGTGGTCTCCAAAGTGGGGTGCACGTACCCCAGGTGGTACGGAGAACGATCCACTGGGGTGCAGGAAGAAAATTTTGTACTACTACTAAAACAATATTTTAAAAATAGATTAAATGTATGTAATCCTTATCTCATACTTCTAATTTTTTAATGTACATTTGTGTATTTTTTTGTATGTAATGTATTAGTAGAATAGTACATGCATAAAATTTATATGAAAAATACATATATTGGACATTTGTGGATTTTTTTTTCATTGATGGGGAACACAGTAAAGAAGCCTGGAGACCACCTAGTTAGACAACTGAAATTACTACTGCTTTCTGCACTCTTGGAGGGACAAAAAGACAGACAAAGCTTCAACTAAACCTGTAATAAAAGGGAGACATCTACACAGGTACTTTTCTTAACTATTTTTGCCAGACGAACTTTACGTTTTGGTGACTTAAATCATGGTTTAAGCACTGATGGCAACAAGACTGGATTACATGGGGAAGTCACATATGTCCCGAGAAGACTGGTGGCAGGCAGTAGACCAGTCTAACGATCATCTGTTTCGCATCTACTATATCCTACAAATCATACTCTCTTGAGTATTTCTTTTATCTATTGTTCCTAGAGAACACTTCTGCAGAGCAACTTCCTTTCTTTACCCTGGAGGCAGAAGTCCTTCGCCAGCCTTCTCAGGAGAACATTTGTAGATTCCTAGTAGAATCTACACTGCTTTTTCCATTCCTGCTCAGGAAGTGTTACGGCAGTTATTCAATAAAAAAAGATCAACTGCTCCACTTCGTTTTCAGGATGGAGAATACTTACTTTCTTCCTGGATTCGTGCTAAAATTTGCACATCTGTAACATCATTTAGCTTGTAATTAGACCCAATAGAGTCTTCATCCATCTCTGATGCGCTTAATTCACTGTCCAGAGAGGACTGTGGACTTAGTGGAGGATTTCTATCTCCTGAACTTTTAAGATGACCTACAGAAAGAAAATAAAGCAGTAAGAAATGTTAAAAAAAAATAAGGCAAAAAAGGCAAGCTCTATTTCCTCTCCTAGTAAAAGAACCACCAATTTCAAAATAGATTATGACTGAGACTGAGTCTGATAGACCATTTGAAACATTTGATTGCGAACTCAGGATGATAATAGAGTTTAGCTGCTATCTCTAAAAATGAGCAACTTGACAAATCATTATACTGGTGGCAAAACAGATTAATAACATATAATCTGGTCTACCAGTACCAAGTTTCGACTGCACAGCTCTTACTGAAAGAATACGTACCTACCTGACCCATTTGTGCTTTTGTTCTCATCTCTGCACACTACCTTGTAAGACAAAAGTTTGACTATAACTTTCTTGACAATAAGGACTTGCCGATCCAAGGAATGTTGATTCTGTTTGGAATGCTTAAAATACAGATTATCTGAAAATACTACCTGTTCTGCGTACACACCTTTTGCTAAACTATACCATACAAGAAAAACTCTTCCCATTTGCCACCTTCTGGCTGACACTCCATTGCCAGTTACATCTCAGCTCTCTGTCCTGCAGGCAGACACAGCAGTGTAGCACACAATGCAGAGCAGAGCTACGCAGATTAAAACAAAACCTGGGTAATGGCTCTGGTGAATACACCACAGCACAGGCTTCTCTCTACAAGTCTGCAGAGAACCACAGATAGTTGGATTGTCAATGCAATGTTTTTCATCTTCTCTGCAAGCTACTTGAGTTAAAGTATATATAACAAGCCAACATTCTGACTTCTGAGTACAGATGTGTTCCAGGCATTAATTTTTCTGATGCAAAGAAAGCGTCTATGGTGCAGAATAAAGGCAGAAGACATTGCCAGAAGCTAGTGTTTACATTGATGACTGCAAAGCCTCACAGAATGCCTTTAATTGAAATACATACCTCTTCCTTAGGTTATATTGTTCACATCTCAGAAGAACTGATGGATACATTCATCACATACCATATGTTTCAGTTAATAAGTAACAGGGTACTTTACAACTACTAACAGCTAACCTTTAAACACCTACTATGCAACTTACATCCCAGGCAATCACAGGGCCAATTCTAGAAGCCGCTTAGGTATGTTGGGACTCCATTAGTTCCACAGAACTAATGCTATGTGTTTTGATCTAACTGCTAACACACATCAGTGATTTTTGGGACATGAATATCCAAAGAAAACATTTTAAATGTATCTCATGCCAGGAAGTCTGTAAAAGAGCCTTACCTAAAAAGCTTAAATACTGCATAATACAAACATCCCACAAAAGACTGATGGGTTTTTGGTGTCTTTCTTACTAGAGTTCAATGAAATTATAATCTATTTGAGCACATGTTTTTGAAAGGAAGAGGAGGAAGAAGGAAAGGAGAGACCAGACACTGACACACACGTACCTGAGGTACCAGGAGGTATGAGCTGTTTCGCTAAAGCGGATTTCACTGGTGTTGAGGAGGGAGAGTTGAAACCACTGCTGTAGGGGCTACTGGTATTTGGACTGTAGGAGCTCGCGTAACTGACTGCGCTGAAGGGGCTGCTGTACAAGCTCTGTCTCTTGAGAGCTGTATGAAGAGGAGGAAAGGGACAAATTATACTCAAGGAACCAATGAAAAATGAATACAACGCTTCATGATATTGTCAGTGTGATTCAATCACTATACAGTTCAAGCAGAACATTTCAGTCAACAGAAGTTTTTCAACTGATTTCTTCAGCTCCTAGATATAGCCATACCATGGAAGAAGTGCAAAAAGAGTGCTTCCCTTTATAGTTCTGGGTACCATGAACCTACTGGGCACAATAAAGCGAACTTCCCTTCTCTGTAACTCCTGTTCTAATGCTTTGGGATTTTTACGTCTGTGGGCTTCAACCCCATACACTATATAAGACCCAAAATCGAGTAATTTTCTCTGCTATTTATTGTGAGTATTTCAATGCTGAAGTATTTTCAGATTAATTTTAACCCCCAGTGAACTTTTTCAGTATACTGCAGTTCCCAGGTTTATGATTTGTGTAGTTACTTAAATGACTACTTTGTTCAGAAATTCACATTTTAATATAGTAGAAAGTGGAACTTTAATGGGGAAGTGGGAACCAAAGGAAATTCAGTCACTTTTGGTAAAATCAGTTCCCTCATTGCTGAAAGTATTTTATGCCAAACAAAATTGTATTTTAACCAATTAAATTCCAAAACATTAAGCTGAAAGCTAGAGATGCAAACTTTACAATATGTAAATCTAGATTAGGTTAAGTTGCAGCTCACCTAGCTGCTAGAAACTGAACTCTCTTTCGGGTATACCAGTACTGAAACTATGCATATATTACCAACTGACAAGAATAGGCCAGGCAAATGTATGGCAATATACTCAAGGAGTTCTAAAAAGGAAAAAAAAAAAAAGCAGAAATTAAGCTATTCAAAGAATCCTGTGTGACATTCCTCTTACTGAAAAAAGACTTCAATTAGTGCAGTAATAACTAGGCTACTGATAGTAGTGGACAAAAAAAATGGAAGGAATTGAACTCTATTTTGTTTCCCAAAAAATCCTTTTATTCAGTGTAAGATTTTTTTTTGGTTTTTTTTGACATTACAAGGAGGCTAAAGAGAAAAGAGACTGAGGTTGCACAAAAGTTTGCTTCAGCTCCTCCTCCCACCCGACTCTGCTCTTCCTTACTACCTCCTCAGTTGTTCAGTACAAGCAATGGTGGGGCCACACTATTATCCACCCTATTAAAGTGAATTTACATTAACAACATCTAGAGCATTGAAACTGATTGCATCAGTGAATTAGCTTTTGGCAGCACACAAAAAAATACCATCCAGCCATACAGACGGCAGAATACAGCATAAAAGCAGCAGAAATTAAAGCTGACTTTGCAGTAGATTCCTTATGTTGCACCTCACATAAATATCCTTTCTGGAGTCTAAGCCAGTTAATATTACTAGTGTTTTAATTACAGCAAAACCACAGTTATAGATAAGGGATGGAACATTTACATTCCAGCTTCTACTGCAAGTCTTAAACGTCACACACTAATTTCAGCAATTAGTGAATTCAATGAATTCTAGCTAGCATTCTTAAAGTACTTCCAGTTCCCTTTTTCAGGACCAGAGGAAATGGTCTGAAGTTAGGTCAGGGGAGATTTAGACTAGACCTTAGGAAGAATTACTTTACTGAGAGAGTGGTCAAGCACTGGAACAGCCTGCCCAGGGAGGTGGTCACCAACCCTGAAGGCATCTAAGAAGCATGTAGACATGGCACTTCAGTGCATGCTCTAGTGCCCAAGACTGTTAGGTGGTTTGTGTTTGGTGTTGTGTTTTTGTGGTTGGTTTTTTTTATTTGGGGTTTTCTGGGGGGGGATCGTTTGGGTTTGGTTTTTTTTGTGTATTGTTGGACTCGATGACCTCAAAGGTCCCTTCCGACCACGAAGATTCTGTGAGAGTGTTAGAAGTGAAACCTCCATTTTATTAAAAAACTCAAGACTGTATTTTTCCCCAGAAAAAAAGCGTCATTCAAGCCATTTTTCTGGCCTAGAATTCCTAAAGTTTTTCCAACAGGAATTTCTGTAACTTAGGAAGACATTAATATTTTTACAATTACTAGACATATGGCCTTTATTAGGAATGTCAGACAACATTAGTAAGACAGATAACTCATTTTAACATGGAAATGATGCTATATTAGGTGAAACACCAGAGGGGAGGGTTAATGATCAACATTTTTATTTTAATGTAAATTTTC
This sequence comes from Arenaria interpres, assembly GCA_013399435.1. Lineage (NCBI taxonomy): Eukaryota > Metazoa > Chordata > Aves > Charadriiformes > Scolopacidae > Arenaria > Arenaria interpres. Next base: position 290,018 of record VXAK01024591.1, on the reverse strand, counting down.
TGTTATAACATTCAGAAACAGTATGCATCATCCAATTTATTTTAGTCAACATTTGGTTAAATTGGTCTTGAATCTCTCTTTTGCCCTAGAAAATAGGAACAGAAAAATTTGAGTGCAGAAAACTCATGTTTAGGTGGTTCAGAAGATCTACTGCATGAACCACATGCCATTTTTCCAAATGCTAGAGACCTGATATTTATTTTTGAGAGACTTGATATTTATTTTTTGTTAGGATTACACAACAAATTAATTCTAGCAGTCCCTGTAGTAATTCAAAACAATCATTAGTGGAGTCTAACACTGAGACCAGATTTAGCTAAGTAACATTTGGTTTTGAGCAAGCTCAATGCTTAACTGAAAAGTCAAACTCACTCAGCATCAAAAACATGACAATTTTGTTTTGTTTTTTTTGGTTTTTTTACACATATATCTACACAGTTCTCCTACCAGCTATACTGACCATGCATCTGATTTCAAATATTTAAATAAAAATGCTGCCTCAGTAAAAACTGCAATATGACCAAAGTTACTCTTTTCTAATTCTGTGCAGCTGTGTCTTAAGAAGGCACCTCTTCCAGAAACTGTTCCACATAGTGTTTCTCTGCTGCTGACGTTGCTTTCTTGACATGCTCTACCCCTCTACGATTTTAGACCACCATGTCATGGAAGCCATGGTTTCCAGCCAACACAAAATGCACTCTTGCACTTATTCACAAGAGACTCAAGGCGCAGCTAGGAGAGGTCTTTGCACCAGAAGGTTCCCTCTAGTCTGAACATGCTTCCGACACCAAGCAGGACTTGCTCTGCAATTCTAAACCTGAACCTAGTAGCAACAAGGCACTAGTGCATCCTGTATTCTCAGTAACTGCGAGCTGCTCTTCCCTCCTTTATTATCACGCAATGGAAAAGATTACTTTGTAAGGACAAGGAGGAAAATGTGGAGGAATACAAGAGTCTCTTTGAGATTGAGAAACAGCAGAAAGGTATTAGATTAGAAAGACATAACAACAGGAACTGACAAAGACAAAATAGTCAAGGCAAAAGAAACTCTCTCCTGATTCCTTCTTGATGCAAGAAAACCCTTATCCGCAGAGGGTCGGAAGGAAAATTGATAAACTGAACCAGTAACTCATAATAGGTGAAGTGATGTGCCCATGAAGTACAAGTACTACGTAAAATACAAGTCACAAAATATTCCAGAAGGCGTGGGATAGGAAACAAGACAGTGCCTTCTCCAGTGGAGCTTCCTGTTACCTTGTATCTGGCTGGTTGCTCTAAGGACAATTTTCTTTTTTGCTACAAATTCATTTTTCCATGCACCATGCTCCAACCAGCAATATTAGTGCCCATCTCTTCTACCACTAATATTTTCCCCTATTAGTACTATAGATGAATTGCGGTTTTCTTGCAAGTATCACTGCCAGAGGCAGATTCTCAGATCCATGGAAAAAAGAGGTGAAGTTGCCAAGACACATCATTTGAATGATCAAGCTTTCAAAGTTTGTCCATTTCATAGGGAAGCTTCCTGCCACTCTGCTTCAGCTATTGTTTAAAATTTTTAATAGATGCTCTTTAAGGCAGCATACACATACAGTACAAGAAATAGGAGATGATTGAAGGTGACTTGTACCAAAGGCACTTTCACCATTATGCACGCGATTTTTACAAGAATAAGAAATGAATTTTTCATATGATCTACTAGCAATGTTTTCAAGTTTTATTAAGAAACATTTCAGTACAAGCAAGAATATAGACTGAATTGCTCCAGAAAAGAATCCAAGGAGGGGGAAAAAAAAAAGTTACAGTCAAATAAACTCAGCACAAAGTTTAAGCATCACCATGTAAAAGGAGCTGGTAGTTGGGAATACTCCTGGAACTGCATGTTCACATATTCTCAATTCAAGTCCAGCCATTCTGCTAATTCCTGAAGATAACAGTTTAACAAAAAAACCAAAAAATAAGATAGACCACACGTAGCACAAGACTGCAAAAAGATGGAAATACAGGGAGAGAATAAATACTAGTAAAAACAAAGAAATTAAAAAAAAGTTATGCTGAGACATAAAATAGGCTCTAACAAAGAAATTAAAATGAAGCGAGAAACCCGATGGACAGAGAATTCTATTCAGACCTTCAGTGTTTTGCTGTTGGTTTGACGTCAAAAAGGCTGGGAATAAAAGGGTGGAGAATGTAGCCTTTCATCCTCACAGAGCCAAATGCTCAGTCCTCCTCCAGTTTTGAATATAACCAACTAACTTGTAGCAAGGAAGAATCACAAATTCTGTATTTTTTTAATCTGACTGTGACAAGATCTTAAGTTACTGGGGATGGGAGGAAAAGAAATCAATACTACCTTCCCAAAGTATTCAAACACTTCAGTCTCCATTTCCTTAGACGAAATAAAATAGTTCATCTAGCAGAAAACTACGTTCTGTGTTAACATACTAATAAGCACCTAACAACGATGATAGTTTAATACAGGCTTCTATTTTAAAGACAAGAAAACCTCCAAGTTAAGGGCATTGCTCCTTCCTGAAAACTTCTGACCAAATTGTAACTATGCATGTAGTATAAAACTCTGAAATCACATCTCATGGCTTAATGCCTCCTTTCATTTTATTCATACAGTCCAGAAAATGAGCAGAATGAATTAATATTTGTATAACATCATGAAAAATTTAGTAGAAAGTAATTGCTGGATCTCACCCTCTTCTTTCACGCTATCTACCAGCTAATTCTAACTCTGTTTCAGAATAACTACATACAACCCAGTGGTGTCAGTGTGTAGGAACTCACCCAACATTGTCTGTTCCAGCCTGTGGATCAGCGACTTTTTAGCAGATTCAATGTCAGGACTTGGGTAATCCATTACCTGCCTGCACCAAATCAATGGACTGACACATTTTTGCACTGGAGTTGGTTTCTTCTTTGGGGACGTATATAGCCTGAAAAGGAGAGAGAAAAAAAGTCGATGAAGACACACAAACCAAGCATAAGATCAAGCATGTAACAAAATACCACATATTATGTTATTTCTATTTTCCTACTATATGTACAGCACAATCCCCAAAATATAAAGAAAGCACAAGTTTTACCTTCAAATTAACTATTTTGGATGCAGTATAATACTGATAACATATGGTTACCCATGGACTTCCGGAAAAAAGTGATGCCTATGCTGCTACACTGGGATATACCAGCTGATATGCCAGAAAAGGAAATATCTTCACTTTCAGACACGTTAGGTACATGGACAATTTCACTGTGTCCCACCAATGTACAAATCAGGATTAATCTTTTCAGATTTAAGTAACGTTCACCTGAAATAAAGAAATCAAGCACTATGCAATCTGCAACTGCTGTTTTCCCAAACACAAAGATGTAGCAAGCAGTAAGTATCAAGTATCTTAATAGCTAAGGAACAGCGCTAAAGTGCACAGAATACATCCACTATTTCTGTAGCCTTGAACAAGAAACATTTTGGTTTAATTTATAATCTGTATCCTAGCACCTGATCCTTTAGTTCTCCTTTGAACACTGAACAAAGGGACTGTCTCTGTCCTAAGGGGTATACAGTCAAGCATTAAAAACAAGGGACAAGAGATAACGCGCATAGAGCGAAACAATGAGAACATATTGTTCTACAGGACATGCTGAGGCCTCTGCCGGTCAGCTTCTCCACTCGTTTATTTTAAACTCAGAATTCTATGACTGAAGAAAGAAGTATTCCAGTTTAAAGGCTCTAGAAATTTAGCTGAAAATTCCTCCTCCCTCAGCAAACCGATCAAAGGAAAAGTCACAACCATTCACATACTCAAAACTGGCATGTTCAAGCTTTATCTTTGGACTAGAACCAAACTTGGAAACGTGCTTCAGCAAAAGACAACAATGGACTGCAAGATCTACAGCTCTAACTAGAGCTTACGCATATGCAGAAATGGTTAAATGAGTGTTTCTTCTAGGAGTAATGACAGACTTCATACTCCAAGTGAATATGTTTGCACGCCACACACTGTAACTTAGGAACCTTTGACAGCCTAATCAGCTATGCTTCCATACAAAACAGTCAGCAAAAAATTCTTGTTTCATTTATGTCAATGACATCAGCAACACAGAAGTTATTTCCCACAGCTCTGTTACCAGATTATTAGCTGATCCTTCCTCTGCAATTCCAGAACTTGAACTAAGTTTGTTTTAGAAACAGCTTTAGAATGTGGGGTTTTTTTGGTTTGTTTCTGAAACACTCTTCCCTCGTAAACACTGAGATTAGAAAGCTATGCCTGCAAATGCAAGAGAGAAGATTTTTATTAGCTGCCAGGTTTTCAAACAAAAACCGAAGCTGTTTGTAACAATGCAAATAGCCACTGCCACTTACTGTAGTCCATGTGGCTTATGCTCTGGCCAGTATCATGCTGGTTATTAAAACTCATTTCGTAGAAATCCTTAAAATCTTCACAGGCACTCTGCCCACAAGAAAAGCTAAGAGCCCATCGCATATTTATAGTGCTGAAGATCCTTGGAAAGCACAAGAATCACTCAATTTTTACAGTTCTGTGGAAACAATTACACAAATTACTGTACTTTCTGAGATTATTTGCATCTAGTGAAAAATAATGTGTAACATTTACTAGCTCTCTAACACTTTGAATTTACTATCTTTTTGGCATTTATTTGCCTGTGCTCTTTTCTGTCCTAAGGTATGTTTACATAATACAAAGGAGTGTCAAAGGCAACAAGGCCAGCTTCCATGCGGTGCAGGCTAGACCCGCTCCAAGCTCTCTGGACAGCTGGCATGCCTTGCTGGGCTTGAGAACTTACACACACATTTCAAGTGTTTACGATAATACCCAGTGCAACAGCCAAGAAATTGAAGTGCATGTCCTCTTTGAAAGACAAAAGGGATATCTTCAACAAACCTACAAGACTACTGTAATCAAAATAGCAACCTGCTATTTCAGGCTCCAAAAGATTCTTCTCTGCCATTTCCAATTGTTGCATTTGTTTCACTAGTAGTTTATTTACTGAGTCCAGGCTCATCCAGTCCCCCCTTTTCCACCTCCCTTTCTAACCAAACATATTGCAAATTCTCCCACCTCTTTCCAGTCAACTGTTTTTCCTTTGTTTCAGATCTCACATTTCAAGAAAAGACAGAACCTTATAATACACATATTTCATGCAACTCCACTTCCTCATGACAAACACATTTGCATCACTGCAGCAACACAATGGCTCTTTCAGGACAGTTTCTTGCACACCATGCAATTACAAAGTCTCATTACTATAAAGCAGTGATTTTAATTTCCCATCTGACAAAGAACAGTCAATCTCAAGTTTTGAAACTGACTTAATTCTATTTGCTTTGCCTACTTTGTATTAAAAAAAAAAAAAAGACCAAGGGCACAGTTAAGAATCAGAGTGATGCTTCTACTACTACTTCCTTTCTTTCCAACAGCAGGAATAGAAAAAGAACAGAAAGGAGACTATGAAGCATCTACAAATAACTTCATATGGTTAAGTGTTCATCTTTGTCAAACTACTGGTAGACCCAAAAGACAGGCTGAGAGAGTTGGGGTTATTCAGCCTGGAGAAGAGAAGGCTCTGGGGAGACCTCATAGCCCCTTCCAGTACCTAAAGGGGGCTACAGGAAAGATGGAGAGGGACTATTTATCAGGGATTGTAGTGACAGGACGAGGGGTAACAGTTTTAAACTGAAAGAGGGGAAACTTAGAATAGATATAAGGAAGAAATTCTTTACAGTGACGGTGGTGAAACAGGTTGCCCAGAGAAGCTGTGGCTGCCCCATCTCTGGAGGTGTTCAAGACCAGGCTGGATGGGGCTTTGAGCAACCTGGTCTAGTGGGAGGTGTCCCTGCCCATGGCAGGGGGGCAGGAACTCAATGATCTTTAAGGTTCCTTCCAACTCAAACCATTCTATGATATAGGTCGTCCTCAGCTGAATAGCTTTCCAGAAGAGACTCATTCCCATTTAATGTTAATGCATTCTAGAGCAATGCAACAGCACTTGCCTGGCAGCACAGCAACTTCAAGACTGAAGATTACCAGTATGACTTCATACAACTTCAAACACTACTAAATCACTTTCTCAAAGCAGGAAGTTGAAAACGATTGAGGAAGCTGACAGCTTACAGCTACCACCCCTACCGCAAATGTTAACACACCAGAAACCTACACACCAACTTCTCCACAAGCCAGGAAAGACTCTACACTTTAGTGACACAAGGTCAAGTGAAAGAAAAACAGTATATAAAAAGGAGCCCAGAAGCTTCGATCTATTTTGAAACAGCATTAAGATTACAGACATTATGATTCTGCTGCACACAGTAATATTGCCTTCCTTCAGCTGTCACTAGTCAGCTGTGCTCCAGTATCGCCAATGTGAAGTTTAAAGCAGCCAGGGGCTCTAGTCATTAGTTCCAGGAAGACGCAGGACAAAAAGGGCAGAGCTTTTGTGGAAAGGCTACTGTCACTGCACGCTCTTCGGATAATGTCTAACGCATGGGGTGAGCTGTAGTGTGTCACACTGGGACGCAGCCCAGTCAGAAAAGGCTTTGAAAAAAGACACAACACAGAGGTAGGAATGGAATATCTGCATAAGGATTACCTCACCTGAGGAACACCTCCCAGTGCATTAAAATACAAGAGGCTGGTTGCCACAGGCATGAAATCAGAAGCCAAGATTCTAATCAGGAAGAAAGGAGGTGGCTTTTTGTAGCAAAATCCTTCTACTGCTCCAGTGCCAAAGTGGAAGGAAAAACATGCAGATGAACATGAAGTCACAGATCTGAATTAGAAAGAAGATGGCAAGTGGAAGGAACTTGAGTTAAAGCTCATTTATTTTAGCCACGTTCTCTTTAAGGGAAAACTGGCAGGTACAATAGAGGCAATGAAACAAGAGAGCAGACAAAAGATTGCAGACAAAAGCAGAATTGTGAAAGCAACCTGAAGAGAAGATGTGAAGGAAAAACTGAAGTCTGAGGCCAAACCATTAAGAAATTCCCCTAAAATACAGGAGGGGAAGGAATCCCACAGGAAAAAGCTACTAAAAGGAAATACATCAGAAGACAGTAATACTAGACAGTCTTGGAAATACAATTTACAGCACGGTGTCAATCTAACCCCATTTAGACCAATCTCAAACTTTCAGGAGATCCTATTTGGAGGAATTTATATAAGTTAAAATAAGATGGATTTTGAATAAACAGCTACAGGTAAAGATCTGAAGAGAATCTCTGGATGTAAAGAAAAAAAAATAAAATAAATCCAAAACCTAAGTGACATCCCTGCACATACCTGGCCCACAGGTTTCCTCTTTCCTCTTCCCCACCCCTGCAAAGTTCCTATCTTGCAGTTGTAACTGACCGAGACACACTGCTTAGCCTGTAATCACTAATTGGTTGGTGTACTTAACTAACGCTTCTAGCTCCAAGAGATGCATGAGTTACAGCAAACTCCAGGTCTCTCAAAAATATGGATACCAATACTACAAAAGGGCTTTGACAAGCTCATTAAACCCTCATATTAAAGCGGCATGTCTCAACTACATGATGTGATTTTCAAGTAGAATTGAGAGTATTCAGAGAGGTTGCAAAGTGCAATTGGGAACACAACTATGTTCCTGTCAGCAACAATTAAAGATAGTTAGCTATGCCCTGGCTAGTTACTGGAAATTACAGCCATTATTCATTTCCTCATCTCAAAAGAACCTGTTGCTGTCTGAAGAGTTGTTGTAGAACGGGAAACGGGGCCTTCAAAATCTTGGAAGATTCTTCTAACACCATCATGTACCTTCCCTAGAACTGTCACACAAACTCCGTACAACTGTCCACTGTTTGAGAAGCTTTTCAGAAGAAATGTGTTAGAGCATATGTACTCTAATGTGGTATTGTTGATACTTACATTGAATAGACAAAATTTGAGAAGCTCTGTGTCCTATTAAATGTGATTCTGCTTAATGACTAGGCTTGAAAGCTCTACCAACCCCTACAAGAAGTAGAAATGTGAATCATGCCTAAACAAGACACAATTATGAAGTAAACTCCAGGAATACCATTAAGACAATAAAGGAAATTCGTATTGAAACTTCCATGACATACAAATATCAAGCATGTTTAAAAGTCATAAATATCACACAGGAAGTAGGAAATGGAAAAAAGTTCTTCCGCCGTCCTCAAACATGTTTCACAACAAATACGGATATCTCAAAGATATTAGTCAAACTGAGTATTATTTGATCTTACCACTTGTTTCCCTTGATAAACTAGTAACTTCTTTAATCCTTTGCTCTCCCACATGCTTCTTTTAACATCATCTTCCTAGTTTAAGATGATGTTAACTGAATTTGGTTAAAAACCAATAACTGATTTACTCAGATTGACATTTAATCTGCCACAAAATGAAAAGCGTCAATTTCTTTTTTACTTAGGTCACAAGGTAAGAATTGATCAAAATCTGTCCAGCTTCCAAGAGGCCTGAACCACATTAATACAATGACATTTTCGCAGTTGAAGAGGAAATGCTGCAGTGTAATTTCAGCAATGGGGTTCCATTTAGGTGCAGCTCTCCCCTAAAACACTCATCCTACACTTTACTACCTCACTATGGCAAACTTTAGGGTTCCAAAACAAAGTTAGTGCTCAAGGGACGTTGAGCGATATGAAAGACAATCACTACAGGTTACAGCCACTTAACTAACAAACTGCAATGGATGGCCAGAATGGAAATGTAAACTATTAAAAACAGGTGCCAATTTAATAGCTGCTTAATGAGAGAGTGTGCAATAGTAAAAGTACTTGCCTTCCATTTTAACTAAACAGGACACACAACCAATCTGAGGTCTTCAAAACACTGATTACTTTGAACTATTAAGATTAATATAAACAACCCACCAATAATTTCACTTTATGCACACAGTAACTGCCTCTTGATGGTAAATGAAGTCAGTCAGCTGTTAGCTATTTCAGCCCTACCAAGGAAACTTTAGTTTGCAGTGACACAGAAACGCTGGTACGTGCTAGGCCACTGTCATTTAAAGAGGACACAACTGTTCTCAAGTTTGTTGAGCAATTAAACATTCAAAATAGACAGACAGCAAGCTCCATACTTTTTTATGCACATACAGCATATAAGCTTTGAAGAAAAAAAGCACTGTATATTTTGCTGAAAGCTTAGGTAAGTGACTTTGTAACAAGTTACCACAAAGCAAGTTACAGAGGATTCACAGCACATTAACTAATTACTGTAATTGCCCACGTGTGCACACTTATCCTGCAATAAATTTGAGACACTTTTTAAAAGAAGCACAGCAAGTGTACTGTTACCAGGTTGTCTCAAATGTGCTTCACATCCACACCCAACCCTACGCAGCAAAGCAGGTGAGGAGCTGCACACCTCCTCCTGCCTCTCTGAAGATTTCTCCACTCTGGTCCCCCTTCCCACCCTTTTGACTTTTTAATTATTTAATTAAAAAAAAAAAAAGAGAAAAAAAAAAAACCTGCTCAGATTGAAAGTCGAAAAAAAAAAAATCAGATTTGATCCAATCTGGTTCAAAAACAGCTGAACTGGAACACTGATAGAATAGATTACCAAAGTCCTTGGTAACTTCTTAAGGAAGTAATTAGCAGGCCTAAAGCAAAGTCCCCATGGGACGAGGTACAGCTCGGTACTGGGTGCACATGCCTACGCACCTATTTGTAACCTTCAGTACCCGATTAAGAAGAAAGTTTCAGCACCTTAACCAGAATTCAGAAGCATGTGGCCAAGAAACTCAATCTAAATTCACTGACATATTTACCAGATGATTTGAAGATTGTCTGGTGTGCTAAACTGTTTTAAACAAAACATATCTGAATTTAATTAACCACAGCAAAGAAAAACAAACAAGTAAACATATAAACAGTCCCAAAGTTCACTATACTGTAATGCTGTTTTAATAGCTAATGCTGCTACTAAAGCAGCAGCATCAAAGCCCTTTTAATTTAGGCTAGTTCTACCTTCTCCCTTTATTTTTCACTTTACGCTTCTGGCCTGTGTAGACTTATCTAAAAGCATTTAAAGAATTAAAACCTAAAAAATAAGCCAATCAACACCAAAATGTAGACTTAAAAAAAACACCACACACATTCCAGTATCAATTTCAGTCACAGTATCAACTGTGCCATTTTAAATTCATAGACAAACTTCACAGGCACTAATTCATGTGAGCATTAAATGTAAAACAACGCCATTTTAGCAATGAAGATAACTATTTCTTCTGCCATTACAAGGCTGTGGACAATTTCATAATGGGGTATATGAATACACAAACTGAAAAAATGGCCATATTACAAAAGCAGAGATAAGACCAGAGATAATTGGCACCCTTCATCTGTTACCTCCCACAGCAAGGTCCTTCTGAATTCAAAAGTAAAGACAAACCTAGGCTTCTCTATGTAGACAATCACAACAGACAAGCTGACTCACAGATGAATCATTTTTTTATGCACAAACTATGATTTAAATTTATTTTCTTCCAGGTGAGGTTTCCTCAGCTGGTAAGTGGTCTTTGATTTCTACAGTGGTATAATCCCAGAGTTTAAATGGGATTTTGGGTTAAGCAGTAGTGATCCAAATCCATTTGAACTTGGAAGAGTTCACATGAGGTTTAAATTTCATCGAATGCATTCACCCTTTCAGTTGATTCAATTACTTTTTGAGTGACCTCGCATGACCGAGGCCTTAAGAGCAGGACCTTTATGAAACAGTTTAAGAGAAATCCACTTACTCACATCATCCTTCCTATTTTCACAGGCTTGTTTCTCTTTGATTGCTCCACTAGCCCTCTGAAAATTCCCAACTTCATTTAGAGCAATAGCCTCCATTTATCAAACACACAAAGACAGTCATCCTACCTTCACCAGAAAAAAAATGGAGTATTTAGTGCCTCAACATTTGAATTAAATGGTGCCCAGAAATTACAGGAGTTTGATTTCCATTTTTATAGAACAATTTGGAAAAGACCCAATCATCAGTCAATCTAGCCAAACCACGATTACCATTAAGTCCATATTAAACTACAGCATGAAGAGACAATGTTGTTTTTTAACTACCCAGCCATATTTTTCGATATGTACGACAATAAGTAGATTTTAACAACTGATCTTTTCTAGGTGTATGCTTCTGTGTCTCAGTCATTGTCCTATGTCTGAGATCAAAAGCTAGTATTATAGGTGCTCAAATATTAGCAAAGGGATGAAGACATATAACAGACCACACTTGAGTTCTGTTGCCTTTTGAGGACTAGAACTTGCAGAGAAACATGACTGAAGCCACGATAACAGGCAGATTAAGTAATGTGCCAAACAGCTGACACCAGCACGAGCAGTGCTCAGTGAACTGTGCCACCTGCCCATGAGTGTCCAGAACCACATAAACAAAAACACACAGCATTTATGCCATCACGGTCACCATAGGCTCTGCTGTCACATTAACTTTCACCAAAGAAATTGAAAGTCTTGCCCATGACTTAGAATTAATACATAAAATGATAACATCTGTTGTCACTAGAATTCATGACATTCACAAACTTGGCCACCCCTCTCCAAACTTACTGTGCAAATCTAGTATATTCCACTTCGTCAAGTGCTATAAACCAGTAGATTACAAGGCATAAGCTGAGGAGCAGCTGCTTTGCACAGACTCATCAGATGATGATGCCACTGAAGATGATGACTTGTGTTAATTTAGTAAGCGCGTGTTGGATGAGAATAAACTTATGCTGTCATACTTCTCCAGTGGATCAGGCTGGGTGTCAGGCAAGTGACTTCTCTGAGGAAGTGCACACGTCTCCTCCCTGAGCAACCAAAACATTGCTCATGCATGGAAGCATGCCAGCACTTTTAAAGGTGTTTCTAACTCTGAAAGACATTTTTATTTGTTTGTTTTTTTTTTTTTTAAATTTGTCTATGTGTTTACTTGCAAAAGAGACCTTTGTAGATGAACCTGCAACCAGTTCTGGCCCAAGTCAGGCTGGTTACACTTTTACTCCCTGTACCCTCTATCCCTTGTGTTTCTCTGTTGACACTGTGTTCCTCTCCAGTATTTCCCCTGCAGCTCTAATGCTTCTCCTCAACTAGTGTCATAGGAAACTTCAAAAAGACAGCTGGAGAACAGCATGATGTTAAGAGAGAGCAAACCCTCTTGATTCTCAGCAGAAGCTCATCCAAGTGTAATAAAGACAAGGTAAACAGCCACCTGCAGATGTTTCTGCTGGAGCAGCAAGGTAAGCAGTCCATTTAAAAAGAGAGGAACCGCCTAAGGTAAACTGTGGTCCCACATCGTTAGCAATAAGTGAAGACACCTAAGGACAACGCATCTATGAGATGGAGGAGTATGTTACATTTGCTGCCGTCACAGCTGAAAGAAATCAAGGCTTAAAACATGCTCGATGCAGGTCTGAAGAAGCACAACAGTACCCTGTGGGCGAATCCTGCACTACCCCAGAAAATTTCCACAAGTTTCCCCGACGCCTCCAACACCTCCCGAACTTGTGAAAACGCTGACAACTGATCCCGGGGCGGAACTGGAGCCTGCTCCGGTCTCCAAGTGACCCCACGCAGCGCTCTCTCACGGCACAGCGCTGCAGGCCTCCAGGGACGTGCGATGTGATGTGCAGAAGAAACCCAAACACCCTTCCCCTGCCGGCTCCGGGGCTCCTTGGAGAGCTTCATCCCTTCTCCCAGCCCCGGAGGGCGAGGCCACCTCCCTACACAAAGCCCCCAGACCACACGGCCGGGCACGGCCCCTTCCTCCCCGGGGGAGGGCGGAGAGGAAAGGGGGGGACCCCCCTCAACCCCCATCCCCGGCCGCCTCCTCACCAGCCGGACTCGTCCTCCTCGCAGCCGGCCAACCGCTCCAGCTCCTCCGGCCTGACCAGCTCCGCGTCGTCCAGGAGGCTGTTGCCCTCCTCGCCGTCCGCGCCGCCGCCGGGCTCCTCAGAGGGGGGCGGCCGCCGGGCGGCGGCCCTGGGGCTGAGGCAGCGGCCGTCGGGCGGGGAGGCGGCGGCG
>VXAK01024591.1:167045-276586 GCA_013399435.1 Arenaria interpres | reverse complement strand
GCCGCCGCCGGCGGGGTGGGGTGGCGTTGGCGGGGCTCCGTGCGGCCGTTGGGGCGGTTGGCGCTCGGCTCCTGGCGGCCCCGTCAGGGACAAGGGGCTGCCCAAAGTGCCCCAGATGCCCTAAAGCACAGTGCCCCTGGCCTCTGTTAGGAACGCGGTGTGGCCAGCGNCGAGAGGGTGGGTCGGTCTCTTCTCCCAAGTCACAGGCGATAGGGCAAGAGGAAATAGCCTCAAATTGCACCAGGGGAGGTTTAGATTGGATATTAGGAAAAATCTCTTCACCCAGAGGGTTATTAAGCATTGGAAAAGGCTTCCCAGGGAAGTGGTTGAGCCTCCACCCCTGCAGGTGTTTAAAAGATGTGTAGATGTGGCACTGAGGGATGTGGTTTGGTCGTGGTTTTCTCAGTGTTAGGTTAATGGACTTGACGATCTTAAAGGTCCCTTCCAACCTAGATGATGCTATGGTCCAAGGCCCTGGAGAGGGTCTTGGGCCTTCTGTGTGTGACAGGCACATGAGCTGTTCCCTGGATATCGCTTGAGCCTTTCATGTTGTATAAATATATATATACACATAGAAAAAGTGACATGGAATTGCCATCTGCAACAAGACTCTTACACCCTTAGCTTTAAGGAAGTAGTGGGGCTTGGTGGTTTGTGTCTCCAAACTTCATCTGCTGGCATCATGGGGATGCTCCGCTCCCTCTTCCCCATGCCACTGTGGGGCGATGCCCTAAGTGCCATCCCTTCAGCAGTTTTTTCTTCTTCCCAAGCTCCACCTACTCAACAGCTTCATTTTGGAGCCTGCAGTTGCTGGGGAGAGGACGAACAACAGCAAACGGGTTGGAGGAGGACTGAAGTTAGCAGGGGATGACACTGCAGATGAGGAGCACTTTCCAGGCTGAAGGAGGGAAGAAGGGAAACAAGACTGAGGTGCTCGGACTTGTGGGTTGTGCTGAGGAAGTGCGAAGCTTGGGGTCAGTAAATGCCACACGATCATATTTGGGTTGCATTAAGTGTGGTGCATGGACTGCTGGGGTGTTGAGGCTGCCAGCTGCCTTGTGTATGGGAACAAGGATGGGGTCGCTTCCTTGGCTTATGCAAAACTCGCCCCTTACACATTCAAAGATTACATGATCTCTTTTTATGTACAGCATTGTTTGAGAGTTTATGCTGGCGTGGTTATCCACTGTTACTGTTAGGTCCTCACCAGAATCCAGGCCTCTGATCCATAAGTACATTTTATGCCATTATTTCCTCCAAACCAATATCACCTTAAGTACATAACTATATTAAAATACTTCTGGGCTGGTATCTTTTAATAAAGCAATTTAAATTACTCTTCTGGTAACCTGTCTTTATTATCTGCTAGCAAAACAGCTTTTTATTGACAGCAAGCTTTACCACAGATTTTGTGTAATTGTCACAACTATGAAACTATAAAACAGTTGTGGCCTGTGAGCTGAGACCTTTGGGATCATTGATACCACAGCAACCCTTAGAGACTGTTCTGTAAACCAGTTTGTAAATCCAGCTCATTCTCTCTTAAGTCTGCATCATCTGGTATCAAATCAAGCACCTTAAAGGACTCCAGATACATTCTGTGAGCACAGTTACTTTATGAGCAGAACTTATAGTCCTCCAAAAGTCAAGCAAAATGATAAAAAGGTTTTTGACAGTAAGGATTTTCTGTAACACTGCCTCTTTCAGTGACACTGCAAACAATTCAGTGGTGAGTAGGTGTGGTAGTGACCTTAACCTCTGCAGGGAAGTTTATTCCGACTTAGATTATTTATAGCTGGATCGAACAATGTAGCTTCCTTATTATTCTTTAACTGTCCTCACTCCAAATGTTGGTGTCATGATAAACCTTCAGACATATTCATCGTATAATAGCAATAGGAGGAGTTTGGTCCTTTCTGTCCTACAACTACTGGGATCAGGATGGGGCTGGTGGCTGGGGCTGGAAGGGGGACAGAGAGTGAAGTGAGGCTGTGGCAAAGGGCTCTGCCAGGGGACACAGCCAGAAAGTGCGGAGAAGGACCTGGACCAGAAAGAGCCCCAGGCTCCCGGGAGCTGCGGAGTCAAACTGCAGCTGTCCCTGGTGGTTATGTCATGTTTAGGGGACTCCTACGTCATGTAATGGAGCACCTCTGGGAGTCCCCCAAGCAGTCTGTGGGCTGCCTGCATCCTGCCTCTCCGCTCCTTCCTATTCCTCCTCCCTTCCTCTTCCCCCAGCCCCTTTGATGGCCTGTCTGTCGCCCACATTCTCTACCCCAACTTTCTGTCCCCTGCTGACACCATTACATTGCTGCCAGCAGCTCTAGCAATTAGTTCTCCCTACAGGATCCACTCTGCATACGTGTGTGGATGGGGGTGTGGATGGGAGGAACGTGAGAAAAAAATTTGAAAACTGCTGAATCGTTTGCTATTTTTGCAAATAGTAAAGGCAATTGAGACGAACAAAGGGAGTCACTGGTTAATACTCACCACAGTCTGTGGTTGGATAGCAAGGACCGTGATCCTGCTTTCTCATTCACTCCTGTGCTGCAAGCGCCCTTCTCATGTCTTGGGAACTGAGGAGCAGCAAGGCTTGGACCAGAAGCCTCCCATTAAATATCAGCTCAAAAATGGGCTTTCATGAGCTTCTCGGTCATCAGATTCCAAGCTTGCACTGGCGAGATGTGAGAGACCACACCCGAGCAGAGGCCCCTGTGTGATTATACACAAACAGCATTAATTGATAATGATGCCATGAAAATGAAACCTTTCCACTGTGTCACAAGAGCAAGAGAAATTCCTCTGCATATGAAATTAGACCTGTTGCAGATTTTTTTCTGAGCAGCTGCAGTTTGCGCCCATGCTGTCTTTTCCACACACACGGAGAGGGAAGGGAAAAGCAGCTTTTCCACAGCAGTATTTTCCAGATCTCAGTATCTGCCTGGGCACTCCCCTCCTCCGACCTGGGGCACGTTCTTAACTCATGTGACGAGAGGAAATGAGGAGCACTCCCTCCAAAGGAAAAGAAGCCTGGCCAAGGCTCCCATGTCACTCAGCTAATTCAGGACACATCCCTCTGACAAGCAGTTCCTGAGAAAAAGGCCACCAGAAGCCTTGTTTTGACGGCCTTTGAGGTCTCCAGCATGGACAACCTTGTGGTTAGTTTCTCATGGCTGTAAATCACTGCATTGCTGGTTTTAGATCTAACAAAACTGTTAGAATCTGACTCTTTGAAACCTTTTTTTCACTTGTCACCTGGGAGAACAAAAGATCCCTCAGGAGGAAGAATACATGAAGATGGGCAGGTGCATGGTGGAAGTTCCCATTTGTAGCAAACATTTAACTTCACACCTGGAAAACTTGACTGGTTTTTAAGCAGTGTTTAGTCTCCTACAGAGGGTTGTTGCCTGCCAGAACTTCTCCAAAGAGGTGTTCAGCAGGTCCACACATGTTCGTGTTAGGCAGTATTTGTCTAAACCTTTGGAAGTGTCATTTGTCATTACAATGTATAGTGTGTGCAAACATTGCATGTGCAGAAGAATAAGCATGCCTCTTTCATAATATGTCCCTTTCAGAATTAATTTCAAAACTCTTCAGCTGGTTCTACTGAAAGAACCAACGTTGTCACTTCAATTATTTATGAAAGATATCTCTGGGTGCATCAGGCCTCATCAGTGGTGAGGCAACACATTTAACCCTTTAGATTGGACTTACAGTATTTGGAAACTCAGTCACTGGCTTTGCACACATCTTCAGCAACTGTCATAGAATCACAGAATAGTTTGGGTGGGAAGGGGCCTTTAGAGGCCATCTAGTCCACCCGCCCCCGACATGAGCAGGGACATCTTCAACCAAATCAGGTTGCTCAGAGCCCGGTCCAACCTGACCTTGAATGTTTCAGGGATGGGGCATCTACAGCTTCTCTGGGCAACCTGGGCCAGTGTTTCACCACCCTTATTGTAAAAAATGTCTTCCTTACATCTAGTCTAAATCTTCCCTCTTTTACTTTAAAGCCATTACCTCTTGTTCTATTGCAACAGGCTCTGCTAAAAAGTTTGTCCCCATCTTTCCTGTAGGCCCCCTTTAAGTACTGAAAGGCCGTTATAAGGTCTCCCCAGAGCCTTCTCTTCTCCAGGCTGAACAACCCCAACTCTCTCAGTCTGTCCTCATAGGAGAGGTGCTCCAGCCCTCTGATCATTTTCGTGGCCCTCCTCTTGACCCACTCCAACAGGTCCATGTCTTTCCTGTGTTTAGAGCTCCAGAGCTGCTGAGGGCTCCTGAGTTTCTGTCCTCTGGAATCTGTGAACAGCAGTGAGCCTTATAAAGACATCTGTGGGTAAATACACTTAAAAGTCTTCATAAATCATTTAAAAAAGGTATTTATTACTGAGACTATCATGGTGAGAGAGTGACCCACATGCGGTACCTCAGCCTTTTTACCAAGTTACAGCCTGCCTGAAGGGCAGGCAAGATTCCAGCTACGTTCTGCCAATGAAAGTACATCTATCTTTGGTATCATCAAGTATAAAATACAGCTCTTTGGCATGAATTTACATGCCTCTTCATTTTCTGCACAGAAAAAAAAAGATGTTAACAGTTCGACCACAGCCATCCTTAACCATGTATTTTATAGTCCAAATCTGGAGCAAGAGCTATTCTAGGACACTACACAAACAGATTTCTAATGAGGCTGGTATTCACGGCAGGCCACATGGCTGGAAAATGTATGAACAAATATGTACTTCAGTCTTTATAATCTGTATAATTAATTTAGACTGATGACTCTCTTCAAAGATTATTACTACAATTGAGCATCGTAATAAAATTTTCATATCATGGAATCACAGAATGGCTGAGGTTGGAAGGCACCTCTGGAGGTTGTCTGGTCCAACTTCCCTGCTCAAGCAGGGCCACCGAGAGTTGGCTGCCCAGGACTGCCACAGGAGGGTTTTTGAATATCTCTGAGGAAGGAGACTCCATCACCTTTCTGGGCAACCTGTGCTGGTACACGGTCACCCTCACAATAAAGTAAATAAATAAATATTTCCTGATGTTCAGATGGAGCCTCCTGTGTTTCAGTTCATATGCATTGCTTCTGGTCCTGTCAGTGGGCACCACTGAAAAGTGACTGACTCCATCCTCTTTGCACCCTCCCTTCAGGCTTTTATATACATCAGTAAGACCCCCCGAGCCATCTCTTCTCTAGGCTGAACAGTTCCAGCTCTCTCAGCCTCTCCTCATAGAAGATATCCTCCAGTCCCTTTATCACCTTTGTGGCCCATTGCTGGGCTCTCTCCAGTAGCTCCAGGTATGTCTTGTTTTGAGGAGCCCAAACCTGGATGCTCCAGGTGTGACCTCACCAATATTCAGTAGAGGGGAAGCATCACCTCCCTTGACCTGTTGGCAATACTTTGTCTAACGCAGACCAAGATACCATTCACCTTCTTTGTGGCAATGGCATGTTGCTGACTCATGTTCTACTTGTTGTCCACCATGAACCCCGGGTCCTTTTCTGCCAAGCTGCTTTCCAGCTGGGTGGCCCCCAGTGTATACCGGT
This sequence comes from Arenaria interpres, assembly GCA_013399435.1. Lineage (NCBI taxonomy): Eukaryota > Metazoa > Chordata > Aves > Charadriiformes > Scolopacidae > Arenaria > Arenaria interpres. Next base: position 271,032 of record VXAK01024591.1, on the reverse strand, counting down.
GCGTGGGGTCATTCCTTCCCAGGTGCAGGACTTTGCACTTGTTGAAGTTCATGAGGTTCCTGTCAGCCCATTTCTCCAGCCTGTTGAGGTCCCACTCATCCCAGTTTGGTGTCATCAGCAAACTTGCTGAGGGTACACTCTGCCCCATCATCCAGGTCATTAATGAAGATGTTGAACAGGACTGAACTAGGTGTTCCCCTGGAGTATACTGCTAGTTACTGGCCTCCAACTGGACTGTGTGCTACTAAGCACCACCTCCTGGGCCTGAATCACTGCAGACACTCCACATAATATTTGAATACTCACACTAGGTTCATCATCATGGTATCTGAGTACCTTCCACAGGTTTAAGATCTTTTGTCCCTTGCATTTTTTGCACATTTTTTGCAGATTTTTTGCATATCTGCATGTACAGTTCATTAACAAATGCAAATTCAGTTTCATCATGGAGTTAGTTACCCGTATTTCATGTTTATCAATCACTTGGAAATAACTTAATTGCTCTTTGGAAACCTGCTGAACTCAATGTACTTAAAATGGTGTGGTGAGACCAAAGCGACCCAGAACACTGGGAAAAGATTTTTTTGTTGTCAAGAAGATTCATGATTTATGTTCATTTGCAGACTGCAGTGATTTCATTCACTTGGGTAACATTGAGTGAAACCTTATACGTCTCCACCCGTATGAAGCAATCTTCTGTTCTAACATTCAAAAAAAGTTTCTAAATTTACTGAGAACTCCCCTGACACGCCTTTATTAACAAGCCAGCACTGGAAGGAAAAAATATTTCATTGTCCTCAAGAAGTTCTTAACACAGTTTTCCCTATGCACTCTTTTTAAAAGGAAAAAGCACCACATCTTCTTCAGAATGCAAAATAATTGAAAAGTGAGCAGCTTTCAAACATGCTGGAAGTTAGAAATGCTGTATTTACATGCATACTGAAAAAGCTAGCATGCTTTAAGGACCTTTTGGGTTAGATTTTCATGGAAATTTGTAACTGAAGGGGGAGGAGAGAGTATACCAATAGCATAGACCAAACTTTGCAATTAAATTAGGTTTATGCTCAATTGGTTCATTAATGACTTGTACTTAACAAGGCTGTGCTTCTGTCTGAAGAGGATATGCTAATGCTGACGAAAATGATCCAGATTTACAACCTTGAAAGGAAGATGTGTGGCCAGTTTTAAAGCTGGTTGTTGTAATAGAGACTGTACACAAAAAAAAAGAATTACCGAAGAAGCCACAGATACTACGCCTGTTCTTGAGCCTTGAGAGGAAATGAGAATATGTATTTTTGAGAAGTGGTGTATGGCTGTATTATTAAAAACTACAGTGTAATGCAACTTTAACTTTTACTCTTTTTTCCCCCTTTTCTTCTCTTTTGTATTTTGAGAGAGTGGCTATCTTGGCCAGCACAGAAGGTATCTGTCGCCATCTAGTGACACCACACTCTGCATGAACTAGAATCGGGCACCCAAGCTGAGCCTTCCTAGGGAGAAGGTCCCAGGGCTCTTGTCAGCCTCTTCCAGAGGACTTGAGGTCAACCGACCTCAGTCACCGCTCTAGAGGCTCCGGGCTCACTCCTGAGGAGGTGTCCCAGAGATAGTAAAATGCGTGCAGAGGGTTTCTGGTGGGACGGCTCTTGCTGTACCAATGCCATGGGGCAGTAGCACAAGTACACACATGCTCTGGCTTCTGCACTGACAATTCCCTGCCCAGATTTTGGGAGCACTTGGAAAGGAACCCCTGCTCATTCCACAGTGGAAGGCATTCCTTGTATTTGGAGGGTGCCGTAAAGTAAATCTTGCAGTGTTAACAGGTCCCAACACTGATCTTCTTCTCTTCAACATCAGTATTATTATTTATCACAGTGTCATGATTCCTTTCCCTCTGGAGTCTCGTATGGTAATTCTTTTTTAATATATCAAATGAGGGCTGATTTTACCCAGCCATGGTAAAACCAGAAAATAATGCATAGGATTGAGCAAAACATTCCTGCTCACATTGCTGCTTTTTCAAGTGCTGTTCCCTCTGAGGTCTCCCGCTGCTCAACTAAACTAAACAGCTCTAGGGAGGAGCTGAGTTAGCCACTGTGGCCTCTGTCAGCAAGGATGAGCAAAAGGAAAAGCCCTGCAGGGGGGAAATCAAAAGAAAATTCAAATTTGTTTCCCAGAGCGTGTTTCTCAGTGCCTAATTAAGTGCATACCTTCTTGCTGAAGTCCACAAGAAGAAGCGTCATTAGATTTCCCACTGCAAGAATATTATAGGGTTTGTGACCGAGACGCAAATTGGGAAAATACCGTTTAGAAACCACAGTGGATTATGAGAGCAGGCTGTGCTGGGAGAGTGGGCAGGAGATCCCCCTGGAAGGGGTTGCAGGGTTGCAGGTAAATGGCCCTCTCCTGGTGGCTCTCAAAGTCACAGGGAAATACTTTGATCTTGAAATGGCACATCACTCACTGTAAGTCAGGCGGCTTGTTACAGGGATTCAGCCCCCTCTCCTACTTGTAAGTGGCATAAAAACATTCGGGAAAAAAATTATTCTATTATTTTACTATGGAATTATTTGCTTCCCTCCCAATATTATCACAACACTCACCAAGGAAACTGAGTAGCTGGGGTTTTTTTTCAGTAATGACTAATTGACTGCAACAGCGAGATCATCCTCCAAAATACACAGTACAAATAATCTTATTTATTTTCCTGCGTTTCTACCTTAGTTTACAGGCATTTTAAAGACTATTAAGCATTAAAAAAAGAAACTGATAAAATGGTAAAATAGTCTGTTTCATTATCCACACTCCTGCTTTGTATTTCTGCTGTTTCTTTAATTATCCCCCTTGGATTTTAAGATCTTTGGTTGGAGCAATCATTGGACTTCTGTTTACTAAGTGCTTCGTTATTTACTAGTACACCTAATAATGCTATTCATTGGGAAGCCAAGCTCTGCTGAATATAAGTAGCTGAAACATTAATTTTAAAACATTGGTGCTGCTCAGCTGATTTGAAGTATGAGCACATTCTGAGCCAGAATAGTTCAGTCAGGTAACTGTGGAAGGCAACTGGAGTTCCTTTAAGTCAGTGCTCCAGAAATTATCTTAAATATGTGTCCCAAAGGGAAAAATTATAGGAAAAAGCTTCCTTCACAATTAACTGAGAAACCCTTAATATTATGTGCAAAGAGAGAGCCTACAAGGGACAGAAAAAGAAAAAATGTCTTGCCAGACAGTAGGCATATAGAAAGGTGAAAATGTCAAAAATGAAGCTTAGGCAGAGGTTGCAAAAGAAATTCAAGCAAATAGTAAAAGGTACCTTGGCCATGTCAACAAAAAAAGGAGGGGCTACCTTATAAAATATAGATGTGGTTGCAATTAAGGGTACTCCAGGTTCCGCCCCAAACCACCTGAATATTTGGCTCAGCATCAGCGTCAGTAATGATAATGCCGCAGTAACAGGGGCAAACCCGAGGATGTTAATGAGAGTGGGTGCGGAAAGAGAAATTGTCATGTGCAAGGAGGAACCAAAGGGCAACGAGCTCAGCGCTCAAGTACGCCCAGTAATTGAGATAATAAAGCCAGTGGTAAGAGGTTCAATGCATTTACTAAAACAGATGGCAATACCATATGATTAAAAAAAAAATAGTAACAAAGTAGAGATCTTTAAAGAGAAAAGTGCTCCACAAAACTGTATTAGGATGATCTTAATTGCCTACAAGGACTCAACATTTTGGGAAAGAAATAGAGATGTAAAAGTACATAAAAATGGGAGAAATAGTTATCAAAGATAGATTATGCCAAATTAACTTGGTATTTTTCTTTGCTAAAATATGTGATGTTTGCAATAAAGCAAATCTATATGGGTTTCAGTAAAGTGACTGACATGGTGTTATGTGGAAGTCAGCGTGATGATGCAGGAAAGTCAGAGGGAAGAAACCAGTTGAAGGGCAAGAGCAATAACTGTACTTACAGGTGAATGCTCAGGCTGTAGGGAGATGATTTGTGTAACTGTGGGTTAGGGATTGACTGCATTTATCATTTCTGTTAATTATTACAGAATAGAATAGAAACAATTAATGAAATACACTGGTGACAGAAAGAATCTGGCACGCACAGTAGGGCTGAACTGCCATAAAGCAAGGGCTCAATTAACAGAAGTCTAAAGCAACGAAAGCAAGGGACTTAGAGACTAGGAAGAATTTCTTCAATAAGTACAAGTCCATCAGCTGCTGACAAAAGATGAAGAGAAAGGCCTGGCTGGTTTAGTCAATTGTCCATCACAGGGACGTCTAATGACGTCATTATGAAAAATGAAAACACATCTATAGGTGCTTTATTTCAAGTAGGTTAAAGGGAAATATTTATGCAACCGTATAAGCTGAGACCTTAGGCAGAGTACTCAGAAAAACTCTGAACCGGGAGAAGTTCAGGAAAGAGGTCCTTAAAACAGCCAAAAAATACTGAGACCTTAAGTATAGGCCAGAAAGTGTCTTGTTTAGCTCAACCAGACGTGGTTTCAGAGGGTAGCAAGGATAAGCACTGGGGAGGAAGGACTACACAAGTCAAAGGATACTACCCTGAGATCAAATGAGTATAAACCAGCTACCACTGAATCTAAATGGATAATAGACTTGTCACCAAGGGAAGGATTTGAGTTCTGAGCCCCATGGTTTCCAACTTCCTCCACACTCAAGTTACAGTTCTGCAGAGACTGAACATTCCCAATACAAGCAACACATTAACAAGCAATGCATCGTTGCACATGCTTAACTTTAAGCACCAGATTGGTCCCATCAGGCCTTCGGTTTTCCAGGGAAAACTTGAACCATGAGAAAAGAGGGATGCATAATAGAACCTCTCATTTAAATTCAAGCAAGGCAACCCATACAAGCTTAACAGAAGGAAAGGTTTTGCTGCATTTTACTTCCAACCCCGTATAATTCTATGATTCTGTGATTCTGTGATTTTATAAAACAAATTTAATTCACTATAGTGTAAATACTTGCCTTCATGTGTTTCTTTGTTCTCATACACAGGCATGTCACTAAGTAAGAGATGCCTGTGCCATGACTACGTGTGGGCACTATAGTGCATAAAGATGAAAAATATATATACTATAACCATAACCTGACCTCAGTTTACTCGCTATTAAATCAGTGGGAATTAAAACCTTGCAGCATCAGGGCCATCAGGGCCCTTTGTAATTCAGATAAGTTGCAAACTTACAGATTTGGTGTTGGATTTTGTTAATGCATGTAATAATTACGAGTGTGCCAGTACATATAACATGTTGCAAGCTGACTGATGTATCTTTTTATACATATATATAATCTTAATATACATATTTTTATATATGTATTTTACCTCAATCAAAATACTAAACTGAGGTATTATAACATGGTACGTAACATAGCAATAGAACTACTCTACCTTGTTGCCAGGTAGAATATCAAATTTATAATCCTTTTAAACAACTATATTTCTCCATCAAAATTAAAGTAAAGAAATACTACCTGAACCATGGCGGAAAATCTCTTTATTGAGGGCCTGACAATAACAAGCTCACCACAACATGTGCGTTTTATTAGAAGTTACCTTCTGTGTGAATCCTTCTCTGCAAATATCCCTGGGCCCTTGCAGTATTGTACTCTGTACACATGCAATTGAACTGATTTTATCCATTCCAGCTTGAAACAATCTTTGGAGTGTGCCAGTGAGCTGTGACCTTCTAAATGCCTTTGTTGCTTGGTGGAAAGGCTGAGTCACTCATTGTGAGGGATTTGTGGAGGATGCAAAATCAAAAAGAATTGACGGGACAGATTCAGCCCAGGTGGGGCTGCAGTCAGTGCTGCTCTAGAGCTAAATATCCACCAAGATTAGGCTTCCTCCAGGAGAAGGAAGCTGCCTTGGGCTGAGACCTGTGGTAACACTGTCTTGCCCCCATCACAACCAAGCCCCTACGTTAGGGCAAGGTAGGAAGCTGGTGTCTGGTGCGATGAGACACATTTTGCACTTCCTTTTTAACAGGTCTGAGCCTGTTCCAGTGCTGCACAATTCTTTAAGTACAGAAAGTCCTACATAAAAGCTAAGCTATATTCAGACCTCAAAAGATGTGCCAAAATAGCAAAAGTCAACCCTTGGTGGAATGTTCAGAGTAGAGAAAAAATTCAAAGGCCTCTTATTTTTAACCAAGAATGTAGCAGTTTGTCTCGATTTCCCAGCTCAAACAATGCGGCAGGCTGGCCAGAGTGAGACATTTTCTATGGGCTCAGTTCCTACTATTGTTTACAAGCCAAATGTGAGGCCAGATAGTAAAGGGTCAGCCCACTCGTAGTCATGGCACAGGCATCTCTTACTAGTGACATGACTGTGGATTAGGAACAAAGAAACACGTGAAGGCAAGGGACTTACAGTCTTTTTCCTTTCTCATAAGCATTTTGGCAAGAAAATTTGGAGAAAAACATTTGGGTTTCTCCGGAGAATTTTATTATTATTTTTTAAAAATGCTTTTAGTGCTGGTCACAATTGATTTTTTTCCTAAGAGTTAAGCAGTGATAACTAAATAATTCTCTGAACATACTGGGTTTATGACAGAATCCAATCAAGCATAGGGGTATAGTAATTTGGCAAGAGTAGGATTATTGTGTGTTGTTCATACTGTCGTATTTCTGCAGTTCAGTGATGAACCAAATTGCATTGATTTACCTAATCTTTCAATAGGTAGATGACAAGTTTTGTGTGTGTGTGCATGCGTGTGTATCTCTGTGTCTACACATTCACATACATGCACATGTACATCTATTAGGCATCATATTTACAGACCATGTTGGAGCTGAAAAACAAACAAATCTAGGCTTCAAACAGACGAAGAGCAGCTTAGTCTTGAGTTAAAGGAGGTTGCAAGAAAGCAGGAATGAAGCATGAATGGAAGTTCCCTCTTTATATCACTCGAGGCTCCCAAACTGCCCCTATACCTCAATTTTAAGAGCTTTAAAGAGCAATGAAGATGTAGAATTGTTTTCAGCGAGATGATTGCAAAGGATGCAGCATTCATCTCCACTCGGCTTTGCTCACAGCAATGGAATTCAGGGGGTTGAATTAGACAAAAAAAAAAAAGTTACACTTTCTGTCCCTACTTTATTTAACCAGTAAATATTCTTGAAAAGCCAACATCAGTTAAATAAAACCTTTTAACGTGAGGTTACTAATTCTTTAATAACAAAACAAATACTATTTGCTGCAACTCTTTTGAAAATATATAACATTAATGGCTGTCAATGGAGGATTGGAAAAATGTTTTTTAGGGTGTGTGCAGGATGTCAAGCTCACTGTAGAATAGCTTCAGGTAGGTAATTATCACAGCGGATTTACTCTGAATTGACAGTACTGGGGTGTCAGCCTGATAAGGGCATCAATTAAGCTCATGTGGCAAAATGCTTGGACTGAAGACTGCTGTCACACTATTGATTGCATTTGTTGAAGTGGGCTTACAAAGTCAAGCAGATGCATGATACGTTTTTTTCTCCAGTTTGCAGCTGTGTTAGCGAATCCCAAATACACTAAAGCTCCATAAGCAAAGCCATAGTCTGACCTAAATTCAGAACAATTTCACTAGGAATGTATCTGCAATAACGTCGCCACAATCAGAATGGGAACTTCTCTTGCAGAGTAGGGTTTTGGCATGATAGCCTTCTAATCAAATGGGTTTCAGCTACTTCTGATTAAACGAGTGTAACATGGTTATATCTGACAATGATACAAACCTCTCCTAAATGGAGTAATATTCTTGTCTCTCAAGGAAGAAAAGTTATGTTTACATTTTTGCTTTGTGTTCTAAGCCTATGCAGAGTCTCACATGAGACTTTATCTACAAGCTAAAATTGCACATTGACCACCTACTTCTTAGCATATTTTAGCTAAACAGACCACATCCTGACACAAAATCTCCTTCCAGCATTTTTGCTGTAAATTCAGTGTAACTCCACAAAAGTCAGCCACAAAAACCCAGTTTTGCTGCGCTCAGAATCCGTTCGCAGTAACACCCGCGCCCATTGATTAAATTTTGCCCTGCCACCTGTATCTGAGGGCAGAACCTGCTTTTGGATCCTAAGAGTTGTCTCTTCAACCAGACTTACTCTGTTTCCTTAGCAGCCGCGCATGCGGCTTCTAAACCACAGGCAGTGCTATCACAGTGTCTCAGGCTGCCCTGCAGTGTCACTTAGCCACAATTTCTGCTCGGGGCTCCTGGTAGCTGCATGCTGCAGATAGTCCACGCTGCCCCCAGGCCACTCTCGAGCTGGCAGGGCAGTGGCTTTCGGATCTAAGGGTCCTTAGAGAGAGGATGCTACCGAATGAAGCGTGGCCATTCTTGGCTACCTCCTGTGGGTCCCCTGAGAAGTGTCTGGAGGCCCAGGGATCACAAGCTGAAAACCACCAGAGCTGAGCAACCCAAGACCTTAGTCCGCATCCTTGCCTTTTTAGGTAGCTATTCTTTCTATCGATACTAGCAAGGAACTTTGGTGTGCTCCCCAGCGCTGCTGTGCTGACCCTGTATGTGGGGTAAGATGTGCAAATAAATGAAGAGTCATTTTGTTCTCTTCCATGTTATACACACACGTTACTTCCTGTCGTTTTGTTACATTAGCACATAAAGCCACCACACAAACCAGGCAGCACTGTACTGAAGACAGGGACCTGTTTTTAATAACCAACTCCCTGGGTTATGGCAGGTCGCACTGCAGCGTTATGCAGTAGCAGAGAGAAAGGGGAAAGAAAGATTTGGCAAATGTGTGTAGTTATGCGGTTATACCAATCGTTGTGGTCAAGCAGGTCCATCACTTATTAAAGAAGTTTAACAAAGCCTTTTGCAAATTTATGGATCCAGTAGCTTGAGAGCTGTACATACGTGTTTTTGAAGACTAATTCAGCCTGATATACACTTCTTTTACCTTTCGATCCTTAGATAAGTAACTGTATTAATGTTCCTTACAGAGTCTTGTCAATTTTACTCCTAATATATAATTATCACCTAAATGTTTCAAAAAGTATCTCCCCAGTTTCTTTTTCCTACAGGGGATAGCATTCATTGCTCTATCACTCCTGCCTAGAATGTGGATATAAAAATCCCCAAATCTCAGGTGGCATGACTCTGCAAGCCAGAGGAAAATCTGGCATCATCTGACCACACTGAAAGGATAAAAAGTCATTATGGTAAAAAACCATCTGGAATCCACAGGAATGTTAATCCCAGCTGGACAGTGAGAGTTATCATCATGGGAGGTCATGGCCATCACCACTCCTCCTTCGCAGTATCCCGGCAGAGGCAGCCAGGACCTCCCACTCAGAGAAGGTGTCTGCCTAGTCCAGAAAGAAAAGTTTTTAGAGGCAGACTCCCCAAGAAGACAGCAGTCAAAGGCAGCAGCAGCAAATGTCAGGAAGAGAAAGAAATGAGTGATACTCATGTAAGATTGCTGTTCCAGAAGTCTAGATTATAGCCACTGCACAGATGTTCCACATTATGCTGGGCAATTTTTATAACCAGAAACGCTACAATACCCTAACCACTGACCAAACCCCAGATTCCCTGTATTCCAGTGTGCTTTCAAAACTCCGTGGCATTTTGAACTGTTGTGACTACAGTATCCTATAAAGGCACCTTCTGTGGTCATCTATGGTTCAGGTCCTTGCCCTCTAGAATAACCTAAGCGAGATCCTGTCTATATGTTTGCAATTGATACCTTATTGGCATCCTCATAAGCAGGCTGGATGACTTGTATTTGGGAGCATCTTTCCTTGGGGTGGCATTTGTTTGTAACAGCAGGCACATCTTACCAGATATATTACATGGGTGTTTTACTGTGTTTTAAGCATGTGATCTGTTTTCAGAAGAAAGACCTCACAGGGCTCCCATGCAGAGAAATCCAATCCAGTATGTAGCCCACCATCACTGCTGTTTAGCCCATGATGTGCCAGAGAACCTGGTTTTTGAGTCAGTGGAAGAAGTATAGACAGATCTGATGTTGAAAGCAACTTTTCTCCTTACTATAACCTGTTGGTAATGAATTCAGAAGAAAAAGATTTTATTTTATTCATATAAGGATGTCTCTTTCTTTAATAAAATAGGGCAGGGAATGTCTTTGTGGTCCAGCCAGAAACCTGGCAGTTGTTATGATGGTAGAGGAAATACACTGTCTGCAAAGAGGAAGCAAAGGGATAGGGATTGTTCAACTGGTTGAATTGCTTACGAAGTAAAATAGGTAAAAGTAGATAAAAGCAACATTCAGTAACAGAAAGCGGTTTCCTTATTTTCAGAGGTAGGCAGGAGACTTCCTAAACACTTAGTCATTTTGCAGATGTCTGGCATGTTGGGTGCTGGTGTGCCCAGATCACTTCATAACCACTGGGTCCTCAGAGTAAGGATGGGATTAAACAATTGTAGTTATAACCTAACCCGCTATTGGAATAATGTGTCCCCTCAAAGGGTAGGCCAGATGTCATATGTCCTTGCAGACCTTTTTGATGATCATGGAGATGGGGCTTGCCAACAAAAAAATACAATGCCTCTTGTGTTTCCAGTTTTCATTAATGAACCAGGCCAGGAATCATATATCCCAAAGCACAGCTGCATTGGAGATGTATGCATGGATTCATTGAACACAGCAGGCATGAATTTTGTAGTTGGCACTGGCAAATACATCTGTCTCTCTATAGGAAACATCTGTTCCCTCAAAGACATGCTGAGTAGATCTTCAATAGAAGATCCAGCTTCCTCTATCTCACTCCTTAGGAAAAGCTTTGGGGGAACAAAGAAGGTTGATTGCCTTTGTGGAAGACTGAGAAAAAGGCCATGGGCTGCGCAAGATGCAGATGAGTTGATCGTGGGGAAAGTGCTAGGATGACCTTGTTGAATTACTGTGGTGGCTTGTAGGACAGGCAATAAATGTTACTGCAATAACTCACAGGTCTGTTGTAAAAATACATTTCTTTGTATCTGTGAAGGATAGAATCCATCCAGCCCAGCATCTTGCCTTCTGTGGTGACCACAGATGGGTGACCAGATAAAAAAAAGAACAGGGAAAGCCCTTATGATACCTTCATACAAGAATTCCTCAAGGCTCTGTCTCAGAAGGCCTTCTGGATCTGTCGTGTTCTGCCTGTGTAGTGATTCTCAATAGATCCCTCTTTCAAGTGTCTCTCCTGAAACCCATCTGATTTATTTCCTCTATAACATAATTTGAAAAGCAAGAAGTTCGACACGTCTTCTGGCTGCTGCGTGGTGAACCATCTCCTTTTGTTTGATTTCAGTCTAGCTCTTACTGGCTTCAGTAGAGAACCTCTAGCTCTTGAATCAGAAAAGACAGTGAGCAGCAGATTCCTACTCATGCTTTCCATCCCATTCAAGATTTTGCAGACCTTTATCATACTCCCTTTACGCCATCTCTCTAGAAGTCTGGAGATGATCCGTTCCACTCACTTGTAGTGAAGGATGCCACAGAACATCCCATGAATACATCAAATGTTTCCTCAGAGTAAGCTTCAAAAAATGCACAGAAAAAGAAAGTGGAGGGGTGCCTGTGTGATATCTCAGGAAAAAGACTGAAGAATCAACCAGTTCATAAACTTTATCCATCCTGAATGAGGAAGCAGATGAGTGGAGAGAGAAGCAGAGGAAACAATGTGATTGCGTAATGAAATATTGCATCAGGATGCACATGCACAAGGGTAAAAATAAAGTAAAATTACAGAGATAGTCTTCATTTTGGTATTTCTGACTTTGAAACTCCAACATATATCGATTTCCTGGGAGAAAGGGGAGAAGGTATTTGGGAAGCCATAGGCTATTTTCCTCTTCTTTGTCAGGTACCACTGAGCTCTAATGGCTCTGACTGCCCTCCCAGGGCCTTCCACCAGCCTTCCAATGGCTGAGGACTCCATTTCAGCCCCCCCCATGCTGTCATCCCCCAACACCACAGCACTGCCTGTCTCTAGCTCCCCAAAGCCCTGCCCTGCCCGGCCATAGGATCTGACGTCTGGGCCAATGCTGGCTTGACTTTGGGCCTGCCCCATCACCATGGAGTTGCCTGGCAGTCACCAGACCTGTCCTTGACCTTGGGAGTCACTTCCCAGCTTGACCTTGGACCTATCTCATCCTCACTACCTTGCCTGATGATTTGGACTCTGGTTAAACCCGGCTGCCCTTCAGCCTGCCCTGGCTGGGGTGGTGGGACAGGGTCTGGCTGAGAGGTCCTGCCCTGCCTTCCCCCTGGGGATCCCCCATGGCTCCTGCACCCCAAGGAGCCTCCCCCACCCCCTGTCCTGAAAGACGTCCCATTAGCACAGGCTGGTGGAGAGCATGTGCTCTGTCACTTGACATAGTAGAAACTATGTCAAACAAGGTTTGTTGTTCCCTCAATACACACTGTGACTGTATTCACCCACCCTTGATATTTTCCCCCCTGACTTAGCTAGATAGAAAAAGAAGAACAAAATCTTTATCTCTCTTTCACAGATCACATAAAGAAAAAAAATCACATAAAGGCTGGAAGGGAAATAGTGTTGGTAAAATGCACAATTAGACTGTGGAACACATCTCCATGTGCATCAGCAAGTTTAGCAAGATCAAAAAGCAAGTTTGTTACATGAATAACAAGAACATCCCGAGTTTTAACAGCCCAAACTGAACTATTCTGCAAGGAAATTAAAATTAGGATATCGTCTCACTGTTAGAGACTTGCATGAGACTTTACCTAGAGCTACAACTCCTGATCCTAGGTCCTACCTACATCTTGTTTTTAGGTGTCAAGTGCTAGTCACTATTGGAGATTCTTGGCCTGAGCCAGTGGGAAAATGCTGGGGGAAGTTTGTTATTGGTTTCCCACTAGAAAGCTGTAGAAGGTACTACTACAATGGGCTGCAGTAAAGAACTCTAGGGGTCTACTTGAACTGGAAGGCGTGTTAAAAAGAAATTAATCTCCTTTACTTTCAAAAGTTAACAATGAAGATGCACTTAATACCTGATCTAGTTGTCATGCTTTTAATGATTAGCTGAGAGAAGGAGAAACCTGTCCATGGACAATTTATCTCATCCTACAATAAACAGGTCAGATGAACTGGGTTCAAAAAGTGCTGAATTCTCTCTTTGGAGAGAGTCTAGATGATAATTTCACCCAGAGATGGGATTGATGGTACACCACCCCAGTTCATGGGGGTCCCGAACTTCTAAGAAGCAGGAGAGAAAAGATGGAAACAGCAAATAACGCCGAGCTTTTCTAGAAATAGAACCAAACCCCTGAAATGTCCCCTCCTTTTTTGCATTCCCCACGTCTGCATAACATTTGTGCATGTGAAATTTTAGGGAAATGAAATCATTTCTGGTTCCAGCTTGCTGCTTTTTCTGCAAAGTGGATTATTGTTTTTTTTAATCCTGAAGCCAAAACATTCCCCTGAATAGAAAGCTCAGCCCCTCCTCGCTGTAAAATTTATACAGAAGTATAAAAGAAGCTTAATATTTGAAAATTACTTTTGCTCTTTAAAGACATTTGATCAGGACACACTAGCAGCCCTGGTGATGGGCACTTTCAGATATTTATGAAGTACTAAAGGAAAACAAACCCCTCCTTGCAAAACTAAAACTCCTTCTCCCAGTAATTATGCAAACCCTGGCATTGTGCAGGAATTGGCACGTCTCTCAGAAAGAAATCACACCCCTTGCTCTGTTTAACCAGAGTGAAGACACACAGGCCATGAGAAACCAAAACTGTGCAGCAGAAATCCAAACGCACGGTCCTGCTCTGCTCACCAAGCCATGAGAACGATGGGCAGCGCTTTTTCCGAAGGCTTTTGGAAAGCTTTCCCAAAGTTTTTCCCAAAGCTTTTGAGAGCATTTGTGCTTTTCCTCGATGCATGTGCTCAGAGTGCATTTAAGAGAGGGTTTCCTGATGCTCAGCACATCCTCATCCTTCGCCACCCAGCCTTTGCAGAGCTCTTTTCCTTGCTTTCACAGCAGCCTTCCAGCGCAGAGCAGTTATAATTCAAAGCAAGCCCAGCCTTCAGGCAGCCACCAACTCTCTTCAGTCTCCCAGAAGCCCCTCTCCTCAGAAGCAGTGTCGTCTTGTAATTGCTTCATTCCTACTGTCCTGCTGATGTCTTTATCTGCCATTACAGTAGAAGAAGGTGGGAGGGGAAAAGAGAGCATTTTCAGAGCTGAGATCTGGCAAGCTTCATAAAGCTTGCAAAAAAACCTGTGATCCACACCTCCTCCACAAACGCTCTGTCAGTTGACCGATCAACATCAGAGTGGTTAACTCCTGGTCTTACAACTCCTGGTTGTAAGAAGAACACCTTCAGCATGGCAATAGCCACATGCTTTAGATCGCAGAGGTGGGCTCTGCTGTCCCTTTGCTGCTGGTGTAGCTCTGGGTTGAAGTCTCAGCAGTAATGTAGCTGCTGCTGGTCAGGTCACATTGTAGTATAACCGCTCCCTGCTAGATGACACTATGTTTCTGCAGCTCAGGAATGGTTCCTCATGGGGTAAAGCTATTCCAAGTTTCTCCTTAAGCAACTGTGGAATTTTATTGCCCTTTCTTCCTGCCACAGCAGCAGCAGACAGGGTGGGGGAAGATATAGCTGCTGTTTCTTGAAAAATAAAGCACAAGTGGCCCGCTTTGCAAAACTGACCACATCAGTGGTGGTGGGTAAGGCGGTCTGCGTGGATACCCAAGTGTGTGCTACTACAAATTTGTGGGGACGGAGTGAGGGAGGGTGGTGAGAGCGGGCTGGTGGGACTGGTCACCGTGAGGTGGCCGCAGAGAGCCAGCCCTTGTGTTTGTAGCAGAGACGCCCCACGCACCAGGGATGCAGCCCTGTGACTCCCTGGGCTCAGCAGTGGTGTGACGGGCACCGGAGTCGTGGCCACAGCGCCAAAAGCGCAATTTGGAGGAAATCCCCCAAGTGAAAACAAAGACTCTGTAAGTCATTTCCTCCGAGCTGAACAGAAAGACATCTGTGTTGATCCAGCTCTTACGCACTACTCACAACAAAACAATTGCTTGCAAGCGGCACAGCCCCTGCTTGCTCTCCTCTAGGCTGACGCTCAGAAACACGAGAGATGTATTTCAGCTGAACTTTACGAGCTCTTGTTTTCTCTCAATGAAGTTTTGCAGACTGACAGTTTCTATAGGTAAGGCTGGGCTAAGAGAAGGAGGTAAAGAAGGAAGCCTGCGTGACATCTCTCTATAGACCCTTTTAGTACTTAAAGGGGTGTTTCAGGACTTAAAGGGGGCCTACAGAAAAGATGGGGAGAAACTTTTTAGCAGGGCCTGTTGCGATAGGAAAAGGACTAATGGCTTTAAACTAAAAGAAGGGAGATTCAGACTAGACAGAAGGAAGATATTTTTTACAGTCAGGGTGGTGAAACACTGGCCTAGGCTGCCCAGAGAGGTGGTAGATGCCCCATCCCTGGAAACATTCAAGGCCAGGTTGAACGGGGCTCTGAGCAACCTGATCTAGTCGAAGGTGTCCCTGCTCATTACAGCGGAGGCTAGACCAGATGACCTCTAAGTGTCCCTTCCAACCAACGCTATTCTATGGCCCTGAAGTTCAACACAGACTCTTTCTTGACAGGCGCAAAAAGCCTCCTTCAGTTATTCCGGCTGCAGTTGAGCGTCTGAGCTTCGAGGTGGCTGGATGCAACACACGGTTGTACAAGGTGTTCAGTACACATGGTTAAGCACACAGGAAGGAACTGTAACCCCAGGGGCCACCCGGGTACGGGCAGATGAGTGATGACCATTTGGCAGGAGCTGCCTCAAGGTGCAGAGCCCGCTCAGGATGGAGGAGACCTGTGCCCATACTCCCCTGTTTGGAACGAGAAACACCTGATCAAACCACCGGTGACACCCATTTAAGGCCAGCTGGTGCCAAGCGCTAGATTTTTGGGGGAGGGGGAGGAGGAGAGAGTTTGCCTTTTTCTCTTTACTTCACCCACGCGTTTCCGGGCAGCTCCTGGCCGGCTCTGTTTGATGTGGGCCACCTTCTCGCTCCATCTCCTCGCCGCCCCGCACCTGCCCGGGGCGGGGAGCGGGTTCTGTTGCGGGGTCCGTCCCCCCGCGCCGCTTCCTCCGCCGCTGCGCCGCGGGAAGGAGGAGGAAGAAGAAGTAGAAGAGGAGGAGGAGGAAGAGGAGGAAGAAGAGGCACTGCCGCCGCCTTCCCGGGCCGGAGCGGGGCAGTGCGGTACCTCCCTCCCTCCCTCTTTCCGCCTCCCTCCGCGCCGCCGGCGCTCGTTCGGCGGCGGCCCCCGGGACAGCCAGGTAAGGCAGAGCCGGGGCTGGGGACATCGGGGCTGGGGACACGGGGGCTGGCTGTCCCCCGGGGGGGGGGCGGTCGGGGGAGCGCACCCTGCAGCAGCCGCTGTCGGCAGCTGGGAGGGTGGCCGTGTTCCCCCTGCTGGCTGTCACCCGGCGGCTGGGACAAAAGCCGCGTTCTGAAACTTTTGCTGGAAATGGGCGACAGTCTGTGTAACGTGCGGGGGTGCAGCCCGGGCGGCCAAATCAAACTTGAAGGCTAATTGTGGCTGGGCATTTTCTTGGTTACCTGACTTTCTTCTCTCCGTCTCTCCTGACGCCCGGGTCATTACCCGCTGGCCTTTACTGAGGCTGTTCCACCCTCCTCGCAAGGCACCATCAGCCTTGTGTGTGAGTTCACTCACCTTATTAACTCCCCCCGCCCTCTGTCCCACGGCGTGGTT
Source organism: Arenaria interpres (assembly GCA_013399435.1). Lineage (NCBI taxonomy): Eukaryota > Metazoa > Chordata > Aves > Charadriiformes > Scolopacidae > Arenaria > Arenaria interpres. The sequence goes on along the minus strand of VXAK01024591.1, from coordinate 254,291 downwards.
ATCCCTTCCTGGTGGCGAATGCTCTTCACTGAATTTTTGGAGTTGGAAGGGACCATAGAGATCATCTCGTCCAACTCCCCTGCTGAAGCAGGATTGCCTAGAGCATGTTACTCAGGACTGCATCCAGGCGGGTCTTGAAAATCTCCAAAGAAGGGGACTCCACAAGAAGGGGACTCTTCCCTCACCTCATGGGGTGACGCAGCGTACCGGCGGCTCCGTGTTGTAGGGGACTACGTGTGCACGGTGCTTTTCCCCAGGCTTCCTTTCTGCGTCCCTAGAAGTCAGAAATCCCTACTTACTTGAACCGTAAACTGAGCTTTTTAGCGTAGACACGGCCAGGAGCTCCCTGCTTGGAATGATAGATTCGTACCATACTGTGACAAATGCTGATCTGAAACTCTAAGGATTGTTTTATGAGTCGAATAAGTGAGACCGTAGCTTTTATAGACAGAAAAACCGACCGGAGCAGAAATGCAGATAAAAAGGTGAATTGTGAGTACCTCCTTCTGGAACATTTATTTTTATTTTAGAGAAAATGTTGCTGATGCCTTATCTGACTGTCTCACCTTTGGTAGAGCGTGGCTGCAGGACGAAGCATTGCTTTTTAGTTTCTCATAACTCTGCAGTGACTGGAAGATGGGTCATTACTTACGACTGCTATACAAACTTGCAGGGTATTTTGGGCCATCAGAAAGCACCACCTATACAAATAAGCTCCCAGTTGCACTTGAGGGAGTAGCCAGAGGGGTTTTGGACATGTTCCTCTCTCCTTTCGGCACACCAGCTGTGCTGCTCGGATCACACCACCTGTGCGGAAGAGGCCCTTTAGGCATCCTGATCTTGTTTCACGGGCACTGCTTTTGTAGGTGGGGAGGTAGCTCCTGGGCAGGGTGCTACTCGCAGCCGTTGGATGGTTATGATTTGGAAGGGGACTACAGCAGGAGAGAGCCCATTTGCTATCAGACTCTCCTCTGATAGTCTTCATGTTTCTCTCGGTTTTATTTTGTGTGTTTTATTTATTGAGAACTTACATCTTATGGTGAAATAATCACATTTATTTCTGCATTTATTCCTCAATGGAAGTGTGCTTTACATGTTCTGCTAAAACACTAATTGAATAACATGAGCGTTTTGAACCGAATGATTTCTGTGTGAGCTTGCCTGCTGAAACCACTCAAAACAGAGCAATGTGGTTGTATTTGGCACCTGGTGATTCTCTCCTTTTTTTTTTTTTCTTATGCGATAATCTCACAGATGTGAAAATCAAAAACAAAGACTTGGAGTTCACATAGTAAAAACATACAGCCGGTTAGACTTACATGGTGAAATAACTCCACTTCTCAGCTGCCACACCTGATACTAGCCTTTCAAAACTTACAGGAGTACCACTATTTTTTTTCAGATGCTAATACAGAATTTTTTTAATCTTTTAGAACCATTGATTGTGAGGCAGCTAGAATTATGCCCCAAGTTAAGTTAACGTCTTATTTCTTAGCTATGGGCTCACTACTGTGGATTTGGCGTTGGAATGTATCCAGTAACCTGGCTGACTGCCTACAATGGCTAGAAAGGGAGAAAAATAAAATAGAGCTGATAAAACAATATCAGCTCCATATTGTTTCATCTTGCCCTGAAACAACATTGTACTCAGAAATGCTGTGATAGTGTGGTATCCTGTAATTAAAATTAAAATAGCTGGGAAGTGGTTACTTTCATAGAATTGCTTGCAGGCATCAAGAAGTCTTCCCCCTCTGCCAAGTGTAGGTGCAACCTGTTGTAGATTTAATTCCCTCTGCCTTGTGTTAGCTTATGAACTGGATACACAAGATAAGATGCACAGAGGTGTAAGTTTCATACAAATATTTGTATCTCAAATATGCAAAACATTTTCTGTGTATTAGACAATGGAAGTCTGTGCTTCCTGCTGTCAGTGCAAAGATTATGGAAAAAATGTCTTCAGCCTCTGTTAACCATTGACCTCTAAGATGTTTTTCTGCTTAGCTTGTTTTGACTTTTTTCAGTAACCTATTACCTTTTCACTGCTGAACTTGGAACTGTGCTTTAGAAAAAGGCACGTTTGTGTATGCCAAAGAATCATGTGTGTGCCAAAAACTGTTGTGGCAGTCTACAACAGATTTCCTGCAGACATAGGATAAGAAAATACCAGTATAAAAATCAAAAGATATGGAAAGGGGTACTTGGGCAAAGTGGAGTAAAGGTTGGCGTGGAGAAGGTGGCCTGAGGTGGTGGTTATTTATATTTCAAAGACCATATATGCTTCTGAAGGACATCTGCTATATATTTTTGGATTTATGCTACAGATATTTTTATTATTATATAGATGCATCTATTTGTACAGAATTACCTTGGCTACAAAGCAGGAGGAATGGTCAGTCAGCTGTTGCCTGGTGGAAGTTAGTGATGACGTTTATTAAATGACCTAAATGAATTAAATGTAAACGGCCCATAGCTTCCTCCATTGTGCAAAACACAAGGGGACGGCTCTCCTTACACTGATTGAGACCTCCCTCTCACTGCAGAGGGATCAGCCCTATTTACCCTATTTCTCCTGGCCAAGCCCTCGTGGCATTAGATATGTCACTGATATAACAGGGCACAGCTCTGTAGGAACCAGTGTGTGAACCAGTGCACCGGTGTGTTAACAAATGATCCATTGTGTCTCAAGAAGTGTGTTTTTGTTAACGGAGGATGCTACTTGTGAGGCAAATCCCCCATTTGCTCTGCTGGCCCTCAGACAGAGGAACGCTCTGCTCTCCTGCTTCTGGTCTGGTTTTCTATGTGTATTTTCTGCAGGAGAAAGCACTATGAAAGAAAGCAGTGTTGTAGGTGGTGGTGGTGGGGAGAAGCTGGTGTTCTGTTGGACGTGTATGCCCTTCGGCATGTCAGAAGAGGAACTGGGGGAGCAGAGGCTTGTGATTGACCGCTGCCCCGTGGCCATTACAGCTCTGGCAGTTCTCAGTCATCCCCTGCCCCGGCTCAGCAGCACAGCCCGTGATTCAGAGTCAGGGAAAATACCATGTGAGGTAAAACTTTGAAAACCGGATAGACTTCGTTTTACATGTAGAGAGACGAGCCTCATCGTAGGAGATGCTTTGTGGGGAGGGCAGTGGGTTTTCACAATTTCCTAGACTCTGAGGTGGGATGGGATTAGAAGAGGTCTGTTCCTTGCAAGCACAGTGAAGTGGCTGCTGTGTTCAAATGGGATCATGAAATCTCTGGAAGAGAAGCCTCCTGGGAGTAGGTCTGTCCATTGTAGAATCATAGAATGGTTTGAATTGAAAGGTACCTTAAAGGTCATCTAGTTCCAACCCCTCTGCCATGGGCAGGGACACCTCCCAGTAGACCAGGCTGCTCAAAGCCCCATCCAGCCTGGTCTTGAACACCTCCAGGGATGGGTCAGGGCAGGGTTTACCTTTCTTAGGAAGAATGACTCTCCTAGATCTTTGGTTTTGATAATGTCCAAACATTCAGAAGGAAAATGACATTGCTGAAAAGACACATCTTGGTTGGATGACTCTGTCCTATATTGAGAGTGGTTCAGTAAAGCTCATGCCTAGCTTGATGTGGTCCAGCCTTGGTACTGTAGGCAGGAGAGAGGGTTTTTGGCACCCTGCTGCAGAGAGAGGAGTTGCTCTGGGAGAGCGTGAGCCTGTCCAATGGCTGCTGTAGGAGATATTCCCCGTCTGTCAGGAGCAGCCATGGGACTCTGCTCTTGGCGATGGGGAGGAGAAGTGTTTGGCCATGTTTGCAGTCACAGCCCGTCTTCTGAGGCAAAGCAGCAGGCTGCCAACTGGGCTGCTCTATTTCAGTTCTTAAGGTGAAAATCCTATGGACATTAACAAATCCAGGAAAAAGGCAAAAAAAGAAGCTGCTGTGTGCTAGGCTATGTGGAACCTGGGTGAATGCTTTCTTGGCACTCGGGCTGCTCCTCATTCATGTTTCTTTTATCAGCGGATGTATGAATGGGTACCACTTTGCCACATGTAGGGTATAACTTCATGTCTGCTCAAGTAGGTCACAGCTGGGTTTCCTGTCAGGAGGGGTTTTACTCAGCCCTGTGCCTATTATGAGCGGCGATCTGATTAAAGCGTAAGAGCGTTTTAGATCTAGGCCTTGTTTCCACTTGAATGTGGGGCAGATAAAACCTGGCTTTGGGTGGTACAGGAAGCGGGGTTCTTCCTGCTGACCCAGGGTCTGGGCAGGACATCAGGACCCTGCCACTCTGGAGAGTGCACTTACCCTGTCATGCTAGACTGGGACCAATTCCTGACCATTTATACTTATTAAACAAAAGAAGACTGCCCCCTCTGCCCATTCACCCCCCAGAATAGCCACATAACTTGCCATCAGACCCAGATGATAACTGCCATTTTGTTTTAGCTGAACGTAGTATCCCTTGTAACTCTCCACTAGGCAGCCCTGTGCAAAAAAACCCCTCATTTTGTCAGGGTCTCTGTGCTAGTCTACAGGGTGGGCGAGAGAACCACAGTACATCAAATTCTTAATGTATTCAGGGTTGCTGCTTGTCCTGTGAATTACAGGATGTCCTATAGCACAGGCTCAAGCTCCACATCCTGGCAGAAAGAATAAGTGTGTGTGTGTGTTCCTCCTCCTCTCCCCAATTACAAGCAGCTCTTCTCGGCTGAAGCTGCAGACTGCAGCCATTCCCAGAGCCATGGTGGGAGGAGGAGAGAGATAGGGGGCCTCTCCCATGTTGGGTGGTGGGACACAATTTGGGGGATGTGCTATTAACATGTAAACTGAGTTGAGCTGAATGGACCGCTTTTTCTGTCCTGTGGGAGATCCTTTAAACTGGTAATCCTAAACATACCTTGGGATCTTTTGGAAGTAAAATTCCTACCTAAACTATAATCCAGCATGGATGCTGTAAAGAATTGCTTTTTTAGTATGAACAAATCTAGCAGTTGGGTGTTGAAAGTGACCAGTTCAAAACTGTCATTGCAGCTTCCAATTCAGCTCACTTGTGCATAATGCTTTATGAGATATGTTTAGTTATGTAGCCACGTGTGGTTTGCTTTTCCCATCAGGCCAGTGTTTCTTCAGACCATGGCTGGTCAGGCTGTTTCGGTTTGCTCGTGATGGTGGTCTGTGAGGACCAACTCATCCTTGGGTTTGAAGGGGGACTTAGCTTATAGGATTCCTCATTCATCCTCAGTGGCACTTAAATGGAGTGGGTTCCGTTGTTGGGAGGAGGTGTATTTACAGCTCCAGCATGTGAGATGAACTGTGAGGGTCTGTGTTACGGGAGGGTGGTTTGGGACAAGGTGACAGGCTGTGGGTGTGAGAGCAGAGATCGGCCAGAGAGCTGTGGTTCTGCGTCAGGGGCTGGTGGCGCCTCCACCGCCATCGCAGCAGCTCTCTCTTCCCACCAAGACACTCTCTCAAAGCATGAGGGGGATGACAGCTGTCTGATGAAAACCATAAAGTCGTGTGCAAACAGCAAAATTCCCTCAATTTCAACTCTCTTTTCTGGATCTCTTGAACTGAAACCAACTCTGAAAGTCAGTGTGAAACAGGCACTGCCCGTGAAAACCTGAGACCTTGCCATAAAGGACTATCTTGCCTTGGCTTTGCAGTGTCTTAACTTTACTCCTTGTAAGTTTGACCTCAGATGGGACTGGATTGTGGAGTAAGAGACTATCAAGGATTAATGACCATATTGCATGATGTTTCGAAGGGTGGTTAAGCTGAATGCTGTTCCTTAAGATGCTACGTGTCTGGTGACACCTGACAAGTGCCTCTCGTTCCCTGTTTAGCTCACAACAGCTGAAACACCCCAACATCTGAGAACTGACATCAAGGGGAGCAGTGATAACGAGGCGCTTTGCTAGAGAAGCTCACTACCTTGCAGGAGTGAGAGAAACGGGAAGACACGAGACCACAGCAATGCCTCACTTGTGTTAATTTTCAGATCTAGTGAGAATTCTTTTTTCCCTGAATGAATACTTACATTTTGACATGAGTGAAACAAAACTGCTTTGATCTCCCTTGTTGCTTAGGTTGCACTGTATGTGAAGAAGAAATTCTTCAAGGTCATAGCCTGGATTTTCAGTCCTGTGTGTGGAGACTTTATTAGTAAGTGGCTGAAATGCAAATAAAAGTTTAACAAGTTATCACAACCCTACAAATAATTTTAGGGTAGAATTCTGTGGGATCTGCCTCTAGCTTTGGCGAAAATACATCTAGGTCTTCCGAGTATCTCTCCAGAAAGTACCCAGCAGCGTGGATTCTACTTGAAGAGGTCTTTGACTTTTTTTTAATTTTTAATCCCTATTATAACATACATATAGTTCAAGCATGGAGACAGACAGAAACTGAAAGGCTTTGTTAGTTGGTTAAAGAAAATGAAAGCTGCTGCAAGTACAATCCTTCAAGTAGTATGTCAGCTGGACACACACAAGGCCTGAGAACATGAAATTGCGTCTGGTAGCATTGCTTTTACAATTTTGAGTTCAATCAAGTGGTAGTTCTCACACCAAGAGTTTCAGTGAACTAAGGGTGTGGCGTGATGGGGAGGGAATTTTGATTTTCATTTGTGTGAAGTTTTCCTTGTAACCTCTCCAACATAACAGGGCAAGAGAGTCTGGAATCAGAAGATAAGAACCCTGACCTTGCCAACGCCACCACCTTGGTATGCGTAGCCCTGAATTGCCAGATGCGGGAACAGGAGTACGAAATCTCAACTGCAGTGTAAATGGCCATTCAGTTTTGGGTCCAATCTCTTGTCCTTGTTTTGTAGTGGAGGGAATGTATCCTGGTGAAAATGTTGCAGGGGAAACTTGTCAAACAGGAACTTGCAGTATTTCCTGTCCCCCACTTGCTGCCTTGGGTTTTTCCTCAGGCACAGAAGGCAGTTCTGACCTGTAGCTTTAGGTGTATCAGCACCATCTGCATGAGAGAAGTTTGGGGCTAAGTCACTCAGTAGGTGGAAAAAAGCAACAGTTATAAAGTGGCCTGAATACTACCTCAAAACAAAGCCTTTGAGAGGAAATATGCCTGTTAGTCAACGTGGACGTCAACACGTGAGTTGTGGCCAGTGGTTCGTCACCAGATTCAACTTCACAGCTTTGTCTTCAGCTGAAATTCCCCTGTTTATTATTGAAGTATTTCTTACTGTGTAGCTTCAGTGTGGTCTAGCAAGTGCTTGTTTCTGTCTCTATTTGAAACCAGTTCTTAATATAAGTGTGAATTTTTCATATTAATGAATGTGTTTAAACATAGTATGCTTTCTGGTATATTTGGTTAACTGTCGTGATAGTGAAACAAGTATGTTATGTAAATATCTAGTATCTATTGCTAGCATCTTACCACACAGCATTCGGGTACCTGGGCTATGCCTTCTGCATGCTGAATTTGGTTAAAAGCATAATGCTGGTGTGTAGATGCTGGAATTGCTTCTGGTGGAGGGTACGGGGCATGCAGGAGCCGTGCTTAATTCCCTGCTCACAAACCTGTTTCTCTTGCCTTGGATAACCTGTCCACTCAGTGAAATGCATTGCCTTCAGTGTTACAGCTCGCTATTAAGCTGTTCTTAACAGGCCATCTAAAAAGCAACTAAAAGGCTAACTAAAAAGAGGATATGATTTTATTAAGCTTATTCACTTTTTAGGGAGAATGGTTGGGTTTGTGCCTACACCAGGGCTGCTAACAGCTATTGTTACAGTGTAGACATAATCTTGGCTCACTTCTGGTCTATGTGAATGACTTAGAAGGGTGGATGCTTGATAAAACATACAAAGATCATGATTTTAGCAATATGGAGAGTAGACTGTGGTCTTCAACAACCCAGGAAAAAGTAACAGCATGTCCCCCCCAAATTCCCTGAAAGCCAAGTACTTTTTTTGCAAACTTTCCCTGACCTCAGGACTTCCTTGCAGCTCTTCCCAGCCATATGCTTACTTTTGCAATCACGTGGTTCTCAGCTGGGAGGTAGCCAATTTCTTACAGATGGGTCTAGACTCATTTTCCCACAAGCTGCCCCTTTGCACTGAGGCTTGAGGATGCGTGTGGAGCCGTCATTCTGTGGGTACTAAAGCACTCAGCTGGCTTTCATGCTGCAGGTGCTACGAGTTTTTATCCACTCTGGGAGGCAATATAGTTTCTATATAGCTACAAAGGGAAGGGGAAGAATATCTTAAGGAGCACTGCAGAAGTGATAAAAGGATTTACACCTGAACTCTGATGAGATAGTTCCATCCAACTACAGAAAATATGATTATTGAAATGATAAAATTAATTTTAGAAGACAAACAGATAAGGAGCTATTGCTTGTTATGAATTTGGAAAATGGTAGTTTCCCTGAAGAAGTAAATCTTCCTTTACATTTCTTGTGAATAAGTGCAAAAAGCAGGGGACAGGTTACTAGGTAAATAGCTTGTTTTCCTAGCAATAAACGGCATATGTAGTTGATGTTTGTAAAGTGTCTTAAAACCAAATGCTGTTTTGATTCAGTTCGGTTTTGAGCAACTTCTCCAAATAAGCTGATCTCACTAATTGTATGGCCGGCTGGCACATTGCGAGGGTGACAGGACAAGGGGCAACGGGCACAAGCCGGAACATGGGAAATTCCATCTCGACAGGAGGAAAAAACTTCTTTACTTTGAAAGTGACAGAGCACTGGAACCTGCTGTGATGCGATCCTGTCCAGCCTGCTGTGGGTGCCTCTGCTTTGGTAGGGGCGTTGGACTAGCTGATCTCCTAAGGTCCCTTCCCACCCCTATGATTCTGTGATTGTGTGATCCAGTGGATTGCTACCTTTTTGGGTAGCTGTTAAATCTTTATACCTGGTCTAGCAGGGCTCCAATGGACTGCATATTCTGACTTCTTGTAACTAAAGGCTGGCTTTGAAGATGGATTCCAAAACCTATGTATCCATATCACTGGATTTCCTGCGGGCACTGAGGAAATTACAGGTGCTCTGTGACCCACTGTGCTTCTCTGTATGCAAGGCATATCAGGTCATTTAAGGGTAGCCTGGAAGAAAAAGTGATTGAGGTGAAGTCATAATTAATACCTGCTGCTTCTTCATGTAGGGTGTACCTACAGACCACTTCTCCATACCTCTTGTAAGACATGGAAGATGTGTTTTTAATTTATAAAGCCTTTATCAGACTTAAACCTAATCCAGTTCACGGCATTTTTGTGAAAACTGTATGCCAACCCAGGAATGAGTAATTCAGGATGTTCATCCTTGGGCTCATCTGTGTTTTTTCTGTGGAGTTCAGGCGAGAGGAGCTCGCAACAAGTGGGCTGGGATCACAAACAGGTGCAGTAGAATCTGCCACCCAAATGAGTAACTCTGGAGTAGTGTTTAGCAGTGCAGAGTAGTGCTGGTCCTGCTTTTCTGCCATCAGGAGCCAAGGCAGAATTTCTATAGCTTCAACTATGCCATGTAGATGTACCAGTGGCACTTTGCCATGGCGTTTCTTCAGAGCAGAGAACAGATACGAGTATTTCAGGTTTGTGTGTTGCTGGCGAAGTATGTTCCAGCCAGAAAAGCTTTCCTTCAGCCACTGAGTTTTCTTGGTAGCTTTTAAGATGATAATGGGTAACGATCTAGAAGGGTGGGTGTTGATTTGATGTGCTGAAATATTATTGTAGGAGTTTGGTTCTAGCTCCAGAATGAATGGGTTTGGGACCAGATGAGAGGTGGTGCTGGATGGTTATAAGTGGCTTATTTCTACTGTTCTCCACTTGAAGAGAGTTATGTCAGCCCAATAGTACAAAACAAGACTGTGATCATGGTTGAGTCAGTGCAAGGTTAGGTTTGTTGTATTGGTATCAGTTACTCAGCATGTACCCTGGCAGAGCAGAAAGAGTTAACTTTAGTAGTTGGAGAACAAGTAGTTCTCTGACTTTAGTAGTCGGAGAACAAGTAGTTGTTTAGGGGAAAAAGTTCATCTTAGAGTGTTTGGAAAGAGAAGTGACTGAGGAAGTATTAGTCACTCCCTGTGCATAAAGCAAATTGTAATTTGTATGTGTTGCAGTATTTCAGTTAGAACGTGTCAAAAGAGTGTCTTGAATACTGAAATAAATTGAGCTTATTTTTGGTGTAGTACATCATGTGCTTACCTGAGATTGTATAACATGGAAAAACAAACTCAAATTGTGAAGAAAGTGAATTAAATTGACTCCTTTACTGTAATTAAAAAGGATAGCCTCAGGCATTGTTGGCTTTTTTTTTCTTTTTTCTTCCCCATAGATTTGGTTTGCTTCTCTTAGATTTGCAGTTTTGCGTACAGTAGCAATTGATCTCCTACTTAATGGTGAGCTTCAGGATTCCTGAACGGAATTAGGTTCAATTTCTGATTTAGTAGAGCATTTATTTTTCCAGCCCTCTGAATCTCTGGCTAACTGGAGAAGTTAGAAGAGCTTTGCACAAGCATCGCCCATTTCCTTTGCCAATCACATCTTTGCCTGTTTCTTTAGTAAGTGGGTGTTACTGTTTCTCTTCCCCTCTTATGAGAAAGCCTGGCCAGATGTCCACCTGGTGCCGCAGGGCCATCAGGGGACTGGTGGAGGAGCCTCGGTCTATGCAGAAGTGAAGTAAAAAGACTCTGCTGGGGGCTTCTGCTCCTCCCATGCTGGTTGGAGGTAGTTCTTCCATTTTCCTCCCTAACCTTACTTTGAAAATATTTGCCAGAACAAAGAGGACTGTCTCCTGAAGGTACGTATGTGTGTAAGAAGGACCAGTGCACCACATACCGCCTCCCAGTTTAGACCCTGACCTTCCCTTTCTATTCTACATCGTACCTCTTTTCTGTCAGCTGAGAGCCACTTATATTTGAGCCAGGAAACCAAAGTAATATTCTTCACCAGACCTTTATGCTACACAGGTGAAAAAGCAAATCTCTTTATGCTCTGTCTCATCTGGCTGAATCCAGATGAATCTCCTCTCGGCATCCTGAAGTCCAGGTGATGGCACCACAGCTGGTAAGAGCTGCTGTATGTCAGCAGAAAATTAAGTTTACCGTTTTCACTGCGCTTTGTATGTGGTATTTAGAAATAAAAATAAACCTGAGCAGCAAAGCTTGCACCCAGGAAAATCTGTGTCCCTTCTAAGGGTTAATATCAAATATCAGTACATAAAAATATTAGCGAGGCTTGGATTTGGTCCTTATCTAAACAGTGGATTAGGCATCATGAAAATGGCAGCAAGTGCCCCACCAGGCAGTGACAGCATCCTCAGTCAGCTGTTCAAATTCATCAGTGTGATAGCACTGCTTCCCCCATTCAAAAATCAGAAATCTACCCTCAAAAAGAAGTATTTAAAAAGAAAGTGAAGTTGGTTGCTAGTTTTTTTTTTTTAATTGCCTTCTCCAATCTTAATCTTCCTTTGCTTGAATCAAGTGTGTGATAATTAAAATATAGCTGATTTTACTGGCTGTTGCAGGAGGTTTTGTCAGAGGGCTCAGCTGGGGAGAAGTTTATCCTGTAAAAGTTTGGTCTGCCTGTGTGCTGAGGCCACTCAATATGCAAAGCTCTTGCCTGAAAGCTGTGTGAATGCAGTAAACCCTGCTGACAGACAGGATATTTTAGTTTATGTCAGACTGAATATGGCTTCTGGTGAGCCCAAAACCACAGGCTGTCAGTAGAAGAGGTCAGTTCTGTCAGCAGAAGACTTGAGATTAGGTTTCTTCTGTGGGAAGCACTGTTCAGTTGTGGTAGGCCACCTTGAAAGCTTTTCATAGTCTACAGCAAAAATCAGGTGGTAACTTTGGATACTGGATTTGAGTTTAACAATAGTAGCTAATGCTAATAGCATTACTATAGAAATAATAGCAACAATTAACTGCTGTATATGGGTTGAGCAGAGGAAGAGGCAAAGCCACATTATGTAGGTGGTTACAGAACTATGGAATTTTCTAAAAAAACTTAGACTGGAAGGGTATTTGGGGTTTCCTGGGTATGGCTTTGCGTATGTTTTTAATTACCTTTCCCATGAATGTTATGAATTATAACTACTCTCTACGTGTGTGTATACACATAAAAGACCTCTTACCCCCAGTAACATAAACAATCAGCTTTTCATGTCACATCATTATTACTCTGCGTGAGGAAAAAGGATGTGGATGAAGGCAGGGGTTAAACTTTGATTTATACAGATGATGGTGAAGAACACAAAGACTTCTCACAAGCATTGAAGAAGTGGCAAAAGCACAGGCTTCGAGATGTTACCACCGAACCAACATCCCTTCGCAGGCAATAAATGCAGTAGGGGGACAATTTCACGTTCAGAAAGATTTGCAGCTCTTGGGGAGTGGGACTTGCTTATCTTTAGTACAGAAGTGAAGGTGACTTTCTAATCTTCAATGAAATAACCAGATGAGCTCATAATACCTTCTGAGTAACAAAACAAACCTGGGAAGTTGGGGGCAGCCTACAATGCCAGAGCTGAATACCTGCTCTGTCGCCAGTATTATTTCTTGAAGCAGTGACACGTTGAAAAGCTTTTTACCTTTAGAAAGGGCAGGTGGCTGAGCCTGCAGAAGGTCAGCAGGATGAGAAAGCTTCTGGATTTTGCTACTTTAACTGATGCTTCAAAGTATTTTTTTAATGCCTTGCTTTCCTCTGTCCAAAACTAAGTTTCAGCTTTATTTTCTTCCAGCAAAGAACGTTACAAATGTGAAAGAGGTTTTTGATCTGAGTAAACTGAAGGCAAAATAGTGCAAGTTTATAGGTATTAAAGAACTTTTATGTGGAAGAAATCAGAAAAACTACAAATACTCAGCTGTAGAGGAATGGATAAAGATACAAGAAGTTGCTGAGGATAGTGAAAATTGATCAGTCCCTCCTTTGTGTGGTATCCCATAGCATTGCTAACTCAAAGTTAGCAGTAAATGATTTAAATAAAAAAATGCCAATGTCAACGCATTTGCTACATCATAGATGGTAATAATGTAACTTTTGTTTCCTAAAGCTGAGGTTCCTTTCCTAAATGATTTATTTGTGATGGAATTGAAGAAGGTGCACTATAACGGTGTGAAAGGATAAATCACTCGCTGGAGTATAGCGCTTACAGGAGGTCACAATGAAGAGCAATAGCAAATGATTGCAAATGATTTGGAGATGTGTGTGTCACCCTCCTAAATCTGAACTCAGCATTGTAAGGGGAAAGAAACCCTTTTGCTGCTCTTGCCGTTTCTCCTAAGCTCTTCTGTGCACTTTGTCTCTACTTCTTGTTTGTGATGGTTGATGAGTTGATGGTGTGATGAACCACCTTGGTGCCAGCTGACCCTGTCTAAGGGGACTGTCATTCCTTCAGCATTGTTTTCTTTGCTTACCCCAGCTACCTAAGGTAGAGTGCTAAAAGGCAACAAATGCTTGTATTTTGTAAAATGTAGTGAGCCTGTTTCTGAGGAATTTTGGAAAAACCTGTGCTGGTTGCAATGAAATACTCTTCCTGCGTGTGCATGTGAGTAGCTTTCAGTTGAGCAAAGGATATTTTGCAATATCACACGGTTATCTCAGAATCTCCAGTCAAAGAGCTGTCACTGAGTTACCCCTTAGCCTGTTTACTCTTTAACCTAAATTTAGTGCAGGTAAATATGAATTTTTGTTTCACAGGGTCTGATTATATATCAAATCAGCCAGTTATTCTTTGGCTGACTTTCAAACAGAGGTTTTAGAAACCTTTGGGTATAATTCCGAAATACATTAGAAAGTAGACCTCCCAAAATTGCATTTTCTCAGTTAAAAAAAAAATTAAAAAAAATAGCTTGCATATGATAGAAGTGCAAAAAAAAAAAAGGCAAATCCAAGTATTTTTTACTTCTCCTTTTTCTGGCATATGATACGTTTCAGATAGCATTACAGTATTTTTTCCCCTCAATTCCAATTTTATAATTATCACAGGTTATGCTAAATTATATTTTTCTGTATTTGTATTTCTGTGACATTTACCATCTGAACAGGGATTAATAACAGGTGTCTCTTGTTCAGTTGTCTTTCTATTTTTGGAGCTTGAATCTGCAACCTTGCATGCGGGGCAAAAAGACTTTTCTACCACATGAAGCACAAGAGCAGATGTTGCAATCCATGCTTACACTGAGTAGTAATTATTCAAATGAGCCTGTGCTGGATACTCATGTAAGTACCTATTCACATGTAACCCAGTTTATAGTTTCATGATAAAGCAACAGCAGCTTCAGCAGAAAAAACAGGGTAAGGAGTTCTCCTTTTTCTTCTTCCTTCTGCATTGCTTCTGCTCTCTACCCAGAGCTGTGGCACGCTGCCTCTTCACTTGCCCCACTGCAGCTGTTTGCAGGGACACATGGTCAAATTGATCTGAATTAATACATACATATATTTTTTTTCTAGAAGAGTTACAGATTAGAGTCAGAATTACAAGGTACCACCTACGTGCTTAAAATTGACCTTTTTTTTTAATTAAATGTAACTAGAACTTCCACTGAACTTTGATGCGTTTCTTCAACTGTTTGAATGTTACGTGTGCTTACTGACTGGTTTACGGTGACTAATTGTTTCAATAAACAAACACCGTCCAGGAGCTGGGAGTGGGAACCAGGAGATACACAGGTAGTGTTGCAACTGCAGGGGTTATGCCATCACTTAGTGCCTTGGTTTTCCCCAGGGAAATCTGGGGAAGACGGCATGCATAAGAAGCTCCGTCTACAAGTAAAAACTTACTTTGTACATACTGACTTAGAAAATGTATTTTAACAGCTGTTTTCATTTGCTCTGAGGAAGGCGTGTGGTGACTTCGTGGCCATGCAGGTGAATATTTGCGTAATGTGAGGATGCAAGTGCAAGATCAGTGCAAGCTGATGCAGACTTCTTGATACTTAAAGTTGCGAATGTGTTCCTTGTCCTAAAAAAAAAAAAGCTGTGAATCGCTAACTCTTCTGGCTTTCAGTCACAATTCTAAGTACTCAGCATATCTGCAAATTAGATGTAACTAAGGTTGGCAGGGAACAGGGCAAGTCCTTGGCAGGAGGTACTGTGAACAGTTTAGATGGGTGGCAGCACGAAACTCCCACGGGTGTTGGGAAGAAGATAACGTGTCACGCAAACAGCTTCGTGTCCTGGGGAATGCTCTGGGAACAATGGAATTCTTGTGGGGGGAAAAAGTGCAGAAAAGCTCTAAAACTGTACTGAGGAAAAAGATGTATGGGTTTGAGAAAAGGTAAGGGTGGCTGCTACAGGTGCTTCTCAAAGAACTGTTGCAGTTTTGGGGAAGGAACTTTTTGGAGTTATGGGGGAGGTTCCAGTTGTCCTGAGCCTTATTTATAGAAACAGAAACGTGGCTAGAGCTACTGGGCTTGGAAAAAAAACCTGAACAAAACAGGTTTCTGTGACCAAATGCAGATTCAAAGGCTGATATTCTGACCTGGGAAACTGATTCTTATCCACTGAGACCTCCACAGCAGCGATAATTCAGTGTAGCAACCAGGTGCAGACATTGACCAATTACATTATTGACATTTTTATTTTTTTAAATGCTGATTTTGTCAGCATTTAAGCTGACAAAAAAAGAAAAAAAAAAAAAGATTTTTGCTTTCTTCTAGAACGCGAATGTGACCAAAGAGGGCTGGTAGGGAAATAAAATATTTTAGCAAAGTATTTAGTAGAGAGATTTGAAATCATAGTTAACTTTTAAATCCTTCTTATGCACTCTAGAGTAGCACTCTGGGGATTTCTCTCATAATTCCCAAGACAAGTAATAACTATGTTTTTATAAGTGCCAACAGAGAATTTGTACTATAGAGACCACAAGGATTGTTTTGAGTGGGAGAGCCTGTGATGGGAACCCTTATAGTGTGACATGCTTTAAGTTGGTCTGAAAGTTAATACTCGCTTTTAATTCTTTGAACAATATTTGTATTTTCAACTCAAGGCAGTATCCTCCCTTCTGCAATTACCTTTAAGATTGCCAGTTGATTTTTAGAAGGGCAACTAAAAGGAATGTGGCAGCTTGAGTTATTAAAGAATGCCCTTTAGACAATTATTAATTAAAAAGATCTGTCGTCTTCCCAAGAATGCAATGTGCCAGATGACCATCAAAATGTATGTGTGTTCATGCATCATAGGAAGAGGAAAATCAAAAAGAGATTTGTTTTTCATAATTGCCATTTCCAATCCCATTATAGTCTTTTACTTATGCATCCTAACCTGGTCTTATTTTATAGTTCCATGTAAACCACAGGCTAATTTTTCAGCATAGGTAGAGATTTACCTTGAAAAGTGATGTTTCAAAGCAGAGAAGCATGTGGGATATGAAGGTTTAGTTGGACAAAACAGGGAGTGAAACACGGTATGAGGATTAGGCGTGAAAGCAAGAGGGGTTATTTCATGTACTGTCACAACAAATAACAAAGTGTTCGGGCGCAAGCAAAAGGAGAGGTACCAAAGTGGATTTGTTTTACATTTAATTTTATTTAAACTTTACTTTTGTTGTAATGTTGTGAGGAGGCGTGTGGCTTTTCATGCTCCTCTGCACAATACTGTGAAATGCACTATTTTGTCCATGCTGAATTTGTGTTGCCTGCAAACTAAAACATGCATACATTTCCCCAGTGAATTTTGAATGCTTTAGGTAGTAAATAGGAGCATAAATTAAGCCCTGTGAGGTGAAAAAATATTTTTTTTTTATGTAAGTTGGAGGGAAATTGCCTACTGGTAGGGAGACCTGTAGTACCTTCCTAGGACTTGGGCTTCAGTTGTCCCCCACACCCTCTTCACATGCACACACACATGAGAATTTGTAGTGACTGGTGCTTCAGCAGATGCTGCTGTTCCTTCTTTAAGCCATGGCTTTAGCCCACAGCCCGAGCTGCAGTCAAGGTCCGTGTCTGCAGTGTGCCCTGGCTTTGGAGCAGGGCTTGAGGTGGGCAGAAAGCTAGCAAAGGGGGAAAAAAATGTTCTGCAACAGCTTCTCAACAACCTCTCCCACCCTGTTCATTCCTGCCTCCGTGCCACCTCATGTGCTAAGCCTGTGCAGGCAGCAGTCTGTGCTGCATGATGAAAGCTCTGGTGGGATCCCGTCCCTCGCCTGCTGCCCAGCCCAGCTGGAGGAATGCTCCCACCCACACACAGTGGGGTGGCACGGTTGGACTTGATGATCTTAAAGGTCCCTTCCAACCATAACAATTCTGTGATTTGTCTGGCAGGGCGATGGAGCCAGGCTTGCGAGCAAAGTAACTCTGGGAGCATTTGTTTTTATATACTTCTAAATCCGTACTACGGGTAGTGATCACGGTGTAAAACTTTACAGCAGCTTGAAGTCACTGAGTGACCAGAACTGTCAAAAGTGAATGATTTAGGTTGTTGGTCAGCATGAAGTCTTTCTAAATAGAAGATGGAGGGCGTATACTTAGCAATTCCTGAAAAATAACCTTTAATTCTCTGTTCTCAAACGGACATCTTCCAAATGACCATTTGCAACATAAAACTTTCATTAATATAACTGAGGTGGATTTTTAAAATTACTTTCACTGATCCATGTTCAATTTTTTGCAAATGGCATTTATTATATGCACATGCCTTAGTGATTAAAACTCTTGATACACATTAGGACTTTGTTGCGAAGAGCAGTTGTATGCTGCTGTTTGCCTGACGCATGTTTCGGACTTCTCACTCCTATTTTCCGTGCTGTAGTCTGCAGGGTCCCTTATTTCACCCCAATCAGGTAGAGCTTTTGGCTTCCTGGGAACATATCAGTGCAGCCCTCAGTTGAGCAAAGCCTGAATTTTCTTGTCTAATAATTAACTTTTGTAAAATTCCAAGTGCTTACGACAGGCTCCAGCTTTCTGTGTGTTCAGGTAGTTTCATTTGTAAGTAGCTCTTCTTACTACAGAAGTCTCCAGATCTGTGATTCTCCAAAGGTACTGTAATGATTTGTTTCTCTCATCTTCACAGGAACCGATATTCAATGGCTAGAAACAGAGGTGACAAGTGGCTGAAATGAATACTACTACTATCCTACAAGAGATTTTGATTAAAAGGTCACAGCAGAAGAAGAGGACTTCTCCCTTAAACTACAAAGAGAGGCTTTTTGTACTTACAAAGTCTATGCTAACGTATTACGAAGGTCGAGCGGAGGTAGGAGGCACAGATTTATACTATAGACTTCCTTTTGTTCCTTTTTGCTGTTGTATACTATTGGCTTTTTTCCTACTGTATATCATACTGTCAGGAGTGGGTGGGGGCAGTGGCCGTGGGTGGCAATGAACATGACCCGCCATTTCACTTTTATTTATAATGCAGGTTGACAGAGGTGTAGGTAAGTGGTAGTCAGTGTGAACTGGCTCTTCATCAGAGCAGTAGCACAGAGCCAGGATGACAGGAATAAGATAAAACGGATTTTATAGCTGGTCATCAAAGCTGATTTCTTTCTCTCTCCAGAGAGATGAAAGATCACTGCTATCACCAAGTGGGGAAAAGGTAGAAAAATGTAATATAGTAATTGCTTGTGGCCATATTTGCTGTGAAGGCCGTTACTTTCACGTCTGGGAATTAACTGAACTCAAACAGGAGAGAACATTTGATAGGAGCAGTGGATTGCAGGCCAAGCTCATGGGGATGAGATCCATTAGAGTGGATCCATGTAACTTAGGGATTGAAATGAAGCTGGAAGCAGTTTGTCTTTGGCAGCATGAGCAGCTCATCCCTCTTACTATTTTCTGTGTAAATTCAGTTCTGGCCAAAGTGAACTGTGTAAACTAGGCAAGTTATTAGACCAGCATTTTTTTTTTTCAAATGAGCTCCAGACTTGGTTTCATCAAAATCACGTGCCCTCAGAATGCCCCATCTTATCTTTAGTGCTGGGGGTGTGATTTTCCACTCAACTGAGGCTACTTTCCAGATTTGTCACAATGCTGAAGGGGATTAAAACGGCTGCAGTAGCCAGTGGAGCATGCTCTGTACACTGGGAAGCCTTTTAACAAATCAAATGTAATGGACACAACTCTGCAACCTCTTGGGTTGGCTGTCTTGCCTCTGATGAACGAAGGCGCTACAGGAGAGCTAAGGCTTGCTGAGCATGTGTCACTGCCAGAGCTTGCACTTGCAGCAGAATTGAGCTCACTTACCTTGCTCCAAGACCACAGCAGTCTGTTGTAACTGCTGTTCTCTGAATATAGCTTGGACACAGCCAAGACTTAAAAACAAGATCATAGACTGGCTGAGGTTGGAAGGGACCTCTGTGGGCCATCTGGTCCAAATCCCTGCTCAAGCAGAACCACCTAGAGGCGGTTGCCCAAGACTGTGTCCAGATGGCTTCTGAGTATCTCCATGGATGAAGATTCTACAACCTCCCTGGGCAACCTGTGCTAGTGTTTTCAGTGCAACCTCACAGTATAAATAAATAGTTTGCTGATGTTCAGACAGAGCCTCCTGTGTTTCAGTTCATGCCCACAGCCTCTGTCCTGTCAGTGGGTACCACTGGAAGTAGCCTTGGTCTGTCTTCTTTGCACCCTCCTTTCAGGTATTGTAGAGATCCTCCCCCCCGCTCCCCCGACCCTTCTCCAGACTAAACAGTCCCAGCTCTCTCAGCCTCTCCTCACAGGAGAGATGCTCCAGTCCCGTCATTACCTTTGTGGCCCTTTGCTGGACTCTGCATTATGTCCAGGTCTCTCTTATACTGGGGATCCCAGAACTGGACACAGTACTCCAGGTGTGGCCTCACCAGTGATTAGTAGAGGGGAAGCATCACCTCCCTCGACCTGCTGTCAATAATTTGTTTAATGCAGACCAAGATACCATTCACCTTTTTGGCAAGGGCACATTGATGGCTTACATTCGACTTGTTGTCCAGCAAGAACCCCAAGTCCTTTTCTGCCAAGCTCCTTTCCAGCTGGATGGCCCCCAGTGTATACTGGTGCATGGGCTTGTTCCTTCTCGTGTGCAGGACTTTGCACTTGTTGAAGTTCATGAGGTTCCTGTTGGTCCATTTCTCCAGCTTCTTGAGGTCCCTCTGTATGGTAACATGACCCTCTGATGTATCAGCTATTCCTCCCAGTTTGGTGTCACCAGCGAACTTGCTGAGGGTACACTCTGCCCCATCATCCAGGTCATTAATGAAGATGTTGAACAGGACTGGACCTAGTATTGACCCCCCCTGGGTGCAGCACTAGTTACTGGCCTCCAACTAGACTTTGTGCCACTGACCACGAGTCTCTGGGTCTGGCTGTTCAACCAGTTTTCAGTCCCTTGGAATATGAATTAATGTATTTTCACGGACTATGGAGTTAAAATACGTACTTGTTTTAGAATGCTTTTTTTTTTTTAAAATGCCTCCACCTAGAATAAATAGGTGGGGGCTGAGATGCCCTCTGAAATGTCTTGCATGCCTGTCCTGTGTCAGCTTACATTAAGGTCAAATAGAAATGGAACTAACAGGTTTTGCAGGTCTAGTTGTCACCCTTTAAGAAGTTACTACTTCCAGCTTTCCCCTTTCAGCTTTACCTTCCCCTGCAGGGGGGGTAAAGTACCTTACCCCTACCTGCAGGGTAACATCCTCTGGCTAAAATACCCTTCTGGGGACTGACTGGTGGATCTGTCTGAGAGAGGGTTTAAACTATCAGGTTTTTTTGCAGTGAGATGGAGCAGGGCTGCCCATACTGCCTCAGCAGCTGAGGATACATCCTAAGATAAGGGTAGTTGGGGTGAATATAAACATTACACCTGTGCTAGCACAGCAGTTTGCTGCTGCAACAGGCAGGTCTGTCTCATCCCTGTCCTTGCAGGCCTCCCCTGTCTACTTGAATTGGTCCTGCCACTTATTGGAATCCATACTGCTCTGAAAAAAACCCCTGCTAATCAGCAGAAAGGTATCTGATCTGGTTTTACTTTTGATGGATTAGTTTTCTGCTGGGTTAGCAAGCTGTGGTTGCTGGGTACGGGATCTAACAAATGCCAGAGGCGGTGCCAGGTGATGGAGGAGGACAGGATGCTCTGACTGTTGACATCATCAGGTTGTTAGACTGGCTCAGCCGTAACACATAGCTTTCCAACCTCAGAACTTTTTCATTTTTGCTGTTCCTCCCACTTCAGTTTCTTTTAAACATTAATCAGCATTTTATTTTATTAACAATATTGTTTGAAAATAATGAGCTCCGATCCTGTAGGATCACACTGAATATTTTTGTCTGGGTTACTTGGTCTCTACTTGGAAAAAAAAATAATAAAAATACTGTGTGACTAAGGTCTCTGTGGCACAGTGGTATTTATTCCTTTGTGTCACTGGGCAAGTGAAATGGAAAAAGTTTGGGGGTTTTATCAGTTGTTGGATTTCTGTTTGTTTTTTAAAGCCAATGATAGTGGCTGTAAATTTGTGTTTATAGTAAGATGGTTGTATGTTCTGGCTGAAGTAATTTATATGAAAAGACAAAAAATTACTAGAGATTAAAATAATTCTGGCCCCTCTGAATAGTTGGAGGTTTATTACTGAAATAAATGTGACTACTGTGTACGCTGGTTGAATTTGAAAATATGACAGATGAAAGGGTAGGTATGGACTGATCTCATTTCAGGCTTGGTGATATTCAAAGTCCAGATTGGTAAGATAAGCATGGAAATCCCAAGCCAAGAAGATCCCACACCCTCATTTTAATCACATTACTGCAGTAATGCCAAGGGTGGCTGAGTTCTGCTCCTCGGGCAGGTATATAATTTCCAGTGTGGTTGTTGGCCAAACTGAAATCTTTCCTTGCTTTTTTTTTCCCCCATTTTAACTCCTATGGGAATTCAGTAGAGAGAGTGCAAGAACTCAGGGTTTTATGGTCACGGGAATAGTCATGCCACTTCTTTTTAAAAACAAGATTAAATTAAATCTCGTTAACCAGATTAGTCAATACTCAACCTGTGGGCAAGTTGGGATTGTAAATAAGGTGACAGAATTAATTTTTTGGTATGTCTGGTGGCAGAAGTGGAACAATCATGACAACAGAAAGCAGTCAAGCATAACAAATGTTGTTCTTGTAAATGCAGCGGAGAGTTTTAATTGACCCTGTTCTGTGCAGCCGGTGGTGGGGGATCACTTGCTCTTTGAAGAGCAGAAACCACACATTATGGAAGCGCTCTTCTCTATTTTTTGTGTGCCATGTCTTGACAAAGTGCCACGCACCTACTTGGAGCAATAAACAATTATCTTGTAAGCATGACTACTAGCAACAGGGCAAAATCTTGTTTAAACTTGCTCGTAACCTATTTAAATTTTTGTACGTGCTTTCAAGCAGCTCAGGCACCCTGTCACGGTAGAAAGTGCCTACAGTGAAGCTGAGGGTGCACTGCTGCCATGAGAAGGAGAAACGTAGCATCTGCACTTAAAAATATTGCCAGACTGTAGGTCATGGAGGAGGTGCATGAACTACTAATGAAGCAAAACTACAGAATCAGTAAAGAGGCTGAAATTCAGGAGTGGTTCCAAAGCCCAGAAACCTGTGGCAGGAGAGTCCTGGTTTAGGTCACCTGTGCAAAGCTCTACAATTATGAGTAATATCATGGGAGCTTGTTTTGTGTAGAAAGCCTATAGGGCCTTGGCTTTTATGGCTTAACTTCTTATGGACATTATGCTGTTTGGTTAAAAAAAAAAAAGGGACATGTATCACCTTGAGGTTGGTTAAAAAGATGGACCTTAAAGCTTGAAAATAAAGGTAAGTCAGGACCTGACTTGCCTCAAGCATCATGGAGGTGAATTTTTAATGTCAGAATAGAGGACTATTCTATTTGAGCTGTAGATAGCTTCTGGCTTTGGCTTTTTTTTTCTTTGCTATAAATTTTATGAATTATTAGGTGTAGTTTTTGGGGAAATAACATTATTGCACTATTGTGCAATATTGAGCTAACAATAATTGCAAGAATATAAATGGCTGAATTAATGCTGTAAGTTTCATGAAGCCTTTAACAGTTCATCAGCTCTCGTGGAAGAAGTTAAGTATGTTCCTATTCCGATTATGGAGTTGTACTATAAAACTGAATATGCTACAGTTAGGAAGAATTAAGATGCATAAAAGGTTCTCAAATATACAATGTAGGCTTACTGAGCCAGTTTTAAACAGATTTACGTAGACAGTAGTACCTATGGCGGTTGGGAAGTGGGACGTAGCATGTATTTTTCCCATAAATAGGCCTTTGCTCATGAGGGCCCCTGCACTATGCTTACTGGTGTCAGCTGGAGACATTGATTGTAGTGTAACTTCTCCAGGTAATCTGGTTGTATAAAAAAAGGCATGAAATATTTTACTAGGAAGTCTCTTTCCAATTTTGTGTGGTTTGAAAGCTCGGCATACTACTTCAGGTATGCTTCTGTTCATTTTCCTGAACTACTTTATTATAAGAAATCAAAAAATACTAATATGTAGGAAATTAGTAAGCAAAGTTCGACAATTTTGAAATAAACCTTCTTGTCTCAAAAATAAAATATTGAATGCAGTATTTTTTTTTAAAAAAGTCTTATTTGGAAGTTTTGGTTTTTTTTATTTTTGACGAGCAAAAATTTAGCTAAAGTTGTAGTATGACTTTTTCCAAATTGCTAATTTAATCTTGAAGGGAGTGCAGGTTTGAAACGCAAGGAGGCGCACGTATGCATGGACCTTGGTACATATGGCCATTTTCTGTCAAAAGTATCTTGCATATTCAACTTAAAATGATCTGGAGCTTATGTTCAAAGGTGTGTTGTGTTCACACTTTCAGCTGACTCTGGAAAATAAAACCTTAGTGTTTATCTAGGAGTCCACCTTATCACTGAAATTGGGAATACTTCAGTAAATATTAGCTGAACATTTCTAATGGAAAGGAATGTTCATTTTACAGCTCTAGCAGTGGGCCCGGTGGCTGGTGTCCCATGGTGCAAGTGCCCCCCATGCTCCTTTGCAGAGTGACTTAGCTGCTGCAAAGAACAGCATCTTTTATTCCTCTTGAGTTAGCCAGTGGGACAAACCACACAGAAATAGCATTAAAGCTACTGTTTCCACCAGAGTGGTCCACCAAGTACTCTTGGTTTGTCCTCTTTCTCCTTGTGTTAGCAGTAAGTTTTACTGTTGTGAGTTGTCTCAATTTATGGTCAGAAGATGTCTCTGAACTGGGAGAAGACATTAGGGCAGTCTGATGGCCCTGATCATAGAATCATATGGCGTTGGAAGGGACCTCTGGAGATCATCTAGTCCAACCCCCCGGCTGGAGTGGGTCTACCTACAGCACTTTGCACAGGAACTTGTCCAGTTGGGTTTTGAATGTCTCCAGAGAAGGAGACTCCACCACCTCTCTGGGCAGCCTGTTCCAGGGCTCTGGCACCCTCACAGGAAAGAAGTTCCTCCTCATGTTGAGGTGGAACTTATACTCATGTTTGTGCCCATTTCCTCTTGTCCTGTCACTGGCCACCACTGAGAGAAGACCAGCCCTGTCCTCCTGACACCCTTCCTTTAAGTATTTGTACGCATTAATTATATCTCCCCTGACCCTTCTCTTAAGACTAAAAAGACCCAAGTCCCTCAGCCCCTTCTCATAGGAGGGATGCTCCAGGCCCTTAATCATCTTTGTGGCCCTTTGCTGTACCCTCTCCAGTAGTTCCCTGTCCTTCTTGAACTGGGGAGCCCAGAACTGGACACAGTATTCCAGATGGGGTCTCACCAGGGCAGAGTAGAGGGGCAGGATAACCTCCCTTGACCTGCTGGCCACGCTCTTCTTGATGCACCCCAGGATGCCATTTGCCTTCTTGGCCACAAGGGCACATTGCTGGCTCATGGTCATCCTGTTGTCCACAAGAACTCCCAGGTCTTTTTCCTCAGAGCTGCATCCTCCTGATGGGAGCATGTTTACTGTTGCATTGCAGAATAGCCATAACAGCAGGTAATGTGTACTTCAGACAAGATTTAGTTAGCTTGTGCTGACAGAGCAGCTCACTTGAACTAAAAGTGCGACTAGAGTAAAGGATTCTGCTCTAGATGGCATTTTAGGTAAGGGAAATTCTTTGAGATGAAGGCAAGATAATAACTGTAGGTGTTAAAGCACTTCTCGTCACTGGAGTAGTTGAAAAGAGCTGATTTGCGCAAGTGAGATGTCCTGTTAGTTTGTTGGTTTGAAACGTTTCACATGGAAGTTTTTTTCATGAGTGCAGAGCTTCCACAGAGCTGGCACGGATCCAGTCATAACTTTTATAAATTGTTATCAGCATGTGGACAGTTGGTATCCTCCTCCTATCTACTGGAGTTGTGGAATGTTCCCTCTTGCCATGGTATTTCTCTCTCTCTCTCAGCTTGCTGAGTGGTGACACTCTTTAGTTTGAAAGTGTGCTGATGTGTGTGGTTTGGTTACCGTCTTCCCACACACAGCGTGGTGTGTTCACATTAACCTTTCCAGCCCATGACAACTTGCACTGACCTTGAGCGTGAAGCTGAGTATGAGCTTATGAACGTGAAATTGCTTTAGGCTTTAGCATCTTTATTGTTTGCTCATGGATTACAGTTTACAGCAATAAAACAGTTTATATTGGATTTCACATTTTCAAAAGGCATAGGCTAAATCCTGGTCCCCATGGTTACCTTGCGTGTGTTTGGGTGAGCGGGGATCTGCGGTGCTAGGAGGAGGACAAAACTGGGGAGAGCCTGTGCTGCAACACCCGTTAGCTCTGGAGGGGCTGCGCAGAGGATATTGGGGTAGGCACAGCATTACCTATGTATTAGTAAGCAGAAACCATTTGCTTCTACAGAGAAGGCAAACAATAGCCACAGAGGGAAAACACTTAGGAGTCTTATTGAGAAGGATGCTTCCGTGGAGTGAAGGAGAAGGTGGCTTTCTGATGAGCTGGTCTTGGGAGCTTGGTCATCTTCCCTGGCAGTAGTGGCATTTGCTATCAGGGTCAGATCTGTGTGAAAACAGTCTTGCATAAACAGAAGAACCAACAAAAACCAACCAGGATACAAATGGAAAAAGCAGAATAAAGACTTGAACATTCATGGGGCTTTTTGATGTTGAAAGCCTCTTCCTAAGGAAAAAAGGTTCTTCCGCAAAAATTGCATTTGGTTCTTGTAATTTGAATAGAGAGGAGACAGAAGCTACTGAAATTACCGTGGTGATATTTTAAGGAAGGAAAAATAACTTTAAAAGCTCTGGGGCCCACTCTTAAAGCTGCAGGTTTCAGGGTAAAATTGTGTAGCTTCATTGCAACACTAATCTTGTGCAAATACTTCCTTTGGAGCATAACAACGTTGTAGAGTTCCAAAAAGCTATGCTAGTTATTTTTCTTTTTTAACAGGAGATTAATGTGTACCAGTTCTACTGTTGTTTATTCCTATAGTGCTTATCCTTTAACATAGTTACCCTAATTTATATGGTTTCCTTAGTCATTGCATAGGTGATTTAATTCTTTATATAAATGAAAGCATAATTCAATATTGAAGTATTTCAGATCACTGATTTGTCTTGTTTTTTAATGTAAGATAAACGGTTTCTGACATTAGTAGATTGGCAGAGGCTTTTTTTGTTCCAATTCATAGGTGGTTTAATGATAGAGCTTTCTCAAATACTTGCAAGCTTGCACAATAACTTTATTCCAGCTAGAGCGGGAAGAGGGTTGCGAGTTGGCTGTTGTTTCCCCTCCAGCAAGCGGAAGTGGATGTACACTTCTGTATGAATTGTGTAGAAATCCTCAGCTGTGCTTACTGCGGACATACCTTCACAACTGTCTCCAAGAGAGCTTGTGGCTTTAATTCAGTTCAACTCTTACTGTTAAGCAATTTTTAATGGAATTAAATGCAGGGTTTGTTTTTTTTTCTCAGCATTTTCAGAAAAAGAATGAATCAAAATTTTTGAAGTGCAGTCAGGATAAATTGTTTAAAATGCACACATGCATGCTTTTATGTATCTATAGAAAATTTAAGATGTAATGATTAACTTGTAACAGTGACTTTCAGCATAAATATTGCTGAGCAAGTACAGCAATGTATTTACAAGTTATCTTGCCCAGAATGATGCCTGTCACATCCATTGCATAGAGAATATTGTGTTTTTACCTCTTATAAAACACTAAAGAGTAAAGATACATGATGGAATATAGGGCTTTTCAAACGTTTTCACAAGATCTATATTTAAATGTTAACTCAGAATAGGAGTAGCCACCCTTTCTAATTGTATAATAGCTCTGCAATGACTACAACCATTGTTTTTACAGATTAGCAACATTAGGAAAATAGTTAATTTTAACTTTTTCTTTGCACTTGATTAAATAGAAACCGAGACAGGGAATTAGCATGTGACTTGGTAATGTAGACACTATGGTAACCAGGAAAAGTTTTACCACAGGTTAGCTACGTACGCCTCTGTTGTATGGTAGCCTGTGGAGAGGAGGGTTGAGTTAGAATTGTAACTACCCAGTGCTTGAAGTAAATATAATAAGGAGGCAGTTTTCTGTTAGGAAATGAGATAAAACAGTAGGAACTAATTGTCCAAAATTACAGAGGAGAAGTTGAGAAACTGTAAACTATGAAGCTAATTTCCAGAAAAGTGCTAGAAAAAAAAAGGCTTGTTGAATGTACCTGGAAGATACCAAAATTGCACATCAGCCTGTAAAGACAGAAACAAAACAAAACAAAACAAAAAATTCTCAGACTTATCTATGTTCTTTCTGCCACGGGATAACAAGTCTCATGGGTAGCAGAGAAGCAGCAGATATCCTGTGTTTTCATTCCAGTAAGAGTTTTGATGCTGCTGTATGCGAAATTTTGAGATGTCAACTGTATGCGAAACTTTGAGATGTCAATTAGAAATGACCTATATATAAACCTATATATAAAGAGGATATAAACCTCTTGTAAATCTCATTGCAGAACACATGGTACACTGGTACAGTGTTCAGTAGGCATCAGTGGCTTCTTCTCAGATTGACTGTCATGGAGTGTCCTATCTTGCGTTTCAGTATTTTCACTAGTAATATTGTTGCTGAAATAGAAGCCTGTTGAGTTCTCAGGTGACATGAAACTTGAAGGAGTTGCAAGCATTTTGGGAAAACAAGTCTAGAAATCAAAGTGGTATCTTGGGATTAGGTACGTGGTAAGTTTGTTTGGTTGGTTTTTTTATTCTGTAGAACGTGATTCAGCGTGTACAAGTGCAAAAGGTAAAAGTTTAGGCAGGAATGCTGAAATGTTCAAATACGGAATGGGAATAACTTCAGGCTGTCCCCAGCAGGACCTGGGTGACAGGATAGTGGATCATTAGCTGGGTATTTGTCAGTGATACCCTATTGCTGTGAAAGAGGCAAATGTTACATGATGGTGAATAAATGGGACTGTGAATCCTTACAATCTGATAAGGCGGCAGCTGCAATGCTGTGTCTGGTTGGAGCCAATGAGTTTCAAGGAGGATGTGGACCCGCCTGCGAGATTGAGGGCAGAAACAGCAGGAAGGTTGAGGTTCCCAAATGTCTGGGCTGTGATGAAGGGTTGGTGGAGCAGCAAGTGTTTAAAGCAGAGGGATGGGCTTGTGATGGATAGGAATCTTCAAAGACCTAAAAAAATCCCTCAGCTCTGTACTTGTGGATTCCATCCCCTGAACCTTGAAAGAGTAGGTAAAGGTAAAGCTGGTGCCTTGGCTAGGTGACCTCTTGGGTCCTCTCCTGAGGCTCTGGTTGCTTGCCTATGATGCCCATGGTCTTGGGCTGTCCTCCCTTCTTGGCTCAAGTGGTCTGAGTCTAGTGCTCAGAGAATGTGAAGGCTGTGTTAGAGGGGTGGCTGGATGAACGGTGTCACTCACCCTACAGACAGAGTGATGCCCCTGAGAGGGGAGAAAACAGAGCAGAAGTGCTACAGCTGGGCTGGCCAGACTCAGAGCTCTGCAAGGACTTCAGAGAAAAGCATAAAGAGAAGATTTGTCTGAAAGAACCTGAAGCTATGTGCTAGTTATACTGAAAGCTGAAAGGTTGTAGGTGATTTCAGGGCCTGATACAGATGGGATGCCTGGCTGATTTATTTTGTGTCCTTTGCTTTTATTTATATTGCTGCCTTATGCGACTGCATCATAACTGTAATTGCGTACATTTGACTGCCTGCCTCTCAGTTGCAGGAGCGGAGTAAATTACAGATAATGCATTGCAGTCATAGTTAGGAAGTTGTGTCAGTGCCACTATGGAGAATATTTTTCGGTGCTTTTCAGTCTCTCCAGTGTTGCTGGTTGGCATCTGCTGAGCAGCCAGGCCATGGTAAAGGATTCTTGGTTTTCTGTTTTGCAGGAAAGGGTTTAAGGCTTTTTCCTTCTCACTTACCTTTGTGTTATTTTCACCCTTGAAATTCCTCAGAGTCAGATTTTGGATCAGGTCAAGCTAGGTCAGAAGAATAATCACCTCGTGCTTTTTATTTCAATACTAGCCATTTTGGAAAGGTGAATATAAATACTTGATACTTGCTTTTCTTAGAATAATCATTTAAAAAAAGGAATTGAAAGGAGGCAGGCCATTCTTCAACATATCTGACACACTGGAAAATAAGGTGATGGAAAATGTGGCCATCTAACACCTAGCTGCAGTAATTATATTTGCATAATCAGTAATTACTTGAGTGAAAATGCCTCTCTAGGGAACTGCAGAAGTATCCAGTGCTGCTTATCGCTAAATAGCAATGCTATTTTAAAAAAAAAAAAAAAGTATGAAAACACCCTTACATTTGACTCTGGAGCATATTCTGCCAGAGGAATTCTGTACGGGGCATGTTGGGTTAGCCAGGCTTTTCTGAGGTTTTGTAAAGTTCCAGAGCAGCTCCATAAAAGGAGATGTCAGTAACACTGAGACCTTCTATACTTGTGAGAAGACAAGTTCCATGGGTCACATGCTAATGACCTCAGGATTTCCTACATGGGCATAAGCATGGGAGAAAGAAATAGTATGAACAACAGAGAGAGAAAGAGAGAGCACGAATGAGACAAAATCTAGGTATTTCTTGACAGCTGGGCTGACTTCTGTGTGTTTTCATTGAGGTTTGTTGTTTTTAGATGAAATGTCCTTGATATTGTTTAACCCCCCCAACCCCACTTCTCTGAGGGTAAGCAGCCCAATACTTCCTCTTTGCTGATGAAAGTATGCAGAAACAACTTTTTACCTGATAGTGGGAGTGTGGCCTTCTTAAGCTATAAAGCTACTATATTCAGCCAAGGAGTAATTCCAAGTGTCCAGAAGCATGAGCTGTTTGATTGTATACTTATCAAACAGTATCTATTTCTTGTCTTTCTGTATTCCAAGATTTTTTTTATTTGAAAGGAATTGTGGTAATCATATATTTGTTCCATATCTGATAATGTAGGTCTAATGTTAAACTTCTTGATATTACTGTCTTATATGTTAAATAATAGGAGTAGCTTATTCTTTTTGCATTGCATGGAAAGAAGACTTACTGCCTGGACTGGCCAACCTCATTGTGAGCAAGGACCGGGGCTTCTAAAGTGGTAAATCCTGTTTTTGAAGCATAGGCAAGTATGAAGTGCATATGACATTTTGCATTTTGAGAAGCTTTGTGTAGTAGTTTCTGCACAGTCACTTCCCTTTTGTTATTTTCAGCAAGGAGATATATTTAAAAAAAAACCCAACCAACCTTTAGTATGACTTTGAAGCACATATTTTTATCTATTTCTTATCCTAATTGGAATATAGTATTTTTATACCTTTATTACTGTTCTATCTGTGTTTCCTTCTATAGGCCTCTCCCTCTAGAGATGTATATCTATATCCAGAAGAAGGCTAGAACAGCTTTGATAGGTCCCTTGGGTTCACTGGCCTGTGACTTTTTTTCCAAATTCTCTGTTATTACTTGTTGAGACAGCATGCATGAATGTGCTGGTGAAATACTACTATTTCTCCAGCGAGTCTAACCTTTTTCTACGATGTTAGCCATCTTCCATCCCCAAAAAACAACTGTGAAGAGTGTCCCTCAGCCTCCTATTGTTTGACATTGCATAATTAGCTATTGTTCTAATTCTGTCTCTTTGTAGCAGAGGTCGCTTGTTGGAAAGAGTGGTTGTGGGTGGATTTCTCATGGCTGGCTCATGCCTGCACCTCTATTTCCCAACTACTTCAGGGCTTGAGCACTCCCTTGGTTCTGCATTTCACATCTGCCTTATGTGGTCTGCAGCAAGCCACTTGGCTTGCAGAATAAATGCAACACAGTAATAGTGTGCAAGATATCCCGTTATAAAGGGAAATCACTGAAGTAGGGAGGGGAGAGAAATTGCAGATGTCTTGTTAGCGTTTTTCTTTAGTCACTCCTTCCTGCTCCTGTGCCCCTTGGTTTAAAAGTGAGAAATGCTGAGCTAAAATACAGCTGCACACCTGACAATTTGAAGCCTGCTGGCCACTAATAAATGTTGCTTCTGATGCAATCAGAAACATGTCTGGACCAGTACATTTGTCTTTAATTTCATGTATGTAAAAGGGTTTTTTTATTAATCTGTAAAGTATGCAAAACTAGAATAATCTTCTCTGATGTTAGGCTTAATTTGCTGGACTGAGTTGGAAGGTGGGTCAGCTTTGAGTTGGCTTAATTTAGCATCTCATGGTGAAGCAAATTGAGGCATCTTAAATTGTGAAAGTTTACAAAGGGACGACTTAAGAAATGTGATTACTGGAATTATGTGCTGTGTATCAGGATGCTTGCTTTATTTTTGCCACCAGAAGGTTAGTTGATTGTCGTCTTGGATTCCTGTCCTTTGTCCTCCTGGCAGATGTACGCTCCTTGTGAGCAAGCACCCACTCAATGGCAAAATTGGCATGAAAATCTCCAAGTCTGGAGGAGAGGTGGGTTCAGAGAAACTAATAAAGCCTGTTCCTTCAAGGAATTTTTGTCATTCTGGATAAAATTCTCAATGCATACCATCTCTCTCTCTGTCCCACAACCTCAGTTAACGAGCAGATGGGTCCAAGCTATATACGAGTGGCCCACTGGACACAGAAGGCTGGTCAGATACGTTACAGAAGTGACAAGCATTTTTCTTTGTGTGCTGTTGTGCAGGAAAAGAAATCTGGAGATGTCTTCAACACAGTTATGTGGAGAGATGAATTCTGTGCTTCATGAAAAAGTGCATCTCATTTGGATCCTCCTGTTCTGCCTTGGCTAATCGGGCAGCCCCAAAGCTGCCGGGTCTGCCATGCAGTGACAAGGAGAAGGAGAAGCAATACTTGCTTCTGTGCCAAGTGTTGTAGGCTTCAGGAACTCAGTTTTTGGCGTTTGCATAGATGTATGTTTTACTTTAGGCAGTCAAGGTTTAAGTAAGGGGATACCATAAAATAAACAGAAAACTTAAAATGATCTTTTGATCAAAAAATCCAAGGTTGTGTACTTGGTGCAAATTATTTTTTCAGCATAACATACATAACATAATATAGCTTTGTGGTATAGTTTATGGAAATGTTTATGATTTGACCTTTTTTTTAATAGCTCATTAAAATATCTATTTTTTTTATTTTTTCCCCTAATTTAAAGAAGTCCCTCATTTGGGCTTCTTTTTTTTTGTGTGTGGGTTGGATTTTCTAGTGTTAAATAAGTTACTGCTTTATCTGAACGTAGTTCCTGTCATTTTTCCTGATGCTGACCATGACGTGCATGAATTCTTTATGTGCCTTTTCTCTACCTGCTTTCTTCATAACAACATGCGTAAGAGAGTGCTAATGTGTTTTAAATGCTGATGAAACTTCCATGATTTTTATGGACAGTAACTACTGTGTTTCTAGGGTGGTGGAATCATGACATCTGTATTTGAAGTTGCTCTTTGCTTCTTTTTATAAGACTGTGTGTTTTTATTGCTTATGATTGTACCAGAATTGTGTTATTTGGGCTGAAATTTCTGTCCTCAGGAGAGAAGATGGCAGCTGAGTAAGGATTGGAGTATCTCAAGTGATTCAGTGATTACTGATTATTTCCATGTTGTGTGAACAGTGTCTGTCATTCAGACTGCACTCTGGACTGGATGTGTTAGATGAGCTTGGGAAGTCTAAATTTTTGATGTGGATTAATTCAGGACCAGCCGTGAGCTGCTGCCATTTTTGTTTTGTTCTGTGTTCCAGCAGAAGCTCCCTCTCCTAGTATAAAGACTCAGTTCTACCGAAAGTGAGAGCTGGCCTTATATAGTCTCAGTAGATTCATCATTGTTTTGCCTCTCAGAAGGGTATGGTTCTGGTGTTTCCCTTTGCCACGTAGTAGAGTGCGTTGTGAACTTCTGTGATGGACTTTCATTTTGGCCTCTTCCGCTTCAGGTAAAGGTTTTGACCAGTCCCTTCAGATGTTCTCAGATTTCTGCACTTTTAATCTTGTTTCTTCCGGGCTTCTGCTGGCCTTGGTCAAAGAAGTCCCTTCAACACAGACCCCATCTTGGCCCAGGGATGGGTTTTACCCCTCTCTTCTACTTCCTGCCTCAGCCAGAACGTGGGTTGCCTGAGCAGCATCCCAGATTCTCTGGAAACTTGGTGGAACCACAGCAGTAGCCACAAAATGGTGGGAGCGCCTCAACAGAGTGAGGGAGCAGCTGAGATGATGCATTGGCACTTATTTCCCTCACTGGTTTTAATCATAACTAATACTCAGCAAGGGGGAAGCCTTCCTTCATCTGTAGTCAAGCTATTTTTCGTAAAGGAGAGTAGATTAAACCTATGATTACAACTGATTGGAAACTTTATATAGAAAGAAGTGGTGCTTTTAACTAAACAATTACACTGTACTCTGTGCACTTTCACTGATGTAGATCTTTATACTCTCTCATTTTTCAAATGACAACTGCAGTTAAAACAACATCGGTGTCGTAAGTGGAAAAGAAAGCAAGAAATATCTGCTGGGGAAAAAAAGAGAATTAGAGAAATCAGTTATTTTGCATAATGTTGTTTTTGCTTTTCTCTTACAGAAAAAGTACAGAAAGGGATCTGTGGATATTTCGAGGATTAAATGTGTAGAAGTTGTAAAAAGTGATGGTATTATTCCCTGTCAAAATAAATATCCATTTCAGGTATGTTCCTTTTATGTAAAAATATATACATTGCAGTGCTCTGTTCAACAGCACCAGGCCATTTGGATGTAACTTGCTTGAAATTACTGTCACTTCTAAATCCCAGTCTCTGGCTCTCCAGGACTGTGTGGGAAGTGTTTCTGGATGGGTGGTTAAAAACCACCCCCAGTGAGCTCTGCTCCCCCTGCAGTCCCTCCCCTGGGAGCTGCGCCTCATACACTTGGTCTTTTTCTTCTCCCCAACTGCTCTGCTTGGGTTTTGCCTGGAAAATGCCTTGTCCTGGTTTTTCTCCAAAACTGGTTAGCTGACAGCATTTTTTCCCTGCCTTTATTCTTTTGCATTAAATTAAATTTAATTACCATTACATTATATAAGAATAAAAAAAAAAAAGATAAAACTTGTTGCATTTTCTTCCATTGTGAACTTAATGGGAATAAAGACAGAAAACAAAGTACTTAAAGGGGGAAAAAGAAATGTTTAGATATGGTGAGGTCAGATGCTGTGCCTGCTTACAAGAGAGGGAATGGTTGGGGTGAAGAGGGGCAATATTTGCTTTCCGCCAGTACAAGCAGTGAAGAAAAAGGCATCAGGAATCACCCCAGAGCAGTAAAGAACCATAAGGAGTTATGAAGTGGCTGGGAACAAAGGATATCTGATTATGAAATAGTTTTAGCAATTAAATAGAACTGGTTTTAGAAAACACACAGTGAAGAATGAACAAAGCAAAGCATGAAGCAGACATTTTTAAGGCATACTCTCAAGATAATGTACTGTTACAAAATCCTTCCTTAATCTACAGAAAGCAGCATATATGAATAGTAAACCTTAATAACCTGTTCCCAGTTCCTGTATTTTGTGCCTGAGTACGCTAGTTTTGCCAAATGTCAGTCATTTGTCTTGTTCTGTTTCCTGGGGAATAAATAAATGAATGTTACCAGGTGAATGTATTTTGATTATTTCCTTTCCTCCCCCTCCAGGTTGTATATGATGCTAATACGCTTTATATTTTTGCACCAAGTGCACAAAGCCGGGATCAGTGGGTGAGGAATCTGAAAGAAGGTAAAGGAAATTGCTCATGCTTAACATCTGACATACGTTGATACCTTTACTTGAGCTGTCTGGCTAGGTTGGAGTTAACTTGGTGATGTGTTTTGAATTTGTGACCAAAACAGTGCTGAAAACACACTGGTATGTTAGTTGTTGCTGAGAGGTGCTTGCAGAGAGTGGAGGCTTTGGCTTTTCCTCCCTCTGCCCCCACAGGGAGTAGACTGGCTGTGGCCAAGAGCCTGGGAGGTGACAGAGCCAAGACAGTGGACCTGGGCTGACCAAAGGCATATTCCAGGCTATACAACATCACGTTCAGCAATAAAAAAAATGGAGTAGAGGAAGAAAGGGGTTAGGGTTTTTTTGCCTTCCATGTTGGCTGGGCATCGGTCTGCTTGTGGGAGATGGTGAGGGATTGCCTTTACATCCCTTTTGTGTTTTTTTTCTTTCTTTTGGTTTTTAAGCTGTCTTTATCTCAAGCCACAAGTTTTCTTCTCTTGCTCTGTCTGTTCTCTCCCCTGTCCTGCTGGGTGGGGGAGTGGGCGAGTGGCCGTGTGGGTGCATAGCTGCTAGCCAGTGTCAACCCACAGCGAGCTAGCAAAAGGTAAAGCTCCTATTGTATTTATCCATGAATTTTTATTTTTATTGGTCCAGCTCATTGTTTGCATACACAGCATGTTATCACAGGTACTGGGAGTATGGAACATCCAGGCTGATTTAATTTCACTTGCGAAGTCCAGCTGCAATCAGAATTTGATTCAGTGCTTTTGCACAGTGTGTAAATTATAAAAAAAAAACAAAAAACAACCTCATGCCAGTTTGTTAATGGCATCACACAGAAGTTTTGTTTGAATGTAGCTAGACAACACTGCAGGCCTGATGATGGTCTTACACTGATGTAAAATGACAAGAGGCATCTCCACTGAGATGTGATTTCATTAATGCAATCGTAGTGAGTTTGTTCAAGAGCCTTTTAATGCTTTCTGCTGCTGTCAAATGCTCACATTAATTACAGGTGCTTGGTAAAGTAATAAGAAATAGTTACTGGGCTGGGGACCACAGGGCAAGGAATAACACCTGAAACTCCATAAGCCCATGGGAAAGGGGAGAAGGAGACTTAACAAATGCAGGCAGGCATTGGTGCAAACACAGGTGCCACTGAATAGTGATAAGTGTCGGCTTGCTTTCCCCCCAGAACACAATTTTAGAGGAAATCGCAGAATAGTTTGAGATGGAAGGGACTTTGAAGATCATCTAGTTCCAAACCCCCTGCCATGGGCAGGGACACCTCCCACTAGACCAGGCTGCTCAAAGCCCCATCCAGCCTGGCCTTGAACACCTCCTGGCATGGGGCAGCCACAGCTTCTCTAGGCAACCTGTTCCAGTGTCTCACCACCCTCACAGGAAAGAGTTTCTTCCCGATATCTAATCTAAATCTCCCTTCTTTCAGTTTAAAATCATTACTTCTGGTGCTTTCACTACACTCCCTGATACAGAGTCCCTCCCCATCTCTCCTCTACCACCCTTTAGGTACTGAAAGGGACCTTGAGTCTCTTGCAGCAGTAATAAATAGAATGGGGTGGGCAGATCCCCCTGGACCTTCACAGCTGTGGTGCTTCACACCACAATGCTTCGCGTGGTACAGGTGGACTCTCGGGTCTTTTGTGGATGCACCCAAACACCTGTCCCTGCTGGAGTGGCCAGTTTAGGCAGGGAATGTAGCACTCTCTTCTGAAATAAAGACATGTATTATCCTAAATATGTCCTCTACTATCACTGTATCACCTCCATGTTAACTTGGAAGAAGGTCCTTAAAGAATCACTGCTAAAGTAAGGACAAATGAAGATGATGCCACATGTCAAAGATATTGTCATAGTTACTAAAAATGGTTCTCTTGGTTTTTTTTTTTTTCTGGGTACCTTTCAGTATATGCTTTTCTTCTTCTTGTAGAAATAAAGAACAACAGCAATATAATGGTAAAATATCATCCTAAATTCTGGACAGAGGGAATTTATCAGTGCTGCAGACAGACAGAAAAATTAGCACCTGGCTGTGAAAAATATAATCTCTTTGAAAACAGTAAGTACATATGTTTCTTCTGAAGTTTTTTTGGCACATTTTTCTGCTTTTTTTACATGATCCTGCCATCACACCTGAATGCCCCAGATATTAGGCAAATTTATAGAGGAGAGTGAATCATTAATACTGTGCCTAAAGGAAATAAAATTTTTTGTTTCATTTCCAAGCATTTTGTAAAAAAAAAATGTAACAGGCAGCAAATTGTCCCTTCAAAAACTGTGTAGAAACAGCTGAAAGGAATCATTGAGGTTGCTGAATTTATCTTTCACGTAGTTTGTTTTTCCCATCTGAAACTTGTTTGACCAAATGTTTACCTCAGACTGAGGACAAAACCTAATGGAGAAAAAGATTCAGGTAGAAATCCTTGCCAGCTCTTCAGTTTTAGTAAATAACTTTCATATACCTTTGTAAAAGAGTAACAGCTGTGTTGCGTTTCGTGTTACTACACCAGTGGAAAAATGATAAAAAAAGTGGGGGAAAAAAAAAATAGCACAGGAGAAAAAAGTACCCTTGAACCTGAGAGAAGTAATAAATATATAAAAAATTAATGTCTTACTTAGCGAAGCAAGGGTCAGGGGGAATTAGGGATAACTTTTAGAGGAGCAGATGTTAACAGGAACAGACCCTCACACTGCGGCAACATGAACACTGCTTCCTTTTTATATACCTTTTTTAAATCTCTATCTCTTTTTTTATTTCTCGTATTTCTGCATCTGAGGTCTGGTTCAGGGATCTCTGTGTGGCACGCTCAGGTGTGGCACGGATATTGCCAAATCCTGTCACGAACGTAGCCTGCCATCTGATTTAGTGTGTTTTTGCAAGAATACTTAATGTTTTCCTGATGCTTAACTGGAGCAGTCTTTTCTTTCTGACTTACCTTAACTAGTCTTCAGGATAGTTTAGTATTAAAACCTTATCTGAAATTTAAACCTTGTACTCAGTTTTTTAAATTTATGGCTAAATGGATAGACACAGTTCCTTTCCTATGCTTTGTTTATAGGTGTAATGAGATTGTCCTCTCCAATGCCAGAAAAAAGTGCGGTAGGTAGCATTTTTAAAATATTTAATAGATAATTGCTGGGGTTTGAGATGGTATCTAGGTTTCCTGTGATTCTTTCCCTATCCTACAGCAAAGGTCTATTTCTGTATGTGTCAGTGGCCATCATGCTCTATCTCAAGGTGGAAAAAATCTCATCGAAATGTAGCTGCACCTATTAGCTGTATTTGTGCTGCTGGTGGGAGAGGGGGTTGGAAAGCAAACGCCAGCCAGCATTGCCCTTTACTGGTGGCTGCAGGACCAGGCTGCCGGTGGTGGTCAGCCACATACTCCAGCTGCCTCCTGGAGCCACCACAGCTCACTCCTGGGGCAACCCAGAACTAGCCCAGCGTTTGCCTCTGGGATGCTTGGGCTGGTTTGCACTGGTGGGATGGTAAGGGTGGGTGGGGTAGAATAATGGAACAGAGTGGGATGATAATGATGTTGGGTCGTTTTCAGCGAAGGCCTCCCCCACCAGTTCCCCCAGTTGAAGAAAATGGCAATGAAGAGGAGGAGATTGTGGTGGCAATGTATGACTTTGAGCCTACAGAACATCATGATTTAAGATTAGAGAAAGGTGAAGAATATACAGTGATTGAGAAGAATGACATTCACTGGTGGAAGGCGAGAGACAAATACGGGTAAACACGAGTTCCTTATTTTTCGTTATAAAGTTAATAAGGCTTTTTCCTTGTTGTAGTAGTTTATATTGACTACGTGTCAACAAATAACCGTATTAGACCCCACTTTGGACCCCAGCCCTGAAATCTTTTTTGCATCTTTATTCCCACATGGAAACCAATTTTTAGAAGTGCAGTTCTTGATAGATTGTGGGGTCTTAATGCAAAGATGGTTGCAGAATTGGAAGCTTGAACAATTATATTTCCTGTCAGACTTCATGGTTTCCCAATTAAAGCATCAGCAGCCTGCAAAACCTCCCTGGACTGGTCCAGTACTCCCGATTCCCTGGGGAATGGCTGATTAGGGAGCAATATGGTTAACACTCAGCTCAGCAGGCTCTGACTTCCAGGCTTGCATAATTATCATCTTATTTAATAGCTGGATCATTAGGGGCAATCTCTGAATGAGTTGAGAGAGAGTTGTGGTGAGATGCCTTAATAACTGCAACTGTACATTCCCTGGATTAAATTTTTTTTCCCTGCAACTTTAAAGGTGAAAGATTCCATACTTCAATATTTGTCAGGTCCCTGTTGCAGTATGTTAGGGGTAATTGTGAGTTATTGGGTTATGGCAGGCTCCAAACGATTTTTCAGTGGCTGGCTGGGAGCTCTGAGCTCAGTAGTGACAGAGCAGCAGAGGGTTACTCCTCTTCACCCCTTTTGCTGGTTTTCTTGGACACTTCTGCTGACTGTGTCACTTCTCTAGATGCAGTGAAAGTTAATGTGGAAATGTCGATGTGGAAAATTAGTCTCTGTAATCAGCAGCAGAGTGGGTGGGTCAGTAATAAATAACAAACAAGTGAGTGACCTCTGGTAATTAGCAGAACGAAACACACTCTTCTAGGTGTGCAATTTTATGTGTTTTCACTCAGATTATTTATTATATGTTTTTTTTAGAAAACAAGGATATATTCCAAGCAACTATGTAACAGGAAAGAAGTCCAACAACCTTGATCAATATGAGTAAGTGAATGTTTGAATTAAAATCTGGAAAATCATAAAATTAAACCTATGCTTTAAGAATGACGATATATTTCTAAAGTTTTGAAAGCAAGTATTTACATACAATAGCATTGATCTCAGAGATGAAACTTCAATATTTGAAGTAGTCATATATTTGTTCTGATTCTCCTCATTGATTTTGCTGTGATTTATGATGTAGACTCAAGTCAGTGAGATGGCCATCAAGCATGGAGTTTTTTAGGCTATTACTATTAAAGCAAAAAAACCACCCTGCCAATTCTCTGATAGACAAAGGGAAACTTTAAAGGAAATTTACCCATTATAAGTGTGTGGAATGTGTTTTTAATATTAAACTGACATGTCTATCCAAAGTGTGTGGCAGTAAGATAGAGTAGACAACAGTGGAAATTGTTCAAAGTAAACATAACAGAACTGAGATTTTGGACAGCAGCTCTAATTTTCAAGAAATGCACTCAGCGCATTATAAGTCTCAGAGTATGCATGTAACTTATCAGCTAGAAAAGTATAGCTTTTTTTTTTTTTTAAAAAAAGCTTTATCCAGTTGATGTTTAAGTATGTAGTACTTGTTAAGAACACTAGGGTAAAATTCAACACTGCAGACTCCAAGCCTGTTCTTGATACTCAGATTTCAGTACAGCATTAACTGAATGTGCCTGTTGTGCCTGAGAACTGAAGACATATTTCATGACTTTTAGATAAAATGAAGCTGTAAGGCAATAATAATTAAAACCAGTTTCCAAAACCACATTAGTAACTCTGAAACTCTGCTGTCAGCCACGTATGGCTCCTGCTGCTGCGTTCTGCCAGAAGGTAAAACTTCTTCTGGGGTTTTGCCCTGAGCTTTACTAGAGGGAATTACTTGCTCTTGGTTGCTTTCTCATCTTTGAGGCTCTCGTTAAGAGCCCTGCCCTGCTCTGGGCCGGCAGAAGGGGAAGGAAGGAACTGGGCTGCCTTATCTGGTCCAGCCACTTTGTGCCCTCCCACCTTGGGGCCCTAATTCTGAGTCACCGTGCAGTCCCGGGAGGATTACTCCAGGTCACCTACCAGCTGCGAGAAACCGCTATCTCCAGAACAGCAGAACTCGGAGGCCACCGTGCCACTTCCCTGCTCGGTTACCGCTGTGACAGCGTAGCTCAAAATGATCGCACCGTGCCATTTGCGAGCTGTCTGCTTTTCCTTTTTATGTGATTTGCTACAGCTGGCTGAAATGTCAGTGCTTCTGTGGCTGCCTTAACCTGCCCGCGCAGCACCAAGCTCGGGGATGTGCAACCGTGACATTTAATTCACTTTCAACCTCCTCTCTGGTAGCTGGGCCCTCCCTGGACAATCAGAACCGTTAATGTTATTGAACAAAATAGCATCCTTGCAGCCAGCTCCATGGGTGGCTGGGCTGATGTGCAGGGAGCTGCATCCCCAAGGCTGCCAGCCCATTCAGAGCAACTCCCACCGTCAGACCACAGCCATTTAAGAAGTGTGTTTGCCAAAAAAAATAGTTCAATTACCTGAACTATACTGGCTTCTGTGGGATCTCACTGGATTTGCTTCAGGGCATTTTTATTGTTTGTGGTTTTTTTTTTTTTATTTAACATCAACGAAGATTCAGTTCTTGACCGCAACTTATTGTAAAATTATTGAATCTGTAATATTTTGCTTCAAGCATTTTGGGTAAATTGTGCACCTGTTTTGGTCACTGATGTTTTGTTGCAGGTGGTACAGCAGAAACCTGAACAGAAGCAAGGCAGAGCAGCTCCTCAGAACTGAGGTGAGCACAGCAGCCTTACAGTATTAACTGTGAAATTGGTCTAAAGTAGCTCCTTTATTAAAACATAGGTTTATTTTGACATGCGCAAATCACAGACTGAGTAGAAGAGACACGCAGCTTATAAACCACTTGAACAAAACTGTCGATGTGCTTGTGTTTTAGGATAAAGAAGGTGGTTTTGTGGTGAGAGACTCAAGTCAGCCTGGCTTGTACACAGTTTCCCTTTATACAAAATTTGGAGGGTGAGTTTCTGTGGCTGCTCTGTACACCTTGTCTTGTCCAAATCCATTTGTATCCGTATCCACTTCCGTGGGCTGGAGAAAAGCCCAGGAGAGAGAGGTCAAGAAAGAAATGAGGGCTGCTGTGACAGAAAAGATGGGTGACTAAAATGAGCTTCTTGACTCCGTGGTTAGGTCACGTTTGGTTTAATCCAGCATAGACCTGAACCTCCACCCAAGAAGACGGTCTTGCTCTCCCACCGTGTTTCTCTCTTCCCTCCTGCCAGCCGAGATGTTAGCGTTGGTGTGTGGTGAGCTGGATCTGGGAGCTTGCCGGGCTGAAAATTAACCTTTTATTGGTTAATCTTCAACTTGGTCTGAGCACTGAGATGAGGGCAAGTCACCAGCGCTTAGGGTCTCTGATATTCAGGCTGTTCCTGAAGCACTGGGAACCTGAGCTGGCCCTTTCGGTTTCCTTTTCCTAGTCAATGTGCTCCTCTTGAAAAAAAAAAAAAAATCACAAAAAATGACATTGTATTATTGCTAATTGTTGTTGTTATTATTATCGTTGTTGTTGTTACTTTTCCAGAGAAGGTTCATCAGGAATAAGACACTACCACATAAAAGAAACCTTGACGTCACCAAAGCAGTACTACCTCGCAGAAAAACATCTCTTTAACTCCATTCCAGAAATAATTGAGTATCATAAACATAATGCAGCAGGTAGGTGAACTGGATTATTTTTTTCTGTCACTTAGGGTTGATTTGAAAAGGAGTGTGAGGCGTTTTAGGGTTTTAATGAAAGTTTATAGGTTTTTATAGTTCCTTCTTTTTCAGAGAAGTCTTGAAGTGCTGCATTTTCACATTTTTTCAATGTAGGCAATCATTTCAAAGGTTTTATGTAAATATATATGAATGTATAAATATGGTACTGTCCCCAGAGTAACAGAAAAATAGCTGTATCAAGTCAGGAAAAATTCATTTAGCTCCACATGGTGTCTGTATCAGCTGCCTGTAACCCACAGCAGATGGATGGGGATGGTACTTCCCTGGAGTACACTTCAGGCCCTAGCTTTTTTACCTGCGGGTCACCACTGCTTAAAATGATCTAATTTTCCCATATAGCAAACAGCTGAGGAGAACAGTAATGTATTGATTAGGAAGTACCTAAAGATGAGTCTTTGTAAAGGTTAGACACCTCAGATCTGTAGCTGTTGCTGGTGTCTGGCCACTGCACGATGGGATGAGGAGAATTTAGAAATTGGGTTCAAGGCACAGATACTAATATAGTATTTTTTTTTTTTTCAAGTCAAGTCTGTGCAAAAATTTCCCTTATGACTGATATTTTCCAGATGCTTGTATATAATTCAGATGACCTGGCATTTCCTGATGATATTCTGGAAAATGCCTTTCTGGAAAATATGCTCCAAAACATAACCTTGTTTTTCATCTATTGTATCTGATTTTACTACTTGTTTCTTTAATTGTTTTATTGCTTTGACCTTACAGTGTACTGAGTTGTATTTTAGGAGAATATTCAGCTAGCACGCAGCATTTGTTTTGTATGTGTAAAATTCCTGCGTAAAAAGTTGGGGTTTAAATGTGTGAAACAGAAATCAAAAGTAACATCGAGAGTACACATTTTTAGATAATATTTCTGATCTGAAAGGGGTCCTTAGTCTCTGTTGGTGCCAACATAACTGAAAAGCACAAGTGTATGTGCATATCTATAGCCGTATCTCACCAGTAAAGAAGATTCAACAAGTTAGATGCAGCGAGCGCTGCCGTGTACCTCTCGTAGCCGCCTTGAATAGTCAACGCAATAGCAGAAAATATGGCCAAAGCTGTATGTAATAAGCTTATTGCTAATCAGTGTTGCAGTTTGCGGTGAA
Source organism: Arenaria interpres (assembly GCA_013399435.1). NCBI lineage: Eukaryota > Metazoa > Chordata > Aves > Charadriiformes > Scolopacidae > Arenaria > Arenaria interpres. Next base: position 210,626 of record VXAK01024591.1, on the reverse strand, counting down.
CAAGTGGCTGATTTGCTGCCTGGTGCTGTTTCAGAATTAAATCTGTCTTTTGAACTATCTTTGAACCTCAGGTCTTGTTACCAGGCTGCGTTACCCAGTGACCCCAAAGAAGACGACAGCACCAACAACGGCAGGATTCAGCTATGGTAACTGCATGTTATATTCATCTACACGTATCATAGATGAATTTATATACATTAAGATGCTACAATATTTTCTAAAAATTTGGAAAAGACCTGATTTTGTACTGAGTTTGGCTCTGCTAATTTACGTGGGTCTAAGTTGAACCTTGGAGACCCTTGCACAGAGGATGCAAAAGGCCTCAAGGCTGGTGGTTGGCGTGTGGTGCCGAGGACAGCAGTGAGGAGAGGCAGAGCGTGTCATCAGTGCTCCAGGGGAATTTGGCATCGTCCTCCACGCTTTTGTGGGCACCTTAAGCTCTGCCTGATTAAAGAGCTGTGCCTTTGGCTCCTTCATAAGCCTCCAGACTTCTGACTCAACCTTGGCCCTTTGATCTTTGTGAAGGGGTTACTTTTTTTTTTTATGCCATGCTTAAAAGAGGTTATTCCAAATTTATATATCGGGTGATGTGAGAAGCTTCTACACATTGGCATAACTTTCTGTGATGGCAGCTTGTTGGTATAAAGTCTGATAATATCAGTACACAGTTACTGGCCTCAGGAAAGTTTGAGTTTTGCCTTCTATGTTAGTCAGGAGCTGCTTAAAGGTCATGTCTACCTAAAAGTTTGTTTTGTGAGATATAGGATCGTTCAGTTTTCAGGTAAATTCTAGGACGTTTTCTCCCTAAATTCCCCAGCTTGCTTATAATCCAACTTCCCTTTCCTCTTCCTTATCATCTACCAGTTCAGTAGGTTCCTTAATAGAGGAGTCATGTGCTCTCACTTGTTTTGTTTTATAGAGAAATGGGAAATTAATCCCTCAGAACTGACATTCATGAGAGAACTGGGGAGCGGCCTCTTCGGCGTCGTGCGCCTCGGAAAATGGAGGGCGCAGTACAAAGTGGCGATCAAGGCAATTCGGGAAGGCGCCATGTATGAAGAGGATTTCATCGAAGAAGCTAAAGTGATGATGTGAGTTGTGTACCTGGCATTTCTATTGCCTGTTCTATGCCTCTGATGCTGAATACTGATTATAAATAAACAGTTGGGGCAGGTGGTATTTTTGGAGTTTCATGGGGTGGAGAGCTAGCACTGGGTGGAGGAAGTAATAACGAATGCGATCTCAATCTTTTCAGGAAGCTAACACATCCTAAATTAGTTCAGCTGTATGGTGTGTGCACGCAACAGAGACCTATTTACATCGTGACAGAGTTCATGGAGCATGGCTGCCTTCTCAACTACCTGAGGCAAAAACGGGGAGTTTTGAGTAAAGACGTCCTGCTCGCCATGTGCCAAGATGTATGTGAGGGAATGGAGTACCTGGAGAGAAACAGCTTTATCCACAGAGACCTGGTAACATCCCACTGAGCAATACACTCATCTTTGACTTATTTTTTTTTTAATATTTTTGAACTCACCTATTCCATTTTGAAACAGCCTGTTTGTAAACAACAGGTTTTGTTCTCACAGAAAATTATAACTAGCTGAACTTGGCTCTTTAGGGTCTGATCAAGTCTCTAAAACTGCCCTGTACAGAGAGGTTTCTCTCTCCCAAGGACATGGAATGAAATGTCTCTGAGATTTTTTTATAAAAAGTTAATAGCTATTCATGCTGATATAATAGCATATCTCTGTTCTGTGTTGGTGCCGTTTGCACCTCCCATGAATCCCTTGAGGTGATAATTTTTTCTGGTGATTTTTTACAAAATGATTCAGTTGTCAAAACAGTACTATCAAGAGAAAATGTACTCACATCTTTTATTCTGGGCCATAATAAGAACACACTACTGAATACACTTAGTAAATCAGTGAACTTGCTAATTAATGATGACAAAATTCTTCCAAAGTAATTTGTCTGCAAGAGACCACAAGTTTTTCATCCAACTCTAACCATTCCCTTTATAGGCGGCCAGGAACTGCTTGGTGAGTGACTCGGGAGTGGTCAAGGTGTCAGATTTTGGAATGACAAGGTATGGCTGAGTGAGCAAACACATTTGTGGGGATTTAGGAAAATTCACCTAACCCTTGTACTAAGCCATAAGGCAACACATGCCCAGCAAAATTACAGGCAAAAATCATCTTTTTTGACCTCTCAGGGGAACATCCTTTAGTTCATTTTTTCTGGTGACTTTAAAGCTTGTTTGTTCTGTGGTCATGTGCTGATTTCCTTCATTTTAATTCTGGAAAAATCAAAACTAGGCAGTTTATTCTCTGGAGAAGTAAGTGTGTCTCACACTTACCATGAGAAGCCTGACTTTGAACTGACTCTGTGGTCTGACTAGTCGTCTTCTAGAAACTTTTTGTGAAAATCTTACAGATTTTAATCTTGCAATGATGCAGGAGGCACATTAGAGCTTGTGTCTCAGACAGCAGAGCTCATGCTGCAGAGATAATGGTTGCTGATTTGTATTTTGGTAAATAACTGATTGAAAGAGGCTGTGCAGTGAGTTGGGGATGCTCTTGGGGTAGATGGTTCAGAGTTGCATCTCGTTAGCTGAAGTGCTGTGAGGTGATGAGACCTGGAGAAGGGTTAATTTCCTGCCCTCGTTAGGACCCCTGAGTGCTACATCAGGTGGGTGATGTGTGGGTGAGGCAGGGGGTGGGGAGCAGCACTTACAAGGAAGGTGTTAAAACACCATGGTTTGACCACATGCTTCTTGGCTTTTGCCACCTTTCCGTGCCACTGAGCTTGCGTGTCCCCTAACATCTGAATTCAGATTGGCTGGGCAAGAAATTTATGCTTTTGCATAATTTTCTCTTGTAATACACACATTTAACTTGCAGGTGGCCAAGACCTGTGTTGTATAGCGAATAATCACCAGAGGTCCTTGGGGCGATAAGAAAAATGAACTGGGTCTTGACTGAAACCTTAGTATTGTGCCAGAGAAGCACTTTTCTTGTGTGATGCTAACAGCCGTGGCCATTAGGTGGCAATATGAGCTTCTAATATTCCAATCTGTGCCTAACATAATTTGCAGGCTAAGAGGCTGACTGAAATAAATAATGTGTTTGTTTTTTTTTTTTTTTTAAGGTATGTCCTTGATGATCAATACACAAGCTCCTCGGGGGCTAAATTTCCTGTGAAATGGTGCCCCCCAGAAGTTTTTAACTACAGCCGATTCAGCAGCAAGTCAGATGTCTGGTCATTTGGTAAGACATTCACCATTGAAAGAAAACACTAAAACAGTATTTTTACGCTTTATCAATAGCAGTTAAGCTCCGGTTATTGAGAAGGATTCAGTCAGCTCTGAGACGAAGCTTGGAGAACCCATATGCCACAGTTTTACATGTAAAGTTCCACAGAGACCTTCAGAATTCATTTCTTAAACCCCATGCTAATACAATAAAATGTTTTCTAGTGATGACACACATGAACACTTTGTCGAATATGAATCTCAAACTATTTATCAGAAATCCTGGGTTCAGGGCTCAAAATAAACATATTTTTAAGAAGTTATTTGCTTATTTTCTTAATGTTTATTTTCCTTCTTTTCTAGGTGTTTTAATGTGGGAAGTATTTACGGAAGGAAAAATGCCCTTTGAGAAAAGCTCCAACTATGAAGTAGTAACGATGGTTAGCCAAGGACATCGTTTGTATCGGCCCAAACTAGCCTGTAAGCAGGTGTATGAAATCATGATGATGTGCTGGCAGGAGGTAACACTTTCTTTTCCTCTCTGTGTTGATAAAAAAAAAAAGTGTTAATCTAGCAAGAGCTATTAAGCTCTATTGCAGCATTCTGACTGTATCCAGCTCTCTCAGATGTTCGTGTGTTTACTGCCAAGACAAAGATCTCCCCCTGGTTTGCAACTGAATTAGAATTGTGATAAGAAAATCCACTGAGGAAATTTCTATGAAATAAATGGATTGTTGGATTAAGTATGCAAAGGCGTTTAGTAACAAAATGAAATAACTGCTAAATTTGTGCTGGTCATGATTGTATCTGTGTACAAATACTGCTAACAAAAAAAAAAAACACTCAGGACAGCCCAGAGGTGGAGAATCTGATTTTTATATTGCTTCAGTTTATTAATCATTACAGAAACATGCCAGAATGACCAAAAATATTTTTAAAGGAAAACTTAATTACCTGGTTATAAATTATATTGTAAATATAGATTAACTTGCAGTTGAATCTAAATACAAATCCCAAGGTTCATAAACAAAGATTACAATAGACTGTAGTATTAATCCTCCTAACCCAGAAAGATACTGACTGTACAGCTTCAAAAAGGTCAAGGGGGCAGCAAACCTAAATTTAATACTTTATCAACAAAATCAGTATAAAACATTTTTTGCAGTATTAAAGCAGAAAGTCTTTAAGAGGATAAGTGCATCTAATGAGATGTCTGTAGTTCTGAGAGAGCAATCAAGGTAACCAAGAATGGAAAGGGCTACATGATTTATTTCTAGTTAGTCTTTGCCACAGGGGGTGCTGGGGAAAAGCTGCTCTTTTCCAGTAACAAAATTGACGTACTGTCTGATGCTTGTCTCGGAGGAGAAGGTGCTGGAACAGAGAGCAATTAGTAATCAAACCAACTGGTGGAGATCTGAAACTTAGAAAGCAGTTGTTTTATGCAGCAAAAAATACATTGAAAATGACAGTGCCCTGGAGGGCTGTGGAATGACAAATATGTCTGTAGTTCAAAACAGCTGTTCACAGGAGCCAGCAAACTACAGATCATAAAATTTTGTTTGTGCTTGGTAACCTGCTTGAAATGGCCATTAAAATGGAATAATAAATTACGTGGAAGATAGTAAGTTATTTGTTACCACTTATTGAATATGAATATGTATTTATGGGATTTATAGGAACATCAATGAAATGGATTAAAAATGTGTTTATTTCATCAGATGTTATTAACAATAAAATCTAAGCGGTCATCATGTGGAAGAGAATCTTTGCAAATCACAAACAAGACACAAGTAATGGCAAGATACTGTCAATGTTTGTCTTAGAATATGATTAACTGTGTTGGTACCTCAGTCCTTATTTAATAATTTTATGAATAACTTGTAGAGGAAAGTGAATACTGAGGCTTCAAAATTCAGCAGGCGATACAAATTTAATTAGGTTGATAAATGGAGGAAAAGTGCGGGTCACGCAGACACTCAGAAGCTGCTAAATCAACTGTGCCGGTAAGGTCAGCGAAGACATTGCCTCAGCCTATTGCTGTAATTACACAAAACAAACAGGATGGTATGACACATAAGGAACTGTATGGAAGATAAAATACATAGATGAAGGATGCTGTTGCATAAGTCTGACATAGTCTCATTTCGGAGTCGAAAAAATAACACTGAACAGGCTTCAGAGAGTGACACTCAAAATTCTTAGAAGCATGAACAACTTGCTTAAAGAAAAAGTGGAGGTGGTGATGGGGACGAAAATGAAAAAGTGGAAGATAATTAGTTATATGAAGAGCGTAGTCCAGCAACACCTACTTAACGTATTTTCAAAGCATAAAAAGGTGACACTTACTGAAATGAAGAGATACATCTAAAAGCTACACAAAGAAATATTTTTGCATGTCATGTGTATTAGTCAAGACTAATAATTTATCAAAATCAGCACACCTTTATGGCTTTCTAATCACAGTTGTGTATGCTTTTATTTTTAGAAACCAGAGGGACGCCCGACTTTCGAAGACTTGCTTCACGCAATCATTGACATCGCTGAGGGTGAAGATGCTTTCTGAAAAAAAGACATCATCAGCACAAGTCTGGGAAAGAAGCCGCTTCCCGGAGATGGGGCTTCACCCTTTCTTTTCAAAGGCTTGACTCTGTAAGCTACTGGATGCTGCTAAATGGCACGGGGAGCCTGTAACATCTGATCTGCCCCAGCATGAGGAGAGTTTTACATGATGTTAGGAAATAAGCACGGTATCCTCAGCAGTACTTGCAGTTTCTATACTTTCTCTGAAAAGTCAGCGTTGCATAGCGATAAAGTTGAGCTTTTTTATGGAGGGAGAGAGAGAATGTGGCCAAAACCCAAGAGCTTCATTTGCATTTGCTGGGTTGGGTCCATGTATATACAGTCCACGGTTTCTGAGTTTCTCTTTACACAGGCAGTAGTGTTAGTAGTGATTTGCATGCTTAAAAATTGAAGGCTATTATAATGGCTATTTACTGACATTGAAATCTTTCCAGAGATTCTCCAGAAACATTATTTTTCTTCATTGATGGGTGTTTTATGACGCATTGATGACACAAAACGTGTCTCTTTCATTTGCACATAGTAGGTTGTTAACAGCACAGTCTTCAGTTTAGTGTAACACTCAAAAAGCTTTACTTCAGACCTGAGCCGTGATATGCCCCAAGCCATTCCACGCTGGTTGGTCAACCAGAGACCTCCCACAGTTCATCTTGATGTTACTTGTGAAAAATAAGTTCCAGATTCAGCACAACTGGCTGTCAGTGTACCATAGTACCTTGTTTTGGATTAATTTTAAAATAATTTATATGCTGTATGTATTGTAAATATATAAATTCCATGCATTTATTTATATAAAGTGTGTTTTCCTCTTGAAATTTGCAAGTACAAGTTTGTCTTACCTTCCCTTACGTACACAACTACATCCATGGGGTTGTAAATCAAGGAAAGTAGACTCTCAAGTGTGTTTAAGGAGGGCCTCCTCTTTCTGTCTGTGATCTAAGCTTTCTGTTCTTAACAGAAAATGTCATACTACATGTGTATGTAAATAAACTGGATGTTAACTATTGTTTGGAACCAATTAATGTGTTGAAAATAATTCATTGTTGGTTCATCATGAGCCAAACTCATTGTCCCTGTGAGTTCAGTGTTATGTGTATGTGTGAATACACACTCTATACTAAATATATATATAATAGTATGAATAACATATATAAGTGAATTTGGCCATATTAAGACGTTCAGTGCAGAAATGCCCAAACTCCTTAGAAGTTACATGCTCTGTCCCCTCTGCTAGAGGCTAGTGTCTCCACAGCCTTACTGAAGCCTCTTTCAATTATTCTGACTCTGTGCCAGTGGATGTGAGGAGTATTTGCACTTCAGTTTTTCTGTGGCTGTTTCTGAGTAACTCTATTGCATGTTTTCTCTTCTTTTTTTTTTTGTTTTGATACTTGTGCCCTTGTGCCATGGGGAATAGAAAATAGATTGCACAGAAACTTCTCCCATTTAAATTTTTTTTTGCAAATAGGTAGAAAGGAGTATGATGAAGTTTATTTCCAATCAAACTAACTACAGTTACCTTTAATAACTTAATCCATCCTATCATTGCTGTATTTGAGTATTTCTGTAATCAATTTGGGAGATGCTTAGATCTCTGTACTGTTTTGTCTGAAACTTCATGATCAAAAGGAGAGAAAGCCTGTTGTTTTTTGGAAGGAATGCTTTCCTTTTCTCATGCTATTTCATAGAAAGGCTACAGGCTGTCAGAAAAGATTTAAATGTCTACTTCCTTTTTCTTAATGATAAAGTCTCAGAAAATTACCGCAATGACGCAAACCAACCTGTCAAAGTGAGTCCACACCACTACCTAATCAATACCAACTGCGTGTATTGTTAAAGCGGAAAACCCAGGCATTTATACCTGTAGTAGAAAAAGGAACGTGGAAAATTTAAGGCGAGCAGAGCTTGTCTTTCCTTCCCTAACTGCTCCTTTGCACCCCAGTTTCTCAGTGGAGACCCTGCAAAGTATGGCATTGCCAACATTTTTGACACTATGTCATGAGGAATGCTACAGTAGTAAATAATGTTTCCTTTAAAACACAAATGAAGCATAGGAAAATCAGGAGAGTAATAGTTTCCAGTGAACCTTAAGCCTGTTTCTATACAATAACTGTTATTATTTATTTATATGATAAAACACACCCTAACTGCTGACTTTTGGCAGTGGTTTCCTCACTGAGGCAAGTGCTTAGACTCCAAACCCTTGGCCTGCCTCTTCCCAGTACCTGAGGATAACTTCTGCATACCTGACCTTGGGTTTGATACTTGGGATGTCAGGAACTGTGAGGTACCTTGTTTTTTTCTTTTTTAACTTGAACATAGCCTTAGATGGTTAATTTTGGGAAGGATCAGAACACCTCTGGAGGTAGCTGTCTTGCTGACCCTCCTGATGTCTTCAAAGACAGGTTGAAATACCGCACCATCGCTTTTCCTGGATGAGTTCACTCATCCTTCAGCAACTTCAGTCTGTCTTCTCTGTTTTATTATAGCTGAATTTTTTCAAATGTTGAGGTCAAAAATTCATCTGAACAGAACCAGATAGCATGATATTTTGCTGGTTTTTTTTTTCTTAGAAGAAATATTTAGCCCTGCTGATTAGTTTAATATATTTTTTCTGTAAAATATGTGTGTGATACTAGAAAGCAGACACTTCTCCACCTCCCCCCTCTTTTTATTTTTATTTTTTTAAACAGATGTCAGATTAGTCTGGGGTGGCTTTTTTTTTTTAAAGAAAAAAAGGTAAGTAGGCGGGGTCAAGCAGTATTTGTGGTTTACCGTGTTTCACTATCAGAGTGAAGAGCTCAGCTGGGGCTGTTCTATTGCCACAACTGATGAAGAGAGCTTTGCATTTTCATTTGAATATAAGTGGACAACAACCAGACATGATTCTTTCTACCTGTAAGTAAACTGGGTCATGTATGTTGATTTTGCAGTTTTGTTTTGCATAGCGGCAGCATACTTAGCAAATGAGCTATTTAAATATTGCTGTAAAAATACCAACCAGCTTTCTCTTGTGCTGCTCAAGTGATGTCTGTTCAGACTGCTTGTCTTGACTTTGAAAATTACTGCACAAATACGAATCCATTGTACAAAGGGGTTCAGCAAAGCAACTACTTTTACATATAGACAGGGAGATACTCCCACATACTGTTCTTAAAAATCATGTGCAGTGTAGATGCGAATGAAACATTTGGTAGAACTAGAGCTGTCTTTCTTCCAATTAACTCGCAGGAAAGACAGAAAGCCTCAGCTTGCACACGTAAAGAGCTTGTCTTTTAAAGGTTTTTTAGAAGCAAACTATACCGTGCGTTTGTACCAGACTATTGATTTTCTAGTGCTGTTGAAAACTGAGAGACATACCAGACCAGGACGCATATCATGTGTTAAAGTAAAGATCTGGGTTTGATGGGTGAAGCTGAGTTTTCAGTGTTGAAGGCAGTTCACCTGCTGCCACACTGCAAGAGTAAGAGCTTCTTGCAAAAGATGCCAGAAGAGTGTAAGTCCTGGACATCGACTACAGTGCTTTCAAAATTAGAAGTGCTTTGAGAAATAGTCAATCAGAAAGAAACTCCAAGCCAAGAAACCTATGAAATAATAAAATGACAAAATGAAAATTATAAACATTGATCTCTAACTTGTTGCTTTTGTTTTTGATGGTACTTCCTCAAGGCTGCAAGTTAGAGTGAGTTCTAACTGAAGATAGGAGGAAGACTGCACGCACAAAGGAGTATGAATTGGCCACCTTTTCAGGCAATGTTATCAACCCAAAGCATACTGCTGGGTGTTGTGGGACTTTATCAGGCCAGTTATTGGCAGCAATGGACCATCTCAAAAGACTGGTGTGTTTTCACTGTGCCTTCTCTGCTTTCCTGGGACTATCTTTCAGCTTCTCAGGCAAACGGCTGTTCCTGACAGCTGACCAGTCTTTTGCTGCTTCTAGCATCCCATCTGCTCCACTGTGCACAGATAGATTTGTTTTCAGGTCTCTAAGCAGGTTATCAAAATGTCAGCTGCAATTTTTTATGTTGAGTGTTTGCCAGGCTAGGACCAACACCAGTTTCCTAGTATTTCCAGTTCATCCACAGGCTTCTCTTGCCATGATATCTCTTCTCATTTCAAAACAGAGGTCTGATTTTGGGCATCAGAATTTAATAGGCAATCACGGCTCTGCACTAGTGTTGGGATTGATATTTGTTAACATGTCACTAGGGAGATAATGTGACACTGTTTTAATAACAAGTGTCTTCATCCTACTACAGTCATTTCCAGAGAGGAAAAGACAAGAACAGTGAAATGGGCTGTGCTTCTTTTCCTGTGTTAAATTATTTGTAGAATTAGCTGAACTCTGAGGTTGAAAGCTTTTATCAGAAATTAGAAAAATTAAATTTTCTGCACAATTATAGATTGAGCAGAAGATGGCAAATTTGAGATTCAACAGCTTCAATACTCATCTTATTTGATTTAAACTTAGGTTTTAAGCTGCTGACTTTAACTGCTCCATGGTGACATACCTGAGGATCAAAGCCAAATGCGTGTTGGTAGCTTGTGTTTTGATAGAACTCAGGGAAATGTTGGCAGAGAGGTGTAGTGGGGCTGTAGATATTGGAGAAACTTTCGTTCCTGTGGGTTTAAAAGAAGCAAAATTTGACCAATTTTTTCTGGAAATTTTGGGAAAATTTTTGAGTATGTAGGAAATAGAGAAGCAGAACCTGAAAATAATGATGGGTCCCTAACTATTTTAACAGAATTCCAGAAATAATTTACTGTTAAAAATTATTGATTATTTCTTTTGTGAACCTATATTTCTTCTCTGTGTCTTCTTGCAAGCATTAAGTCCACCATTCATCATATGATAAACCTTATTGGTATCTCTGTTCTTTTCAAAATATGGAATCTGAAATTTGATTTCCTTGATGAAGCACAACTCTCACTGACACGATCACTGATTAAATTTTAATTTATGAACTCTTCAATGTGCTTACATGAGTTAGGGACCCAGGGGTCAAGGCCTGCTAATACTCATGTGACTCAAACACCCTTTGACAAGTCCAGAGCCTTTGGCCTAAGAAAAGGTCATTAGTCCAAAATTGAAGGAAACCAGATAGAATAGTTCCATTTATTTCAGTGATTTGACTTAAGGCATAGCAGAAAGCAAAATCAAGAAGAAATGTTTAAAACTATGAGTAAACTCTAGGAATCTATTTTCAATTTCTCCTTTGCATTTTAAAACAAAACAATACTTTTTTTTTCATTAAAATGCAGGGTTTTAAAAATTATTACTATTTCTTTCTTTGCCTGATGGCTGTTGAATAGAAGAGAAGAGAGAGGAAGGAAGAGCCCGAGTCACAGGAGGGGGTGTTTGGTTGCGAGAAGCTTCAGGCAGGAAACACAGGCTTCCTGTGGGGCTGTGCTGAGCCCGTTGCTCACACAGCATCGCTGGGGCACCTGGAAGCAGCCCTGGGTGTAAACATCTTCCTCAGCTGTGAGCAGAATGTCAAGTTTAATCAAATTACTCATTCAGCTTATCACAGCTTTCACTGTTTGAAGTGTTGGGCAAGTCTTTCTAAAATGGCGTCGCAGAGCAGCTTTGGGCCTTTCTGTAGTGAGTTATGAACTCAAGAAATATTATTTTAATGGAGGGGAGAGAAAGTGGTGTGTAAGAAGCTTACCAGCGACTAGGGAGGATGTAAAATGTATAGAGATGCTTTCCTTGAGATACTAAAATTCCTATTCATCAGGTCAAAACTTTCTGACAATTCAGTTAAACTAAAGCTGGACTTAGCTCTGTGGAGCTGAAGGCCTTTATCTGTCTATGTTCCTTGATAATATTTCCCAGCAGACCTGACAAAATTCCACATGGAAATTAACAGTTTTCACTTCTATAATTTCTGCTTTTATTAATTTCTGCTGAGTTAATTCCACAAGTGCTCTAGGAGCAATGCATAGACAAAAGAATTTCAGAAGCAATGATGTTGCCAAGAATAGATGCATGAAGACAGGTTTGTTTTCAAAGAGCTGGAAATTATCTTCTTTAAGATGGTAAATACCTGCTGGATTCACAGGCTGTGATTTGACACTTATAATACTCCAATAAGGAGAACAAGGAGTGGCAAACTGCGGAACTGTGCAAAGTTTGTGCTGCTCCTCAGGACCCAGCAATTCAGTTCAGCCTGGGCTTATCTGGCTCCTGGCCTCAGTCTAATCTGAGTCTTTGCTTTTTACCTGCAGAACTTGGTTGTATTTTGTGATCTGTAATTGGTTACACACTCTAGCCTTGGAAAAAAAATCATTCACCAAATGAAGCATGTGTCCCAGGAAGCACTGTAATTCAATCTTTAACTTGTATCTTTCCTGTGGTTTTATGAATAGGACAAGACACTAAATAATACATTCGTTTATTGCTAATTGCTTTCAGCGTAGTAAAGGCGGTGTCTAATATGAAAAACATCTATCAATAGAGCAAATCTGAAATTCACTGAAGGCAGAAAGGATTCCTGAGCTTATGCTATAAATTCATTCAAATAGCTGAGCTCATAAAGAAGAGCAAGACAGAATTACATGTCCATAGCATCTGCCTTGAAGCCCTTGCTTTCATGCTAACAGCCAAATCTTTAAAATCTTCTTAGATCATTCTTACATCATATTGAAACTCCGCGGTGCTGTTTCCAAATATTTCTGGTAAGTGTTCTATAAGGAGAGCAAGTTGTCTGATGAGGAATAATATGTTTAATTAGACTAGGTGGTTTAATCAGAAAAAGCAGGCCAGCTTTCAATGTCCATATTCCTTTTTGCACATCCTAAATACTTTATAAATGCTGATTATACTTCATGATACTGGCTGAAGTAAAAGGAACCCAAGAATTTTTTCACCCATGATCTTGACTGTTTATGAAACACAGAAATTATTATAAAAAGAAATGGAAACCTAACATAGTCTAGATCAGGGCAGAAACACAATTCCTTCCCAAGACATTTGGGAAAGTTTGGTAAGTAGCATGTAATTTTACACAACCCTTTTTCTAATGAAATTGCCATGACTTCTGCAGAACACGGTACCTGCAAGACCGTACCGTCGTGCAATGTGCTTCTAAGGCACTAATTAATGCTGCTTCAGACACACTCCTTAACACCGTGACACTACTTTACTCTTGAGTTTATGGGGATTTTGGGGATCAAAAAAGCAATGGTAGTAAACCAGAAATAATCTCAGTGGACTTTTTAGAAGTTATTTTCATTCTATGCTTGTTCTCACATAGAACATTAATAATCGTAACCCTCTAGTAAGACAAAGCTAGAGACCATGTTCAGGCAAATCTCAGCCACTATAATTTTAAAGAGCTGAGGGGCAGTTTAATGTACACTGGAAAATTATGCAGCAAATGAATTGCATTGCCCCTGTCTCTTCAACCTGTTTCTTTAAAGAAAATTGTTGGTGTCAGCTGGCTTGGGTATTTGTAATTGCTGTATTTTGCATAGCCGTCAGTGGAAACTTTTATCAACCATACGATAGTGCCTTCTGATTAATGTAGGCTCATCAGCTTCCCACGCTATAGGTTCTTCACAGGATGCAACAGTCTAAGGGAAATTGCCCCACGACTTTCAAGATAAATACCCTAACCAAAACACATATGAGATAGGTCTCTTCCTCTTCCAGCTAAGAACTAGTTTTGGTCTTATCTTTCTGACACCTGACATTCTCCCTTCTTTTAGTAGTTTAAGATTTGTCAAATTAGGTACCTTCATAAGGAAAATAATTACATTTTTATTGTGTAGTAAGGTTGCTTAATATTTTGAGTGCTAGGATGCATACTCTCAGCACACTTGGCTGAAAATGCTGGTAACAGGCATTGGCAAAAAGTCTTACAGAACACCAGTAGGGACATGCTATTTATTCCAGGCTGGATTAAGTCATTAGGATCAGCAAGCCGAAAACGCCATGACAGAAAAACAAATAGAGTGAAAGACACTGGTGCGAGAAAGACATACCTTGTGAAAGATAAAATGACAGAATACTGAGACCTTAGATATTTCAATATTTCAAATAACTTTCTGTAGGCCTCTTTTTGTTCTGTGATCTCTGTGGCAGAGAAAACTCAGGGCTCCTTAGCGTGGGGTATAAAGTTTATTTTCTGCTGGTGCAGCTGAATATGACTGGAGCCTTGTCTCTGCATGCCTGGCTCTCAGGCTTCCTAAGAGAGCACACATACCTCGCACCCGAGAGCCCGAGCCCACCCCGCTGATGCTGCTGCCCTCCCACCGGCGATGCGTGACGGTGAGATGGCTCAGGGAACCGACCCAGCAGAGAGCAATTCCCCGCTGGTTTAGCATCCCATCTCGCTTGGCTGGAGATGAGATGAGGGAAAGAGGACGGGACCATAGCTGCCACAGCTCGGCTGAAACTGCTGTGTGAACACGGGTTGGGGAAAGTAGGTCTCAGCCTGAGTAGAAGAGGACCAGAGCAGATGTCAACCATTTATTTACCTCATTCAGAGCTTCTTAATGCCTTCCACCCTGCTTAATACCATATCCTCTCTGCTGCTCATACAAGATGTATTAGATTGATTTCTCTCTAAGTGTACGATATCTGTGATGATTTGTCCAACGTATTTTTCTCAGGATTGTCAAGCACTTGGCACCTAAGTCTAAAGCACATCTTTTGTTAGTACTCTAAACCTGGACATATGATCTAAAAATTGTATCATTACTGAAGGAGACAGTTCTCCACCTCCTGTCCCTGATGATTCTCATCCCTTTCATTGCACTAGTTAGAGCTTTCCCCAGGTGGTGTGGTCAGACTGGTACTGCTCTGGCTGACGGGGTCTTTCTTTTCCTTTCTGATGCAGTGAGCTGATTTAACTCCTCATATGGCCTCAGAATTGCTAAGACATTGTAAGCGAGACAGAGCAAAGAGCTGGGGCAGCAGGAAAGGTCTGCTGTCTTTGGTGGATGCAGATTCAGCCTTAATGATTTGCTGATACCACACAGCAACACAGAGCTAATAACAGGGCTAAGCACATACGGTAGTCCTTAATTCTGGAAGTTTTGTAAACAAAGAGGAACACTGAAAATATGTGAAATGTTCTTGTTCACAGATCACACCATCCAGTCTGTTTTCTGCTGTTGCTGCTGCTGCTGCACAGTGCAAAAAAGGTATGTGAAATGCTCAAGCTTTTCAGCAGTTAGGGTGATAAAATATCTACATATAAAGGACTTTTTAAAATCCCTGCATTTTCAGTAGAACTCCTAATTGTTCAGAAGTTTAAAGAAGCTCTACCCTGCATATCCCTAATATGAAGGAAGGCATATATATACCCACGAATGATTTTTTTTTTTTTAAATGAGAAATTCTATAGATATGTATTCACAGAAATACTTCATGTTTTTCAAAATCAGAGCAATGAGAACAAAAATGAACCTGGACCCTGGCACTGGCCTGGTGACCCAGTACTCAGCCTCACAACCAGATGTTTCCTACACATCCCCTTGGAAGTGCAAGGTAAGTAATGTTTTGGCAGGTGAAAAAGAGAAAATTGAGGTGATGTGCTGCATGGTGGCTCAGTACCAGAAGGAACAGAGGAGTAGCTAACTCTTGAGCACGTGAGGTGCTTCATTGCACAAAAGTTCTGGAGTGAAGGTATACGAAGATTCATGCTGATGTAAATACAGGGTCACAGTGAAGCTTCCCAAGCTCTCTGTCATGGACAAGGTGGTTTCTTCTCCCTCTTCTGGGTTTGGATGACGGAGGTGGGAAGGGTGGAATTGCCCTGTTGGGCAGACTCCAGTTTGCCTTACTCAGCTGACATATGAAACATCCACTTCATTTTACTAGATCTAAACTGAATAATCTGAGCTTTCAAAGGATAATCAAGTGCAAAACTAGAACCTAACCTGATGCAAAAGAAAATTATTCTGTTCCTGCCAATTTGCTAAGAAAGTCTATAATGTCCTCCGTGTTAATTCTCCAGATAAATGACCAAATTGCCAGACGTTGTAACTCCACTGATTTCAGTGCCACTCTGCCTTTACACCAGCTGAGGAGTTGCCCCAGCATTCATACCATGTAGAAGCCAAGGTAGATGGCTTGTTTATTATTCACTGTACTTTCCATTGTCATTTTGGCTTCTACACCAAACTGCTCAAATCTAAGTCACGCTGTTTTACAAGGGATGAGGTGATAGTGCTTTACCAGGGGAAGTAATGACCATGATGAGTTCCTTTTAGTTACTGAGATGGTATAATAGCAAGGGAATTAAGCAAGCAATACTAGAGAGAAAGACTAATTATGAAAGATACTTTTTTTTTTTCACTAGCGCAAGAGGCAACTGCAGTCAAAGAACAAGCCGTTACCTCCTTTACCTGCCGAGGCCTTGGAAGACTACACAAAAAAACCCAGAGTTATTGCACTCTATGACTTTTTTGCCAGAGGACCCTCGGATTTACCACTCAAGAAATCAGAAGAATACATTATCCTTGAACAGTACGATCCCCACTGGTGGAAGGCAAGAGACCAACATGGGTAAGTGAGGTGGCATCTATTTCAGTCTCCCTACATAGAAAGAAAAAAAACCCAAAACAACCCCTGTGAAAGCAGGCAGATAGAACGAGACATGCAACAATTTAGGGGCAGGTTTGAAAGTGTTCAGCTATGCACGAGGTGCACAGATTGACCGGGCAGACTTTCAGCAGTGTTTGGTGCCCCAGAAATGGGTGGGGAATCTAGAATGTGTCGAGAATTCAGAGCTAAGTCCTAGGCCCATCAATTTCCTGAGCAACATAAGGGCATTTGAGGATCTTGCGAATCACTGGGCTCTGAGCCATGTGCAAATCCAGCTTCTCATACTTTAAGTTCTTTACAATGCAGTGTGTATGTGTAAAAGCTTCATAAAGACCATAGAGATTATTAAGACATGTGCCTGAAATAGAATCCCTGATTAAAAATTCCTGGCCGTTTTAGAGAGCCTGATAACTTCAGCTAGGATCCTTTCCACATTTATGGATGTTTCATGTCATTCCCCTTTCTCCTTTGCATTTTCTTCAGTGTATCCTGTACTGTCATGCTGGGAATAGCTATATGTTACATAATAACTGTCTCCTTTTCATTCAGATTTCTCCTTTAAATACTTTCAAATGCTTCTTCTCAGCTTATATTTGTAGATAGAGTCTGCTGGATTATTATTTTGTATATACATGCGGGCACACACTTTTTACACTTCACACTTAAAGAAAAAAAGCTTTATATAGTTAAAGATTAGAAATTAAGAGAGTGGCTTCTGATTTAGAAGAAATGTCATTTTTTTTCCTAAATTTTCTTGTGATTTGACTTGAAAATTTTCATTAACATGCCTGCTCTCAGCACTCTATAAATATCCTATCCCAGCTGACTTATTCATTTTAGTAGTTGTCACCATCCACAGTTGTGGGTCAGAAAGACCGTGTCTGGGACGAAAGGACTAAGACTTCTTTTCAATTCCAATGTTGGGATTCGGTATCTAATGACATAGCCAATAGTGGAAGTAAGCTTTATAGTTCAACAAAAGACAGATGTGTATCTTAATCCTATTACTATTATACACCATCTTATAAGAGAGTCATAGAATCATTTAGGCTGGAAAAGAACTTTAAGATCATCAAGTCCAACCGATAACCTAAGACTAAACTATGTCTGTCAGCACCATGTCTACATGTCTTTTAAATCCCTCCGAGGGTGGTGACTCAACCACTTCCTTGGGCAGCCCATTCCAATCCCTGATGATCCTTTTAGTGAAGAAATTTTCCCTAATATCCAATCTAAACTATCCTCAATATGTCATTTCAGGAATGAAGGTCTAATTCCCAGCAACTATGTTACTGAGAACAAGAAAAGTAATTTAGAAACTTATGAGTAAGTACCCTTGAAAATTATAATTGCACTTTATTTTCTAAAAATGGAATGATACATTTAAGTGGTTGATCCTTCAGTCTTTATTAGACATGAACAGATGTTTAATGAAAGCTCCATATTTTATTTTTTTTTTTCTACTCTTAGAATGAAGTAACCATTTGGATTTGGAGCTATTTGTTCAGGGAATGTAACATGAAGTTACAAACACCAAATACTTCAACAACATTCATTTGCATAAATCACAATGTCAGAATCCAGATGTTTCCTATTTCTGCAGGCTCACTAGATAATGTTTGTATATTCTGATCTCTTCCTGTTGTGAACATGTAATTAATTGACTAGAAGCTAATTCTGATTACTTCAACCTAAGTTACTGGACAGAAGAGTAAAATTCTGCAAAATTCTAGAGAAGAGAGGCTTGATACAGTGAGCAGGACCATAGATTTCATCCCAGTTTGGTGTAACTCTTTGCTGAGTTTTCTTTTGTTTGAGCTCATATTTAATCAGAGTGAATGGGGAAAGACGTTGTTGTATTCACAGTGATCTCATAAAGTCATTCCAAATTAAGAGATGCTCATATACAATAACAGTTCTATTCAGGTTTTTGGACTGGGAAGATGGATTACTTTTGTGAAACAGCAAAAAATCATTTTTACTGGCTGAAATTAAAGGATAGGTTATCTCTTTGTTGCAGGTGGTACTGCAAAAACATAAACAGAAGCCAAGCAGAATTTCTCTTGCGCCAGAAGGTAACTCAGCTTATACAAAGAGCTAATGATATCTAGAAAGATCTATCAGTAGAGGCATCAAGACCGTTACCCCAGGCAAATTCAAAACTGCTTGGTATGCAGTGAGAGAGAGTACTTGAAAATGAAAAGGGTTTCTGGGGTAAGCCTACAGTGCAGACTATTCAGACTTCAGAGAGTTTTAAGTTGTAGCCCAAGCAATTTCAATGCAGATTTTCCGTACCAGATAAGTTGAATTACATGTGGTTTACTGTGCTTATCTTTTCTGTGAAACACTGAAGACTGAAATCTGTGCAGTAAGGATGTTACCGAGGTGGTAGAACTTAACAAAACCCCTGCCTCTTCCTTATGAATAGAGCAGACAACCCATATTGTGTTCCACCCCCTAGCAGTTACCAAAGTGCCTAACTCAGTTAAGCTCATTAGGTCTTTGCTCAAGGACTAACACAGGGCTTGGGCAAGACAGACCAGAGAAGAACATCTCAGATTGAACTGGTTTACAGTATTTTATTGTAGTGATTTGTACAACTTGATTTTTTAATACATCAAAGCTTTTTCACTACTTGACACTGAAGAGTATAATCCACCTAAATTATTTAACTGCAAGAAATTGCCTGGCACTTAGTATTTTCCCTTGGTTAATTTTGCTCTTCTATCTACCTGGTTATCAGTTCCCATTCTCCGCTGCTTTATCCCCTTCCCAAGTAGTCATAGGTATTCCATAGAATTTGGTAATCACCTGCAAGTCCTATCTGAAGGGAGGATTATTCATGCTCAAAAGGAGAAAATAACTCTACTTGGATTTCTTTTCAGTCCAAAGAAGGGGCATTTGTTGTCAGAGATTCAAGCCAACAGGGACTTCTTACGCTGTCCATGTATTCACGAGCCAAAGGGTGAGTAGGTCTTGCATGATCAGGGCTTGAATTAAGAGGTGATGGAAGAGCTTCCCTCAAAGTCCTCGGGCTAAATGGACATGCGGTGGACAGGAGCAGGGAACCACTGGGCTGCTGTTCATGCAGAGTCAATTACCCCATGTGCAGAAATGTTGATGGTGGGCAGTGGATTTGGGAGCCAAGGTGCAAAATGTTCTGCCAAGACAAGATTAACTGCTCTCATTGAAGTCCTCAAAAGAATCTGCTGTGAAAGCCATGCTTCCCACCGATGTAATGCAGGCAATAAGACCTTGCATTCACATCTTCTTGCCTCTCTTCCGACCTGAAGTGCCATGGCTGCCACGCCATGCCACCACAGCCTTTGGCCACTGCACCAAACTGCTTCCCTTCTCCGCAGGCTCTGCGCCACAGTAAATTCGTCCCAGACTCCCTGCCCCCAAACTTTTGGTTTTCTCCTAAAATCACCTCTCCTCCCCACTGTGCAGTCTAACTTCTGCTGCTGGAGGGCTGTCTCAGGACTCGCTTTTCTCCCACATCAGTTGCAATCACCTACAGCCCTGTCTTACCCCTCCTCGAGCTGCCTTATACCCTCTCCCTCAGCCCTCCTACATCCTCCTGCATCAGTGGTGTCTGCTTTCCTTCTCTCCCTCTTAGAGAAAGCCAGAGGTGAGAGGAGCAAGGCAAAGGCATCTCTGCTGTCACCACCCTCTTCCTCTCTCCCTCCCCTCCTTGGAAAGGTGGGACAATCCTCCCCACCAGCCCTGTGCCGGGCACAGGCTCAGGGTTGCAGTAGGGTACCAACCTCCAGCAGCCACCTCCGGCTTGAAATGCTAACTAACTTGGCATTTCTTCATCTTGAATATCCCAGAAAGCAGCAAAATGTACAGAAAGTAAGAAAGACAGATAATGTGGAGAAAGACAGAAAAGTAAGCATATCAAGTAAAAGCTCCGATGAGGAGCTTCTTGAGAAGCAGAACAGAAAATGTAATCCCTCAGAATACATGAGTATGCTTTTAATTTTTGGAGGACACTCTGGTAACGAAGAGCATTTTAATTTTAAAAGCTTAGATTCAAGTAAGTGTTGAATTAGGAGGGACATCTCTTAAAGGCTACAGCTATTTCTTATGGATGCAATGACACTTGTGCAATAAAAAACATTGTGCAATATCTCCCAAAGTTGGAAGAGAGATCCAATCAATAAGTCTTTTTTATTTTTCCCCTACACACTATCCCAGCTACACACAGCCATTTTAAGTTGAGAATTGAACCTCAAGTTTTCGGATTTTTCTGTGATTTCTTTCAAAGTGAATGAAATTTAATCAGATTTATAGTACAAATTGTTTTTACTGAAAATTATAATCCTTTGTTGATTTCAGAAGTCATAATGGAGATATTCGACATTATCAAATTAAGACAAACCACTTGGGACAATATTATGTAGCAGAAAAATATCTCTTTTCATCTGTTCCTGAACTCATCGAGTATCATCAACACAATGCTGCAGGTAATGCATGCAAGCTGATAAGGCTTTACAGCTGATGATTTGAAGCTCCTCAGGACTTTGGGAGTCTGGAAATGACTCTTCCTCTAATACTTCCTTATAGAAAGAGATACAGGCTTTTCTATTGCTGATGAATTCAAATATGCTATGATTCTTTCTCCTGAAGTCATAGCTATAGTGGGCATCTACCGTGAGAGAAGTGAAACTACCAAACTCATCCACATCTATGAAATGAATTTTACAAAGCTAGAAACCTAATGTATTTACTTGCTCTGTATTCTCTTGGTTCATACTTGACTGGATGGGACTTGTATGAAATTTCATCGTAATACTTTCCTTGTCTACAACAAGGACTTGCAGGCACGCAATTTAAGAAAAGCAGGAGCTGTGCTGTGCCTCAGCAGGCAGCATTCTGCTGATTTTGGCAAAAAAACCCCTGTACCCTACAAAAAAATCAAAGGCAGAATGAGGGAGCACAAGGACTCTCTAACACTGGTTTGTAGCCTACCAGACTTAGCCACCTCTAATTATTGGCTGACAGCAGCTTTTTATAATTTTTAGCTTTAAAAAATACCCTTCACCTTGGTTCTGCCCATCATTTTATTTTAATAAAATATAAAATGTTTTTGCCCTGAATGAGTGGAGATGGGAAAACACACAGAGATCCCTCAGACTAGTGAGGAAGAAAGACATGGGCATGGATAAAGCCTTTTGCTGGAGGGAGGAGGATTGCAGGAAACACATGAAGCAGAAAAGGACCTGAAAGTAACAGTGGGAAAAATGAATGAACCCAGGGGGTCCTGGGTGAGGGATGTACTCACTGGTACTGTTGGCTCATGAATTCAAAGAAAGTGAGTGACGGACACAAAAATATTTCTTGCAGTGGGAAACAATCCTGAGAAATCATGCTGGAACCTCTTAGGTGGGTGACACAGTATTGTAGTACCCATTTATTCAATATAACTAACATCATGCAAACAAGCAAGGGTATCACTTTTGATTGTATGAAAGTAATGATATTTTTTGTAGCCAGGGCACTATTGAATAGTTTTCCTCCATTTCTTTTCACTGTAGTGTTTTATCCAAACAAGCTGTAAGCAAAAGTAACTTCAAGAAATAAGAAATGAACATCAAATTCCAAATATTTTTGTTTGAGAAGAGGTACAATATAGCATACTTTGGATAGAGTAAAATGGAGTAATCAGTCAACAGAATATTGTTGCTTTGTCCCCTACAGGTCTTATCACTCGTCTCCGACACCCAGTTGGATCAGCTGGATGTTCTTCACCAGCAACAGCAGGATTTAGTTATGGTAAATTTTCTGTCTTCTTTTGGTGGAGATTTAGGTACCTGCCTAGGCAAGAATTTCGATCACATTCACACAGCTAATAATTAAGTTGTATCCGTGAAATTTCCCAGTAATAAGAAACACATAAAAACTGCATGTTCACCAGAAATAGACACTCATTTCCTTGCAAGGTGCCAGTACTAAATGACACACCTAACTCGAGTCCTTCTGCTCAGTGACTGCTCTGGTTCTGTTACAACCACCAGTGCATTTCAGAGCTATCTGGACTTTTCTAAGCGGGCTTAAGACTCAAATATATATTTAATAACTTTTCAAAGCCTATTTGATTTTTAAATGCTCAGGAAATCGAAATGAATATTATTTATGAGGAAGATTTTCCTTGTCAGTTCTGCAAGTTTTAGAAGTAAGAATGAAATCTTATATAGTATCAGAAAACAAGCATAAATACTAGTTTTGTATATATAGATCAAGAAGTTCGTATCATCTGGCTGATGCTAGGAACCTCCAAAATGGTGTATCTTTCCTTTGAGTGTTCCCATTAATCTCAAGGTTTAATATTCTGAAGGGCAGAGCTATTGTGGTTATACAGTAGGGGCAGCCAATAACTGTTTCTGTAGCAATACTACTCATCCAGAACTGGTTCAGAGTTCAACACCACATCTGATAATGCCAAAAAAGTTCTCATATGCAATCAAAGCTAAATCCTTGTGGTATCTTTAAGCCTCAGACACTCCTGAATTAAGCAATTTAAACACTGATCACATTCTACAAGCTGTAAAATAACATTCACTTATAAACACATACACGAGCATGTGGAAATGTTCAGCTACTTAAAATTCGTGCTATAGCTGATGAACAATTGTGATGTTTTGCTGCATGCATTAACTGCAAATAGCAAAGCACATCTCCTGGAACATGGCTCAGGGAAGCTGCCCTGACTATTGTAACATTTTGGGTTGCTTTTATAGAGGAGTGGGAATTAAACCCATCTGAACTGACGTTCATGAAAGAACTTGGACGTGGGCAGTTTGGAGTCGTTCAGCTGGGCAAATGGAAAGCAACCACCAAGGTTGCCATCAAAACAATCAATGAAGGTGCAATGTCTGAAGATGACTTCATCGAGGAGGCTAAAGTGATGATGTAAGTACGAAAGCTGTTATGTCTGATGGTTGTCATGGAGGCGACCAAGAAATAAACATAACCTTATTCCATTCAAAACAAAGAGATGAACCAGTTTGATGGTAACGGTGGATGTGCAGGACAGAAAGGCTAATATAAAGGTCTGAATTGACTGACATAAATGCTCGCTGCACCCATCGCCAGGCTCGCTCTTTAGAGCGTGCACTGCTTTGTGCTGTGGAGCTCAATGGGGAATAAATGTGCTGAAAAATAAAGGTGCTTCTACAACTACTCTTTCATCCATAATTCAGTGGTTCTAGGACCACTGGCAGAGCCCACACCTAATGAAAGCTTTTGAGAAATTATATTGCCACTTCTGCTAATTCTGTAAATTAGGGAAGTATCCCGACTGGCTCTTGGCACAGCCCAGAGGAGAAGAATCCATGTAGGGTCATGTCCCCTGCCTGAAAGACAAGCATAGCTAGGCCTTTCCATTTCACATCATCCAAATCCAGCTTTGCATTCACTGCATTTATGTAACTGATGAACAATTACAAATTTAAAGAGTGTACTTCTTGGAAGAAAGTATAGGCAGAAATGTATTAGATAATGGGACAACTCTGAGGCCAGTCGAGTGGAATGCTGTTTATCAAGTACTGAAAGTATTTTCCAAAACCACCGTCGGAACCAAAGGTCTAGTTACCTGCCAAGGACAAATGCTAGCCTGTCTAATGTGATTTTAAACAGGAAACTCTCCCACCCAAAGCTGGTCCAGCTTTACGGAGTGTGCACACACCACAAGCCTCTCTACGTTGTGACTGAATTCATGGAAAACGGCTGCCTGCTCAACTACCTTCGGCAAAGGAGAGGGAAACTCGGCAGAGGCATGCTGTTGAGCATGTGCCAGGATGTGTGCGAAGGGATGGAATACCTGGAAAGAAATAGCTTTATTCACCGTGATTTAGTAAGTACAGTAGTTTTTCTGTAGTTCTTGGTAAATACTGGCAGTATAGAACATGCCACTGCATTTTATAGCACGCTAATGCGCCCTGTAAGACTTCAACCCTGCAGGATCTGATAAGTCAATAGTGTTTTCCTGCCTCTAAATCAAAGCTTTTAAGCTGTTCTTTTTTCTGTGAGCAGTTGGAAAAACTACCTGATAACTGAGAGAAGTCAGAAAAAATAGGGATATTAGCATGGAGCAGGCTGATGTTAGGACATCCTAATATGTTAGGACAAGACTATCACGCAGTGGTCACAACACAAGCAAAATCACAGCCATACAAAAGGTCAGAAACAATGAGGATTTTTTTATATAAAACAAAATTTTTTTCTATCTACATTTTTTCTGCTTCCTACTGCCTTACCTTGATGCTGGGATATCTGGGTGGCTTTTCAACCCTACCCCTCATACACAGGGAAACACAAGAGAGGAGCTTGTTTCCTTACTCTCTGCTTCTTGTTCAATGCTCCCATCTGGATGCAGAGAGGAAATCTTCCTGCTCTCCTCCCTAGTTACCTGAAGAAATACAAAATCCTGAAAATTTCCAAGGAGTTCTTAATTTCTGTAATGAAAAAGTCACAAAGGAATTTTAAAAATTCACATTGAGTGTCCTAATGCTAGTGTTCAGGAAAACATCTGCTTGGATAACTAGACTCTGCAGTCTAGAATTTCTTTCACCATGCTGGAATATGTAAAAAGATTGCAACTCATACTGCTAGCATTTAAGACGATGTAAGCTGTATGTGTAACTACACAGTAGTGAAGTATGTTCACTGACTCAGAGTCAGAAAGTCACTTATAGTTTTGAGCAAGACGCTCACCACCTTTTAGAATGTGAACAATATGAGCTGAAAGACATTTTTCTTAAAATGCTTTAGCACGGGTTTCAGATATGTTTATCTCATCTTCCCCAGGCCGCAAGAAACTGTTTAGTCAACGCCGAGCACATCGTTAAAGTGTCTGACTTCGGCATGGCAAGGTACGAGGCCATCGACGAAGGTTCCGTGAGTACCTGTTCTCAGCCAGCTGCAGCACGACCTTGACTTAACCTCACCGCTTGCTTTGCTGGCTTGGGAAATCCCACTGCGGTCAATTTTTGAATTCTGATGAAAATTGTAACGTTGTTTAACTGTTCTACCATGAACTGGTTGTCGTGTCCTCCTCTTGCTATTGGTGAGTGCACGGCAATGTGCCAGGTAAACTTCAGAAGTGTCTTTGGGCAGAGAAATGCCCAGGGTGCACAGCCAGAAGCTTGGAGAGACATGTTTCCCAACTTGTCTGAGCAGCGGGGAGGACAGAAAGCCCCTAGGGACACGTTCGGGTGCTGGTGCTGACCTTTAGAGGTGGCAGCAGCTGAGTAGGTGGGGAAGGGTGGGGGGACCTGCAGGGCGGGCAGGAAGCGTGATGTGCGCTCCTCTAGCAGGGAAGTGGTTTTTCTGCTTAATGAGAGGATCAGCCAAAGATAGAATCATAGAATCACAGAATGGTTAGAGTTGGAAGGGACCTTAAAGATCATCTAGTTCCAGCCCCCTGCCATGGGCAGGGACACCTCCCACCAGATCGGGTTGCTAAAAGCCCCATCCAGCCTGGCCTTGACAATTCAAATCATTCATTTAAACAGAAATCTCTTTAAGGGCATTGCTTCTAGTGTGGGTATCTGTGTGCATTTCATATGTTCTGTTTCTAAATTGACACTGTATTTTATAAACCCTCTATGGGAACGTTGCTAGAACAATGCTGCTTGTCCTTTAACTGTCATTAACATATATGCCGCTTCCTGTTTTTCTTTAGGTATGTCATTGATGACGAATATATCAGCTCTTCAGGTGCAAAGTTTCCAGTCAAATGGTCATCTCCCGAAGTCTTTCATTTCAAAAAATACAGCAGCAAATCAGATGTCTGGTCATTTGGTGAGTTGATCAGGTGAATGTGCAGCATACTGTGCTTCCCTAAAACTACTGCTGTGATTTTAAAAAGTGTAACTTTTTACTGATACTACCTATCTTAAGCTTGAGTCCTTCCCATTTTTCAAATCTTACCTTGGTATTGGTTGAGTATGGTTTTTAATAGAAAGGCTCTGTGCCTAAGTATTAGATTTTGACTGAAATGTGCATTCTTGGTATGTCTCCATTAACCAAACGTATATTCGTCTCTGTTTTATGGACCACCATCTTAGCTGACTTAAAAGAGAGGAGAATAGGATCAGTTGAAAATGGTTTTGGTTGTCAGTTCAGCTCAGGTTGCCTCTATTTTCATGCAACCCACAAAAAAATCAGGAGTGGGTTTTGTGCTTCTCCTGTCATTAAATAGCTTTTGGGCTTGGGGTTTTGTTTTGTCCTAATTTTTTTGGTTCACTTCTAGGTGTACTGATGTGGGAAGTTTTCACAGAAGGCAAAATGCCTTTTGAAAGTAAGTCAAATTCTGAAGTTGTCCGTGAGATTTCTCAGGGTAACCGACTTTATCGACCCCATTTGGCATCACATACCCTGTACAAGGTCATGTACAGCTGCTGGCACGAGGTTTGTTGCCCTTTTCCTTTCTTTTGTTTTTTTTTCTTGTGGTATTACTTTATGTTATTATTAATCTGGAATGTAGATAAGAAGGGAATCTTCAAAAACTGAGGCGTTAAATGTTTATTTCACAGACGTGGCATCCTCAGTATCTCTCACTATGAATTTTACAAATCTCATCTAAGTTTACAAGCCTCTGTTTCTTTTCACTGTTGCATCCAATAAATATAAAGCACGTTATCAATACAATAGATCTACACCATCTCTGGTTTTGAGTAGGCCACTATTGTGTCACTTCTCTATGGCATCAAATGTAACTCTCTTTTCACACCTCCATCACGCATGGCTTTCTCTGGCTCTGCTCTGAATGATAACCTGAAGGCATCCATTGCAAAGCGGGTACACCCACTAAACGTGGATTTTACATCCTGCTTTTCAGGATACATCTGTACATCACTACAGTTCCCAGGCTGCAGCCCTTTCACCCTCTCTACTCTGATTTAGTACTTGAGATGCTTTCTCCATTTCTCCAGCAACTATTCCTTTCTATATCGGTATCAAAACAATGATTTCACCAACTTCTCCATATAAGCAATCCCGTGAGGTCCTTCCTTCAGGAAGTGAAACTTTAATTTTAAATAGAAAGTATTTTCAGAGGAGCTTTGTGTGTGATGCTTTCATGTAAATAGGCAGCCATACACTGAAAGTATCTGGGCAACCTTGTCGCTACCATTGCCTCCTTTATCCTACCTCTGCTTTCTCGCCCATCTTTTAACCAGCCTGCAGAGAGGGGATGGGAAAGTTCTCTCTTCTGCCTGCCATCAGCCAGGGGCTTGTTCCACGCTCAGCTGCAATACATCAAATGATACAACAGTGAAGATCCCTTTTCACCAGCACAGGAAACATTCCTGAGTATCATAATTCCCTGAGAGGTAGTGCTTTCCAGTGATCCATTGCAGGGGACAAATCCGATAGGAATTCTAGTCCAGAACTGAAATACATAAATTTTAGGAATGCTTGGAGAAGTGGCTGTGTTTACACTGCTGGTGTCATGAAAAACTGATGATTTTTTTCCCTCAAATGATAAACTCAATCTTTTCTTCTGTATTAGTAAAATAAAATGTAATTTTTAAGTGGTAGCTCATAGGTACTTGTAACCATCTTCTCAAGTCTTGTACTACAATTTATCAAGCTGTTAATATAAATTTATCCTCTGCTTTTCTTTTCAGAAACCTGAAGGACGTCCTACTTTTGCAGAGTTAACAGAGACCCTCACAGATATAACAGAGATGGGATAATCGGAGATTTTACATGAATGTGTTTGCTGAAAGGTTTGCACTAAGCATATCAGTAACATACCTGATACAAAAAAAACCTCAGCCATTTACAGCAGTCTCCACTTAAACTGCAGTACCAACATCCTACACATTGAAGCAGCTGCTCGGGCTTGGCCTAATTTTTACTCACTTGAGAAAGATACGTCAGGAGAGTGGGTCGGGGCTCTCAAGGCTCCATTTTCATGATTAGGGAGAAAAATCTGTCTGGAAAGAAGTAACCAAGCTTACTCACCCATATAGGTCTTCTTATTTATTCTTTCACCAGAGCTACGCCAATTCCTGTAACAATATTATTAAATTATTTGGTACTTAATATGACTTATGCACTGGGGAATACCGATTAGCAGCAATAATAATTACGGCAGAACCTCTGCGAAAGCTCTAGCTAGGTCACGTTTAAAGGCAAGCCCTTTGGCTGCACAGCATGCGGTGCTGCAGCAGCCGAGCAGCCCCTCCGAGAAGGGGCAGCAAGCGAAGTACCGACCGCCGGAGCATCGCCCGGGCGTGTGGAGAACGGCGGGCAAAGGGAGCAGGCATCGTTTAGCAGCTCCCAAGTCACATCTCAGCAGCCGGAAAGACTGAGCATCCCTGAAGCATTTTAAACCTGCGCTGCAAGTCAGGGCATCTCTTCTACCAGTTCTGTATAAACAAGGGGAGCAAGGATTGTTTTATCCAGACCTCTCCCACAATTTTCCAGTATTGTCTCCCACTGCTGCTGCCTACGCCAGTACCCGCTCTTGCCTTAGTCCTCTCCTTGCAAGTGCCCAGAATGGTTAATGGACACGTTAAAGCCGGAACCTGACAGTAAAATCAAGCGCTTTGAATTCCTCTAGGCTCAGACGGATCCTGTGATACCTGACATGGACAATCCTACTTCTTATGTTATTACTCGCTTTTACTTTTAAATCTTAATTTTGGTTGACACAAATGTATTCCAGAGAAGAAAAGGCAGATGAAGTTAATAGTTGTTTAATATAAAATAGCCAGACCATTACAAATAAATAGGTTCTTTAAAATATGTGACTGCATTGTGAATTACTTATAGGTAAATACATCATAATATTTAGTTTTATAGCACTTTGTAGACAAAATACGTAAAACACACTAGCTAAAGAATGATTGAGTTCTGCACAATTTAATTTTTCATTTCCAAATTTAAAAATTAACTATAACAATAAAACAAAATATATCAATCATCCCAAGTTTTGAATTTCCAGAAGATGGTGCCATCTCTGAGTCAAATTGACTCCTGGAATTAATCATTTATCCTAACTGCAATAGTAGTTCCATAGTTATCAACCTTTTAAAAAGGAAGTTGTTAGTCGTATTGTTTGAACATTTGGGAGTAGCTTTAAACACACTTTTAAGTCATTTCTGCTTCTAGTGAAGCTTGATATCCCTATCGTTTCATAAAATCTGCTAGAAAAATTGCCACCGATGTCACTGTTTAACTTTATAATCAAGTCACTCATGAGCATTCAGTTCCTTCTCAAACCTATGCCTAAATACAGATCTGTACAACACAGTACACACACTGAGCTCCACACAGTTTCTGCCCAGGCCACAAAAGCGCAAGGCTTTTCAGCAGACGATGTGCTACAAATGCAAAATTCAAACTTTCTCTGCAGTATCAAAGTACATGGGGACTTTTTGAGTAATGTATGAGACATCTTTTTGAATAGCTCTTGTAAAACTGGTTTTGCCACATTTATTACTGCAAGTTAATATATAATGCGGCTCAGTACCGTGCAATAAAAAGCCCCGGTAGGTTTATGTACTCAAAGCACCCTGCAAATGCTCATTTCACTGAGTCACCCCATGGTGAATATGCATCCATCCTTGAAACATGTTGGCCTAATACACGGAGCCAATAACGCTTGCCTACTGAGCCTCCAACTTCTCAATATAATCCTTCTGTAGGCTGCTTTGGGGAAATTACGAAAAGGCTGTTCTTAACACTCTGACGCAGATAAATTTAACAGCTGCTGTCATCAAGCTGACAGTAAATACATGAAAAAGCACTAGAACAGGCTTCAGAGTCAGTGCTCAACCAGCAACGAGAAAGGTCTACAGGACAAAGGTCAGGTGTGTACAGCACAGTGACTTACCAGAACAGCTACACCCATAAATAAAGACTAAGGAGGCCACTTTACGCCTCACGGTGTCTCTAAGCGTAGCCCAAACTCTAACCATATTCAAACAGGCAAAAATTAAAGTACTTAATTGTTGAACGGTGACTGCCACCCATATCACTGAACACAAAGAGGCACGTGTGACCAAACAGACCCACATATGTTAGCTGTGTAATAAGGAGAGACCTGGAAGAGGTATTAGAAGGAGACACTATCACACCTCCATATAGGCAATGTCTGGTCAAAGGCCGTATGAGTGCTCAGTGTTTGTAAAAATTCAGCTGGTATTTCCTGATCAACATCAGAAAACTTGCAGCAAGTCAGTATTATGAATGGGAGGAAAAGAGGCAGAGTTCCCAGCTTCTGTGCGCAAGCCGCTTGGGATATACACTTTTCTATAAAAAAGCCACATTGTTGATAAACTGAAATGTATTTTTTAGAAAGTGGAACGACTTACCTTGTTAAAGGTACTCCCGATGAGCAATGCAGATCAATTACTTGCGCGTACGGGTCCGGTGACATTTATCTCCAGGGCCATTGGGTTTTCAGATGAACTTTCCCCCCCGACCCCATAAAGTTTCACAAACTGGGAGGTTCCGCAGAGTCCCGAACGCACGCCACCACCCCCCCTCCCTTACACACCGTCCTCCCCATCCTGTTCTGACCCCCGGTTCCATTTTAAAACCTGCCAGAAAGGAGCCAGCTATGGGAAACCCACTCTGCTAAAAGAGTATCTTCTAACAAACTCGCCAGTTTTTGTTTTGCTGGAATTTAAACAGCAAGAGAAAAGTGTTTGGTAGGAGTATATAATTCCCCATATAGTTCCAGGATGCAACCCTGATGAGTAAAGTTTTGAATCAGCACGCTTTGGGATAGAAAATTTTTATAGCGTGGCTGCTTCAATTGTGACTGGGAAGGCAGGTAAAGGAAGATGGTGGAACACGTTTCTACAGAAAGTAGTAACATATGTACTTCCTTCCAAATTCCCTGCAGAATATTTAACCTATTCTTCTTGACCTACCTACATTTAATCAGCACAGCTATGTAATGAATTTAATGGCCCATTAATTTGTCCTGAGGTACAGTAGTAATGACTAGCTACCACGATTTGTTTTGTATCAGCATTTAAAAGCTGTAATTTGGTTAGCAATGTATTGCCTTTGAGGTTTCCCTTGTTCTAGTTCTTAACCATTCCCTCTACTTTCCAAAACACTTCAAATTACTTGAGATAATATATTTAATTTCCCTGCCTGGAAAACCTGACAACTCATTGAAATACCCTGCATTGAGACTGGACGTGAGAAAGAGAGCCCTAATACATCAGCTTTGGGTTCTCTTCCCAAGTTTAGAAGGAAGGGCATTTTCACTTGCCCATTATTTTTGCCCCTCAAAAATCTGTCTTTTGAATACTAGTCATCAGCATCAAACGTTCCTTGCTGATGCTTTTTACAGAACACCAGGGTAAAAATAACAGATCTGGACAAATCGGGTAATTTTGTAAAAGAAGCTAAAACCTCTGGATCTTCCCATACTCTTCCCTCCAGTTCCATCATAACATTACAGACATTTTAGTTCACGGTGAATATACAGTAGTTTCACATGTGTCTTTTCTAGGGGACTCGAAAATTTTCTTTCCTATCAATCAGAAAAACTAGCAGAAATCAAAGCTAAAGAAGGTCATGAACAGGTCAGATGCACATGAAGTGCACGGACATCAGCCAGACCTTCTTCACCTCCAATCCACTTACATGTGCATAGGACCAGCTGCTAAGACCTTTGATCTAACAGACAGCATTTAAATACTTACCAGAAATAAGAATTACACTCCTTTTTATCCCTTGTTTAAAAAACACAGATCATTTAGTACATACTACATGAATAATTTATTACAAGAGAAATATTAGTACGATTTCTCTAAAATTTAAAATTATTCCAAATTAATAACTAAATATAAACATTTTCAAAAATAGTATCTCTTACAGCAAATGTTTTTATACAAAAAGATAATCAATAATTTACTTCTTATCATGATAGATTTTCTGTACATCATAAAAAATAAGTATTAACTTTGGTTTTCTGACATTTCTAACATTGTAAGAAATAAACATTCTTTTCCTAGTAGACATTACTTATGTATAAAAGCAGACACACAGTAGAAAACACAGAAGTTTTGATTGGTACAAATTAATTAGTGTCAGAAGTTGGTATAAAGAGAGCCCAGAATTCATATAAAAAGAGTTCGGGCCCTTCTCAAAGAAAGTATTACTATATACCTTAAACACATGCCAACACACATCCATTCAAGAATTAGACTGGTTGCTTCTTCATACAAGTAACCCATTTGGTCACACCACAGTGATGACCATATTAGTAAATACAGGGGCTACCAGCTATGCAAAAGGATCTCTTTTTAGGGTCAAACCATATTTTCTTCTGCTATTCTTTAAATTGTATGAGTGATTCACAGTGAAAAGCAATGCAAGTTTTTTGTTAAAAGGCAAACTGCAAAGAAAACTCCATCTTTAGTCCTTTTATTATCTGTATTACCTGTTTTTAACTATACAGATTTTGTAGCTTGGATCTGGAAGATAAAGTCCAAGTATTCTTGACATTACCTAAAAAGTAATGAAACTCTGTTTAACCATTTTCCTCCCTGAAGCACTTCTAACGCACACATTTTAACAGCAAAGAATTGCTGCAAGTCTCATCACTTGGAAAGCTGAAAAATATTCCCAAGCTGTATGCATTGTCACTATATTTTCAAGGTGAGTACATATTTTGTGACGATGTCTCTTGCTGGGGTAACAGCGCTGCCACCTCCAGCTCTATTGAAAGTGCTTCTCAAACTGGGTAATCACAGGTGATAACCTAAATACCAATTGCCTAATGACATCTTCTGGGCTTCTCTTTACATTGGCAAGACTACCTGCAATATCTTACAGAGTACTGTGAGCAGAACAACTACACAAACTTTTCCGTATCATTTTTTTTTTTAAGATATGTGCTTCATTGTAAAAATGAGGGTTTAGAAATAAGGTGCAGGTGATTGATACAGTTTCTACCTCCTCCTGTAGGTATGTCCACTACTAACCTATCCAAGTGAAAAAAAAAAAAAGGTGCCTGTCATTTACAAATAACTTTAAGCCAGTACCCCTACTGTTACTTTCTAGTTTTGGATAGCTTCTAAAGCTATCATTAAAAATCATTAACAAGTGAGATGTTTCATGAACATCTTTCAAAAAGGAAGTACGTAAACTTTGCACAACACAAACACGTATGAAATATCAATAGCAACACATTTGTTCTTACAGCTAAATTATGAGCTTTCCTTCACGGAACCATCTTTCTTTCACTATCCATCCAAAGCATCCACTTTTACTACACCTTTGGCACATTAGAGAATATACAGCCTGATTTATGAGGAGCCTCTGCTTGGCATATAAATCTCAGCTGATTAAAATAAAATTTTAATTGCTGATTTGCCAGCATCCTCTGGCAAAGGTTCTGGACTCACACTTAAAAACCCAAGAATTGGAAATACTACCTTTCTGATGAGCCCGTCATGACCCACACGTGAGACTCCTGAAGCTATGTTCTTGCTCACAAAGTACCAACAAAGGGGATTGTAATGAGCAAACCATGGACTGTGCAAGCTGTTTTTGTGAGATAAAGATCAGCGACCACAACTGAGGAGCACACTGTGGTACAGATATTAATCGTCAAGGCCTACGGTAGATTAATAGCTAAAACACCTAATAGAAGTGAATATTCATTTTTAGAAAAGATGAAAAGGCGAAACTACAATAAAAGAAGTTTTGATGTTTCTCACCCCTTGTCTGCAGCCCTTCCTTTGCCTAGCATTTCTAGAAATAGTGCATAGATTGGAAAACGGATTTTGCTTTTATAAAGGAATATAAAATAACGGGACTGTTTTGCTATTAAGAGAATGATATCTTTTTGGAAAATGAGAAAAAAATTTGAAAAGCTTAACTGGGTTTTGATGAATAGACGGCAATATTAGAAAGAAGCATGGAAATAAGTAAAGGCCTTTCTAAGCCTCAAAGTAGTATAAAACAGAGTGGAAATTCTTAAATGCACATTCTGGTTTTCTTCTGCCTTTGAATAATCTATTCTTTTATCTTATGTAATTTTTTTAAGCCAACAGCAACTGTGTTCAGGCCTCTAATGCATTTGCTTTGTCTTAAAATGTAACCTGGTGATAGTTTTGAAATAAAAAGGCATATGCACATCCAGGGATTTGCAATCCATTCAGGTCTCCTAAGGCAAAAGAGCTAAGACTTTGCTGTTAAAAAGTGGATTTTGAAGGAGAATGGTTACCAAGAACCACATTTCGTGAATTTTTTGGTGACTTCTATTTGAGGTTCATTGGTAGGTCATGAAAAATGAAAAATAACTTGCACAAAATTTTATATGGAAAGCTAAAAGGGTTAAAAAAAATTTTCTTCATATTGTATCTCCAATGAGTATCCTTCAGGTAGACTATCTACAAGTTTGCTTGGCAATAAATTATAATAATATAAAGAAAGCCTGAAATACTAAGGCCATCACTAAGATAGAGCAGAGCACTTGTCACTTCAGTAAGGATTATCTTTTATCAGAATGGGAAAACCGCACTTTGTTGTGCTTTGCACAACAAGCTTTGCATAGCTTACAAAGACCAATATTTTCTCCTAAAATTGTCCAGTAGGAGATGCTGCATAAAAAAAGGACGAAGCTTTTCATTGCCTGACATACAATCACCATCAGGTTTCTGTCTGTCATGTTAATTATTGGACATTTTCATTCATTACTACCAACACCTGGCACAGAGGAATGACCCACACTTAACTGGCCTTACAGACAGTTGTCCAGAGGACTGCAGAAAAGAAGAGCATTTTGGTGGACGCAGGTGGGCTGAGCCTGGAAGTCACAATACTTTGATGATGAGCACCACTTTAAAGTTTCATGGACTGAATGAAATGTTGTCCTCCTCATATGCCAAAGCTGGCTCCTCCATGCTCTCCAGTAAAGTGTGACAGGTTTCGGATTCACGGTGTGGTAACGATGGCTCTTTGGCAACAGCAGACATCAACTGACTCCAGGTGATATCAGTATTTTTGAAAGCGTGCAGTAGAAAAATGCCTATGATGATACTGCAGAATCCACTGAGGGTTCCAATGATATCACCCAGGTCCATACTACTCCACTCCTTGAAGAGGATGATGGAGCATGTCACAACCGTCGTGGTGAAACACACGTAATAAATTGGTGTCACTAGAGATGTATTGAACACATCCAATGCTTTGTTGAGATAGTTGATCTGAGTGCTGACTGAGAGCACCAAGATGCCCACCAAAATGTAAACCAATGGATGTCGATAAACTGGCTTCCATTCCAACATTTGTTTAATAGCAATGCCCAGGCCTTTCACAGACGAGACAGAGAAAGCACCAATGAGTGAGCAAATTAAAATGTAGATCAGTATATTGGTCTGACCTTTTCTTGGAGCCACGATAAAAATCAGCATGAGGGCCACAACTGTTAGGAGGACAGCAAACGTAACAAACGCTGTAAGGAAGAGGAAAGGGAAGAGGATAATGCACAAGAGAGAAAACACCAGACTGCATCCAAGTACATGCTAAAAGTTATTCAGCGTCCCAAATGCTTCGCTATGAACTGTAGCACGAGTTCATTGCAATTGCACACAGACCTGGATCTTGTAGCTTTCTTTCCATCTCATCTAGTGATGTGACCTCCTCCTCCTCAGGGGCGTGAATAACCATGACCGTAGACCCCAAAATGCTCAGTACACAGCCCAGCTTTCCATGAATATTCAGCTTCTCATTTAAAAAGTAAGATGACAATATAGCACTGTTTGGCAAAATAGAAATAAAAGGTTCAGTCTCCACCAGGCACGCAAGACATTCAAAATCTGTCTGTGTAACATGACAGTAATTCAAAAGCTTTTTTGAATTTGGGTATATGGGAAACCAGCCTGAAACAAACAGATTTTAAGTTTTGTAAGAAGGTCAGGTCAGGTTTTAGTGGGGGTTAGCAATGCTGATCCCTCCCCTCCAGGTTGTAAAGGGTCCAAATTGCTCAAGGAACTTCTCATTACTCATCGCTTGGGTCAGGGGTACACACCCTCACACACCTATAGATCGACGATGACCAAGCTGTTATGTTCTTCCAAAACGGGTTTAAAGCACTTAATTTGCTATTAGAACCAATGCACACAAGTTTTGGAAACTTCCTCATCCCTCCTCAGGCTCTCCCATCCAGACAGAGTTTCTGCCTGCTTTGCCAGGACTCCCCCCAGAACACAGAGAAGACACATCTCGCCCTTTGAAGAGGGCTGACCCCAGGCTCTCCAAGGGGTTCAAGATTTAACCTAAGGGTAACAACATGGCCCAAATGAGGCTAGCTCAAAAGGCACAACCTTAGGCACAGACACAGGCTTAATGGGGTGTAGACGTGCTCACAAACAGTTTTTCAACCCACTGATCAAATTATGGTTATTTTTTCGCACAAGGTCTCACGACCTCTCTGTTTCACGAAAATTGGAAAGATTGGTATCCACATCAAAGGAGAGGGCCACAAAACTCAGGCTGTTTTGCGAAGCAGCAGCCAGCCAGCCAGTCTGTCTGCATCTACCTACACGCTGGTCCCAGCACATCTGTAGGTGACAGTTACACTGGTTTTGCTATGACAGAAGGGCTGCAGTTTTAGCCATCAGATTACTGCAAGCATCTTTTTAAAAAAATAAATAAGAACATGGCCCAGGTTGGTTTTAAACACAATGTTTCATATAGTATACTCTTAAGACTCAGTTTTACATTTAAAATACAGTGATTCCATTTTGCTACTAAATTATTTCTCAGAACATTCATTGTGAGCACAATCCATACCTCTTCTGCTTCTGTGATAGCCATAATTAATGTATGTGCTTAAGTACTTGGAAATTATTTGTTTCTTCATACACTGGAAATAACGAGTGTTTGAAGGGCATTCATATTTCAAAACAACCACACATTTTAACTGTGGATATTTAAAAAGCTAAATTTTTCTTTGCCTTCTTTCCAGAAAGGGTTGGAAAAGACCAAACAAACCCAAAATGCTTACTAAGTGTGCCTTAATATGAAATGATGCTCCTATAAAAAAGAAATAGTTTTGAAAACATTTCAATGGGGAAATACTGTATTCTCTTTTGAAGTTTTTTCACAACTGAAGAACAGAATAAGACTTTTGAAGAAAGCTTCAATTCTCTAGGAAGAGATGAATTACAGCCTTCTACCACTGTGCATCAGCAGTATACCTGCTACATGCTGATAAGAAATACTTTATAATATGGGTGGAAAACTGTTGGGAAAACGTATATTGGTCTTTAGAATAAGAATTCTCATTCCCTTTACCCAGAAAGTTCAGTTTGAAACAAGAAAGGGACCTTTCCACCAAGGAACAAGCAGCTTTTTTCTTGTCCATATATTGCTTTTCAGTTTTCTTATTAAAATTCTCTACTTTCGGCCAAAGACAGTATTTTTCCTTCACTCAGCGAATGGTTCATTTGCTGAAGTTCGCTCCCAGTCTGTACTAACCTTATGAGAACACTCAGTGCACCCAAGGGGGTAACTAAGGTTGCAGGTGCGAAGGCGTAGGCAGCAAAGTTTGCAGCTTCTCCTAATCCCACTGCAGAGGAAAGAACGTTTGGATCAGGTTGAGGTGACAGAGACAAACAAAAGGAATATCAATATAAATATTTTGCGTGACAGCAAATATAAAACAAAATCTTTTTTCTACACTACATATGCAAATTTTCCTTGTAAAATTACCTAACCTACTCTGGATGTAGTAAAGGCTGAAGAAAGTTAAATACTTTTCCCCCCAAGTACTCCTAGAAGCTGGGCAGATTAAATCCCATCACTTTTGACTGGATATTAAAGAAAAGGTTTTTATTCTGCAAGGACCAAACAAAGTATTTGAGAGATGGGATATTAGAACGGCTTCCGTTGTAAAGTTGACTGCAAAGGCATTTCTTTTAAGTGAGAGGAGTGAAAAATCGGGGAATATATCTATTTAAAACAATCTGCTTTATGCAGCATTTGCATATAGGTTGAGAGGAAAGAGGTGACTTACTTGAAAGCAATCCAGCCCACCACAGCCATTCCTTCAAATAAGAATATCCACCCTGTCCTGAAAGTAGAAAAATATTCTCATCTTAGAAGAAAGAGATCACTTTATTATAATAAACTAAACTACAGCTTCACATTTGCCTCTAGTCATATGAAGTATTGAAAGAGCATGTTATCTGGATGCGACCTAAAGAATATTTTATTTGATTTTGACTGACATTTTTATTAATCACTCTATTGCTTTGTGGCTTGGACTTCTGAAAAATGGTATTTGACTAAAGGGAAAGTTCCAAGCAAAAGTAAAATGTCCACGAATATTGCTGACGAGCTTAAGAAATGCTTCAAAGTGATTCCCCAGGTCAGACCCAATATATTCATACAGAGTCAGCTGCATTTTGACTCTGTTTATACTATAATATTCTATTATATAATATTCTCTTATATATAAATTATATATAATTGTCTTATATTATAATCAAGAAAAATTAGAAAGAAAAATGCCACTGCGTGCATTAGTTTGTTGGGTTTTTTTTACATAAAACATAAGTATATTGAACATGCACTAAACACATCGGTTTCAAATAACTGAATTCTCTGAAACAGAATATTGCAATAAACACAACGAACAAAGGAAAACTTCTAATGCTATGTATTTAAACCCATGCAAAAGGAGCGATGAAATTAGTCCAACTGGTATTTTTCTAGCTCTTCATCTGTTGACTTTGATGAAAGAACAGTTCATAACTCCAGAAACTTTTGTAATAAGTATCCTTTCTACAGCTCATTGCACTTCCTTTTTTTTTAAAAACAAAACCCAAACCCTAAATCTAGTTACCATCTTAAGCCTTTCCATCTCAAATGAGGGGGAAAAAAGAAAAAAAGAAAAAAGAGAGAGAAAGGCATTTTGAAAGGTAAGATGAATGGAGAATATTATTTGGTATCTAGCTGCTGTCAGGGAGGAAATATCACCAACTCACTAGATTTAATACCCACCGCTGCCCCCATAGCCCTAGGAATTCTGAAATCCCAGTCCCTCTAATCACACACAGTAAAATAATACCGTATTTCCATCCCCAGCCAGGACAGGACTTCTGATCACTGTTAAAGTATGACAGTTTTCAGCTGCAACGGTTTTAAACGTGTGATCTGTGACTCGAACCTTGATTTTGCCAAGTTCTAAGAGGCATTTGTGTCCCCAGCAGGAGCAAGGCATCCCCCAGCACTGCTTACCAGCTCGGGGGACTCCCTTCTCTGCCAGTTTCAAAAGTCCTTTCTTCTTCAGTATGAAACTAGAACCAATAAAGATACTGGAACTTATCGCCAAAGCCAAGCCAACGTAGAGGCGGTATTTGCTTCCAGCAGAGGTGGAAATGCTCTGATTTGTTTCATTGAGAGTCCCGTCCATCGAGGCGAGGAGAGAAGAGTGTGATTCAGAGACGTTGATGATCTTGCACCATGCTTGGCAGGAGTCATGGCAAGCGAAAGAGAGCACGGCCCCTGGGAGGAGAAATAGAAGGACAAGTGATTCATGAACCAGGCACAGCTCTGGAGGAGCCCTGTCCTCGCTCTGCTTACTCCTTTCCGTGTCTTCCCAGAGCACTTGTCATTTCTGACAGGGCAAATAACTCACAAAATCCATATGACATGCACGATGCTTCCCCAGGTCATTACCCACCCCTGCAATTCACAGGTGCGTACCTTATTTTATATATCTATTTCACACTACATTGGCTCAGTCAGGCGATTAGGGCAATACCAAGGAATGCTGCACTAAAATATTATCTTCAATGTAAAACTCAAATTGAATCCTAAACGCTAACCTGAAATCTCACAAAGAAAGGCTTCTTTTGTGCTGTGCAGAGACCACACCCCCAAAACACAAACATAGAGCCAAATCCATTATTTCAGACTCTGCCTGCTAGGGTAAACCTGCTGTTATTCCAGGCTTCTGCTTTTACATTTGTAGCTGAGATCGGGAAACAGCACAAAAAAAAGAGAGAAAAAGAATATCTTTATAGAGAGCAAACCCTTGCTGCATGTGGGCACTAATACATGTTATTAAAATCGTTCAGTGACTACTGCGTGAGTCAGACCTTCTTTAAGCACTCGTCAAATTTTGAGTTTTTTTACACCTCACAGCAATTTTCATCCAACCTCAACAACCCCCAGCCGTAGGAAGCCCACAGCCTGCACGGGACAGCCCCCCTGGCTATCCCTGCCACCCAGCCGCAGAGCTGGGTGAGCCTGAGCTAAGACCGAACCACAGAATCATAGAACGGTTTGGGCTGGAAGGGACCTTAAAGATCATCGAGTTCCAACCCCCCTGCCACAGGCAGGGACACCTCCCGCTACACCAGGTTGCTCAAAGTGAAGCTTCACACTCTCCACCAGCCAAGTCCTATCAGCATCACTACTACGACAGCCTGCGGGAGCGAGGCCATTGCCATCAGCCTACATCTGTTTT
The DNA here is from genome assembly GCA_013399435.1 of Arenaria interpres. NCBI lineage: Eukaryota > Metazoa > Chordata > Aves > Charadriiformes > Scolopacidae > Arenaria > Arenaria interpres. The sequence continues at coordinate 169,772 of VXAK01024591.1, read as the reverse complement.
ATAAAGGAAAAAGAGGTATCGCATTTCCAAGAACAAAAGGAGTTGCTATTTTTCATGGGCACCGAGGGGTCAGGCAGCGGTGCCGCAACAGGGCTGACAGTTTCACAGTTTCTCATGGTAGAATGCGGCGGATGGGAGAATCTAGTCTGGAACAGCTTTTGAGGACAATCTCTTTGGAAAGAAAGGTTTTATTGTGAAGACCTGTTAAAATCCGAAGCAGAAGTACAGAAGCTCAGTCCAGTGTGCTTCATATAAAGCACTGGATGCAACAAACAATTTTGCTTTCCATGCTTCCCCTGTAATTAAAATGACACATCAATGATTCATCCTGTTGAGTGGCACCATCAGTAATACACTTTTTTTTTTTTTTTCTCCCCAACTGAAAAAAACACTTGGAGGCTACCAAAACATGGTAGAAAAGGATGTTCCTCTGTGTCTGTTCACACCTAAGCTCTGGAAATATTAATGTTCTGCCAAAAGCACTGCACTGCACAATTAACAATAAGCAGCCTTGGATAATTCACCTAGCACTGTTCAAGAAGGGATATTTAAAATATCCAAAGTATTAAAAAGAAACAGTATGAAATCTGACAGCATATCTTCACTTGCAGCTGACACTGCTGGTACCAACACTGGGAGATCCCACTCTTTACAAGTAAGGAACCAGAATGAGTATCTGCTCCCAGTTTTCCCGTGCCGTGCTGGACAACAAACACACGACAGGAAGTTACAATTCTATTTTCAGTCTGCGCAACCCCATTTCCTTGTTTGCCAAGAGAGTTTCTGTGGAACAGGAGTTGCTTCTGTATCGCTCAGCCAGGCTTTGTAAAAATGGCCCCCCAAGATGGTGATGTCCATACCCTGCAGCCGAAGATTAAAATCTTAAAAGTATTTACAACTACACAAAACTACTTTTGCATAGTGTGGAGGAACAGACAGTCTTCTGCCATCTCATTGTTACTAGAAGTTGCAACTGGATAATGTAAAAGAAATGAGATTTGCATCTCTATCTGAAAGTATTTTAAAACCCTAAAGTGCCAGCACAGTCTTAGAAGAAGAAAATTTTGCCAGCACTTTAGTTTTGACATAATTATTAAAGATTAAATTACAACAGAAAATTACAGAGAAGTCCTTGAAGCGTAAACGTTTCTCGCAGCTAATACAACATCAGAGCAAGGCAAAGAAGTGGAGACGCTGCCTGTGAATGAAAATCCCTCAGCTCTCGATGCCTCTAAATGATGCTAAACCAGACAGGCAGGAGTTGTACCGTCACCACTCAGCTCCTGCAGGCTTTACGTGGGAAGCAGCAAGAGCTCTCACCTTTAATTAAAAGAAAGCATCAAGACAAAAAGTCTTGATAAGTATGGTCTTTGAGCTACCTGCAATGGTAAAGGTGGCTTCTTATCAGCGTGTTGGGCTTCTGAAGGGAAGGAAGCCTTCCACGCTGCTCCCCTTTTCGGTGTACTTTCATTGTGAACGGTGTACTTCCATTGAGCTGGAGATGACCCGCAGGCTTATTCCCTTCCATAGGACACTACTACTGCTTTTTCTACCAAATGGTAAGTTTTCCATTCCCCAGCAGACTTTACAACACCGAATAATGAAAATGTAATCATGCCATCTGCAGCAAGTCACTCAGTGATGTTGTTTCTCCCCTTTGTGAAGTGTCATCTTCGCTCATTTCTACAAAGAGACATCAGACTTTTTTGCCTGTTCCGCCCACCAGGTGAGAAGAGTCAATTTGAACGGTTGTGATCTCTGTTTATTGTGCTGAGAAGCTTTTTCTAGTTTAAAAAAAATAATAATAAATTGTGTCATTTGTTCCACCGGCATGTGAAGTGGTACGTCACTCAGACCGACCAAAGGATGACCCGACGGCTGGGAAGAGGAGGCTGATCCAGGAATTACTATGACTTTACTTGCCCACTGCGACCGGTCTGAAGATTACCTGGAAGGACTGCGGAAGGTGACGAATCTCTGGGGCCGCCTGGCTTGCTCAGCACCCAGTTTCTGTACCTCAGCTGGTTTCACCTCCCACTTCCAAACGTCAACAAACGCGAACCTGTCAGCAGAACCCCTCCTTGCCGACAGTAAAGCTCTGACTCAAGGTTGATAGCAACAGGAAACCGGCCGCAGTTCAGGCGGGCGCCGCTGTTCACTCCTAAAGCGTTTTTAGGATCCAGCCAAATCCAAAAACATTTTCTCAAATACCTAAATATCCTCCACCTGAGGGAGGTGGATCGGCCAGCCTGGTACCGCACGCTCCCCGTAGCACGTTTAACTCGCTGCCGTTTGGCAGTCCTGGTTCGTTAGCCACAGCCAGCCTCGCTTTGTAACCTGCCACCGAACGAACTTACTGCTCCCGGGTCACCCGGAGAACTTTGGCTGGACACGCAATTTGACCATTTTTTTACTGCGCCCGCGCGTCGGCCCACACCTGGCAGGGGCACGAAATGCCTTTCTCCATCACCCCGGGATACACCAAGCCCGCTTCGGCCGACGCCTGGCTGCCGGGGCCGGAACGGGACGTGCCGGGGAGCAGCGAGGGACCCTTCCCCGGCGCAAAAATCCCCAAAAAGGCGCCGAAAAGAGGGCTCAGACAGGGAGGCAGCCGCGGGGGAAGGCGCGCAGGAGCCTCCCCCGACGCCACGCTCCTGGGAAAGCATCCGCGTGACGTCACGGCGGAGCAAAGTCGTGACGTATGCAGGAGTCGCGGCAGCGCGGGGG
>VXAK01024591.1:155793-165805 GCA_013399435.1 Arenaria interpres | reverse complement strand
GTGGTGTGGGGTGTGCCGGGGGGGGGGGGGGGGGGGGATCCCCCCAGCCAGACTATCCCAGCTTCACAGAACTAGGTCAGCACCTGGTGATACTTACCCTGAGATGACTCCTGGTGGTTGAACAGGCTCCAGGATGTCATAAGAAACAATTATCTTTATGACCCAATCAATAGTTTCCCGGTAGAAGTCTAAGTCCTTGTTTTTAACATCGTTAAGTGAAATACATTTACAAAATGTAGGGCTTAATAAGCCATTAAATGCTAACCCAGGGTTACCCAGCAAAGTTCCTTAAATAGTCTGAGGACCTTTACCGTGCACAGAGCTCTCCAGAGCGGAACTAAACTGAGCTAGGAATGGAACACACCTTCACAGAGCACCACAGGGACACGCTGGCTTGAGCCTAGCAGAGTGGTAACCACGCTTTGCAGCACAGCACCTGAATTAATCATCTTTGGTTTTGCAAAGGTTATTAGCCCTGGTGCAGGCTGATGAAATGGCGTGACAGCATCAGCAAAATAACTTAGTTTGCTCTACCCTAGGCATCCATGATTTTGCAGTCTTGGGCTTAACCCAAGAGATCTGTTTTGATGTCTTGGTCTCATTTTTTATTTCTGTATTTCTTGTGTAATATAAACAGCCCTCTCTATGCTAGAAGAAAAGGAACACTCTGTTTGGGTTTTTTGCATTTAATTACCCATCCACTTTATCTTTACAGCATCTGCGTTACAAGAACTTCTACAGAAGGTGGCTCAGAACCAAGTTCAGGCTGCATTATAAAAGGAGTTTGACTTTTCTGCTTTAATCTTTAGAAAAATCTTTAGAAAAAAACCACAGATTACTGCTACAAAAGAACAGTAATTTTAAATAGTATTTAAACAGTTAAATTAAAATCTTAAAGGATACTCTGAAAATTTGGGAACAAACTTCCATCTCCTTGTACAACATAAGCATGCCCATAGGATAAAACCACGTATATGGACAGACACATGTCTGCGTTCTGCTCCCAACTCCTATTTTTGTTCTGTGCCCCCTCAGATCTGTCAACTCTGTGTGTTCACACCCCTGTTTCTCTCAAAATGTGTCGATTTTACAGCTTCCTGCAATTTGACCAAAGCACATGAAGCGGCAATCTTGCAAGCGACTCAGTTGGCAGATCTGCAGAGAAGAAGGGAGGTGGTAACACCCGCAAGGGCCTGCTGAAGCAGCAGAGAATGTGGGAGAGGGCAAGGTGCCAAGGACCATCTCTTCTCCCGGCACAGCTCGTGCTGGTCAGGGCTTCGCTGCGGTGCGGTGACCAGAGCGAGAATACTGAGAAACAGCGCAGTTAACATTTCTGCAGGCCTGCAGGCCAACTCCTTTAGCCAACCATGGACATCAAAGTCTTTTTAATTCATGAGCAAAATATTTAATCTGAGATACGGATTGGTCAACAGCCAGCTGAATGCAAGCCAGCAGTGTGCCCAAGTAGCCAAGGTGGCCAACAGCATCTTGGCTTGTAGCAGAAATAGTGTGGCCAGCAGGACTAGGGAAGTGATTGTCCTCCTGTACTTGGCACTGGTGAGGTCCCACCTCGAGTGCTGTGTCCAGTTTTGGGGCCCTCACTACAAGAAAGACATTGAGGTGCTGGAGCGGGTCCAGAGAAGGGCAACGAAGCTGTCAGGGAATCGCTAAAGCATAGATTACCATTGTGGGATCTGTCCCACAGCAAGGCTGGAATCTCAAGTATGTTCCATAGCTGCCTCTGAGCCTATCACTCAGACATCTATAACTAGCTATCTATGTTATCTAAACACAGATGTTCTACTTGTTAAATACACAGGACTAAACTATGATCAGTATGATGTATGTGGTTTTTCTACACCTCAGCTGCAAGTCACTTGAGCCTGTTTACAATCCTCCTCACTGCTCTTCCGTTACTTTCCCACAACTATGAAACTCTTTTTTTTCTGAGAAAAAATATGAAGTTACAAAAAACTTGTAGCTAACGATCCAAGTCAATGCACAGACGTAAAGAACGTGCAACCTATAATGTAATTACAGAAGGGAGTGGGTATACTTTGTGTGTGCGTACTTCATCGATGATTAGTACTTTTCATACTCGTTTCAAAGAACTTTGAGACAATACCAGGAAAAAAGAAACTATATAATAGTAATTTATCAATTTTGATACGTTTCTCTTTATTTTGGATGATGTGTAAAGGTCAAATGGGAAAGAAAATGAAGTCTTGATACACAATCTTATCACCTGACATAAAGAAGAAAGAGATGCTAGTTTACCATTCACAACAGCACCTGTGACTGATTTGAGCGATGCTTGGATCATCAGCTAATGTAAATCAGCGCAGCTCCACTTATTTCAGCGGAGCTGTGCCAGCTCTGGCTAAGCACAGATCAGCCTGTTTGTGTATGGAGTAGCAATATGCATGCACTAACAGTCAGAGCAATTTTGTGGCTGTTCCCATTTCTCCAAAAGAGAAATAAGGATGTTATGAAGCCCGTACCTTTCCGGGTTGTTGTACTAATTTTTTCCATTAAATGCGTGGAAAATGCAAGAGAGAAGTTATATGAAAGTTCTGTTACTTATGCAATGAATGAAAGATTTGCTGAAACTGACTGTTAAGCAAGCACTGACTTTAACTGTTGGTTTTCAATAAAAATGGAAGCACTGAATATCTAGGCAACTTTATACTTCTACATTTATAAATAAAATAGTCATTGGAAACCACATTTTTGTGCCTTAATAAAACCCCTCTTGCCTCTGTGTCAGCCATGAATGACTGACTTAAAGTTTGTGTGACTTCTTGGCTTTTTCATAAATTCTTTAAATTTGTTGAGGATTTTTTTCTCATACACATATACATTGAGTTCCTTAGATGTGTATAGTACGCAGTATTTGATTATATTATCCTAAATACTGAAGATTATGACAATGGGTTTCACCACAGTGAGAAAAACTGTTCACTGCGCAGCTAGTCCAGGTGCAGATATGAAGCACGATCTATCTTTTTTTTTTAAAATTATTATTTAGGAAAGCTGCTTATGGCATTTGGAAGTCCTGTAATCGTTGCTCAGCTTCCCTGTTCTGCATTACTCTCCTCTGCCTGGAGTTGCTGCTACCCGACAGGGTCTGAGCATCTGAGCATGACCTTCGTTCAGTATAGCAGCTACAGACAGGTTTTTTCGCTTGTCCTGGCGTGCCGCCGCACAAAAGTTACTGAGCTAGATTTGAGAGTGGAGCTCTGACCGTGGGAACTCCACCTGCCCCAAATGCTGGTGATTTAGTGTAAACCTGCCGGAGGAACATGTAAAGGAATTAACTTCAACAGAGACAAAAAATGGTGCTTCTACATTGCAGTTCAATATGATTAGATTGCTGTACTTGCTGTGAAGAGATTAATCTTATACATGTTGCTTTAAAAATGCCCAGATAGTGCCATCTTAACCCCTACTTCACTACAATGAATGACAAGCAAGGCTAGATCTATCAAACCTATTGTAACTACAGAGCATTTTCTACCACTCTTATCAGCGACATTATCATATACTGATGATTTTCTTTTAAGTAGAACTAAACTCAGTTGAATCACCTTTGCATGTGTAAACATTTTAGCATCATTATTCTGTGCAACCAACCCAGACCTCCTATGTAATTTTAGCTGGAAATAAAATTCTGCTAAACAGAAATCCTAACTGACTGTTCTGAGCTCCTGGCACTTCTGCAGGGTCACCACACTGTTTCTTTATCCAAATTACATTATTGAATGAAGTTCTAGCTTTTTTTTTTTTTTTTCCAGAGAGTTTTATGATGGACCAGTCCTGTTCCTTCCAGGTTCCAGGTTAGAATCATAGAATCATAGAATTGTCCAGGCCAGAAGGGACCTCCAAAGGTCATCTAGTCCGATCTCCCCACAGTCAGCAGGGACACCCCCAACTAGACCAGGTTGCCCAGGGCCTCATTGAGCCTCACCTTGAATATCTCCAGGGATGAGGCCTCAACCACCTCCCTGGGCAACCTGTTCCAGTGCTTCACCACCCTCACAGTAAAGAACCTTCTCCTAATCTCCAATCTAAATCTGCTCCCCTCCAGCTTAAAGCCATTGCCCCTCGTCCTGTCACTGCAGGCCTTTGTAAACAGGCTCCCCCCAGCCTTCCTGTAGGCCCCTTTCAGGTACTGGAAGGCTGCTATTAGGTCTCCCCAGAGCCTCCTCTTCTTCAGGCTGAACAACCCCAGCTCCCTCAGCCTGTCCTCATCGCAGAGGTGCTCCAACCCCCTGATCATCCTCGTGGCCCTTCTCTGGACCTGCTCCACCAGGTCCATGTCTTTCCTATATTGAGGGCTCCAAACCTGCACACAATACTCCAGGTAAGGTCTCACCAGAGCAAAGCGGAAGAATCACCTCTCTGGACCTGCTAGCAATGCATCTTTTGATGCAGCCCAGGATGTGATTCGCCTTCTGGGCTACAACTGCACACTGCCAGGAGAAGAGACATCTCAAGCCACCCCAACCTGGGTGGCACAAGGACAGCCTCATTGCAGGTTCAGCTCAGGGCACACAAATAGCTGCTGGGCATGGCCAGACTCAGCGCTTGTGCCCACATTTCAGAAGTGCTAATCCCTGCTCAGAGTAGTCACACAAAAACCAGGGTCTGGACCTGGAAGATACTGGTAATGCCTGATAGCACTCATGTCCACAGAAGGCTTGCAGTCTGTCCGGTGCTTTCTGATTCCAGCCTCACCTGCATATGGGAATCTAACACACCGACACACATCTTAAACTGCTTCCACTTCTTCCCTCTGCATCAATCACCCATTTAACACTAAAGTAAAAATACAGTACCACCTACTGGTGGAGATACCGTTTTCCAGTCACCAAGGCTCACTGGGGCCAATTGTGCTTCATGACACTGAATTCCCTGTAACACCAGTCTACACAAAAGAGTATTAAATAAGCCAGAAGCCCTGGAGCTTTCTCAGCTGCAGCGCTTCCCACATGACATTCATTGCTGAAATCGCATCAGCGCTAGTAAAGGCAGAACGGGATTTGCAGAAAATACCCCTGCCAAAACTGTGGTCCCAGTCCAAACACCCGTCTGTGGACACAGCTCCAACACAGTAAGCTGAAAGGCAATGTGTTGCCATTAAAACCTGCCTATTCATAAATAAATACATACATATAATGTAGCTAGTGTTTTGGTTATGGGAGTCTGAAACTAGAGGTAGCTTTAATAGGATTGAGAAGAATTACAGATGATGACAAAGCAAGACACAAAAATAGATTAAAGTTGGCCTACTAAAACAATAATCCATTAGCGCGGTCGTTCTCCCATCAGTCAAGGTTACTCCACTGGAATACGGAACGACAGGAAAAATAGCCGTGAAAAAATATTGACGCTAAACTAATGTAATTGTCGGTGAAGTCGATGACAACTATGTAATTGGCTTTTAAAGGAGGGCAGAATTGAGACCACTGTACCGAGCTCACCCAGAACTTGTCCTGCAAACCTCTTTGGTTAAACTGTCAGACAAAGAACTGGTCTGGCCCAGTACAACTCATCTTCCTCTGTTTGAGAACTTCTTTGAAAAACTTCACAGCAAAACAGATAAGAAAAAAAGCTTTAGAGTTTCTTTACAGAAGAAAAGAAGTTTTCTTCTTTTAGAAGAAAACTGACTGTTCTTCACCAGAGCAAAAAGGTGTATCTCCTTTGTAGTTCTTGTTGGCTTGAGGGACACAACACAGACTTGCCTGGCTTGGTTGGTCATCTAAAACTTTTGGACAAAGGTATGCACCAAATGCAAGAGTTCACAGTTAGTTTGACATGCATGTGGCACACAAGAAGGCATATGTTCCAGACACCACGTATTCACAAAATCACTGCTCAGCATTCAACATGCAGATTTTTCAGACTGCAAACCAGGCAAAAACCCATGAGAATGACAGAGGTAAAACTGATCCTGATTCAATACTAGCTGGATGCAATGACCTTCCAAGATTCCTTTCCTATCTATGATTTCAGGTTAGAAGTTGTATTTCAGCCATTTAAAAACAAGTGAAACATATGTTAGAACTTAGAAGATTATTCACTTCTTCATCCATTTGGAATGTTGGCTACCTTACTGTAGATTTGTGTATCTGGTTTCCACTGGGCATAATATTAACTATTTCCTTGTTGCCCATTACTGTTTTATTCAAAACATTTTTTATTCTTTAAATTTCAAACACATATTCTCTTTCCTGGAAAATGGACTGACTGTCTTCAGGGTTGGAAAGTCATAGCAGCAGATGTGTCTAATTTGTTTCTCTGGTCAGGAAGCTGACCAGTGATACTGAGCATCATTTTGGGTTTGTGATTATATCTACAAGGTGTCAATCCACCTATGAGTGACCAGTCAGTCACCTCGGCTGCAAGACTGAAGTTATTTCCGATGAAAGTTGGTGGTGTTGCTCCCTCCTACTCTTGGTTAAGGAAACAGATGTGTTTTAACCCTGGGCTCCCAGGGTCTGGACTGCTTTACTGAATTCTGCTTGTTGTGAAGCGAAGTTAAAAAGTTACTCAGTCACTTTGGCTATGTCGTGGTTGTGGCAAAGATACCATTTCAAATTTGAACATTCACTCTTTTTGCTACTTAAAAGCTACACTGGATTTCATGCTCAGCGATGCCTTTTCTTTTTCTCTTTTTTTTCCAAAATGGGCTATGTAAAATATGCCAGATTAAAAAAATCAATCACTCAAGCTCCTGAGAAATAATTTTCCTCATCCTTGTGGAACCCACCAGTGAAATGAGAAAACTGAGGTATGCAAATACCTCAATATCTTCATTTTCAAAGTACAGTAGGATGCTCATGGGGCTTTCTTGATTGTGTTGCCATTACAGATGAACATTGCTAATGAAGGAGGACTGGAGCTAATTTACAAACCATTTTGCAAAGTCATAACCCATACCAAACTTGAAGATTAATTCAGTGTCTTAAAACCTCAACATGATGGCATTTTTCACTAAATATATATTCACAATGCATGGGATTTTTAAAGCATCAAAATAGGAATGTAAAAGTTATGGTAGATTAGTTAAGAATTTTCATTAGTTTAAAACGGTATTTCCTATTATTCAGCAATATGATAAACACACTAAAATAAACAGGAAATTCCCATTTATGGTGTTTTATCTATTCTGGTAAAGACCTGTTACTACGATAAAAAAACATCTGACATATTAGGAAAATGGGCCAGCCGACAAGACTGAAGACATAGTAATTTACGATATTTTTTTTTAGTTTTAAGAGTAAGCTCTAATATTTGTCACTTCTTGTGCAGGTTGATGGGGCTAGTAAGCTTCTCCTCAGGTGAAGGATAATAGTGACTGCCACTAGCACTTTCACCTCTCGCTAAATCTCAAAATCCATCACTAGGTCAAGGAAATCCTCCTCTAATATCCACGTCCTTCTTGGGAATAATTCAGAGAACTGCACATGGGACTAGCTGGTCAAGAAATCGAACAATAAGGGATTTATGTATGAGATGTTGATTATATTTACCTCTTCGTGGTGGCTCTGCTTATGTGGTAAGGAAACGTGGCTGATTTAAAGGACTGAAATTGCTATTGGAAGCAGCTGATTACATTGCCAAGGTAAGCATGCACTGATGAAACTGCGTAGTGCATAACTGGTAGGGCCTCTTTGCATATTATAAAGGAGAGACTTTGCTGTAATAGACTGCAGATGTTAATGTTCATGAGGATTTTTTGTTGCTTTTTGTAAAGAAAAAAAGTAAGTTTTCATAAGATGCTAAATGCTGTTCTGGGATATCCTTACTCAAAGCATTTTCTCCCTGGAAAATTAAAAATAGGTAATACAAAAGAGCAGAAGAGGTGAAAGCTGATCTTCCACCACTGCAATCCTGTAAAAGGATAATACTGCCTGCGTTTTCTTGTTGCACTAATAATTTTATGTATAGCAATTAATATAATTAGGTTTTAGGTCATAATGTTCAGAAACTCTGTTGTTTATCGTAATCATCAAATTTAAAAATCAAAGCTAGTAAAAGCAAACTATTCATGATGATGCAGTAAAAACAACATGGTAGAAATCTAAAATACCTCTAAAGCAAGCATTTCTCTGTATTACCTTTCAAACTTACTACCTAAATATGATAAGGTGAAAATGAGCACTGGAATTTTAAAATAAAAGTAGTGTAACAATTTGTGACAGTGTATCGGTTTCAGAAAAATATGTGTGACTACAGAATAAGAAACGTGGTACTGATAGATTTTAGTGAAAAACATCTGAAATATTGTTTGCAAAACCTCTAGAATACAATTTAAAAATGCACTGAAGTTGAGTTCTGGACGCACCGAGTTTAACGGGACATTCACTACTGTTCCCAGCATCAGAGTTTTGTCACACAAATGCAGTAACCGTGGTCTCCAAACCAGGAGCAATTACTGTGTCTGTTCAACTTTGCTTTGAGAATAATTCAAAGATATTCTTGTGCTACGCATCCTGACTGACTGACAAGGGAAACAACCTGGTGCAGCATTCACCCGAGCCTGATGTTCAGATTTAGTATTTTGAGCCTACAGGGTAGTAAATACTTCCAGTTTCCAGGTGCAGATGATTTTGAGGCATACTTAATGCTCACTTAATGCTTCCAGTGCCTCAGTAAGATGAAATCTTCAGTCCTGCCCCAAACGGCAGCTCCTTTTTCCCAGCAAGTCCTACGCATGACTGTCACAGCTCCTTCAGCAGAACACAAAGTACCAAAATAGATACTAATGGAACCATTTGCAAAAATGCATAGAAAATTCTCTACCTGAGGAACAGAGGAATGAACAGGATACTGATTTTTGCCCATACTACAGGCTAAGTACTCTGGACGGCTGCGGATTTTTCTACATGTCCTTTTTTACCACACTTCTCATGGTCTTTAACCTCAAGCACTTCTGAAATCACTATTGCTGGATAGCATGAAGCTGAAGATGGTTTTTTTTGGCTCTTGAAACTGAAGAGGACTCAAAGACCAACGATAAACATGAAAAATTAGGTGCTATGTAGAAATGCTGGTACTAGGAGTCCTGATGTGAACTGACTGGTTTAGAGCCCACTCTGTTGGAGGCATGAGATGGAGATGAAGACATTTACATTCGTCTGATGCTGACTGAGTGGAGGTGGCTGGACACAGCTTTATTTTGCACCGTTATTTGTGAGGCGTGTGGACTCCAGTGTGGCTCTGCGGAGGATATAGGTTAAATCAGGATGGAATTTTGTGTGCCAGCATTAGCAGAGCTTTCACAGCACCTGTAAGCAGACATAAAGCTGCTTAATTCAACCTGGCGTACTTTCAATCTCCACACTTTCAAACACAATTTCTCCTTGGAGTAAGTCGGTGGAAACCCTGTGAGAGCTTTAGGTTCCTGGTGCATCTAACCTCACGTTTGGTACGTCCTAGAAACTTAGAATCTTTTATGTGGCTCCTTAGACCTGATCCTTGTGTTAAAGCTGCTGCCTGAGCATTCACATTCCATTCAAGGAGTCGCAAACACACCACCCAAGTCTTTTGCTGCTGGGACCAGGGTCCCTTTGCCGTGAGCAACCCCCAGGAGTTGGTGGGTGCCCCTTCCTCACACACATATTTACTCTTGGATATGCTCCCTCCTTCTACAGACTCACAGAATCGCCTAGGTTGGAAGGGACCTTTAAGATCATCTAGTCCAACCATAAAAAATAGCCAAAACAAAACAAAAAACCAAAACAAACCAAAACAAAAAAACCCAAAAAGCCAAAACCAAACCAACAACACTAAACCATATTCCTGAGCAGCATGTCAACTCGTCTTTTGAATATCTCCAAGGATGGTGCCTCAACCACTTCCCTGGGCAGCCCATTCCAATGCTTGATAACCCTTTCAGTGAAGAAATTTTTCCTAATGTTTTCTAAATTTTTCCTGAACCTCCCCTGGCACAACTTGAGGCCGTTTCCTCTACCCCTATTGCCTGTGACTTTGGAGAAGAGACCTA
>VXAK01024591.1:95182-145876 GCA_013399435.1 Arenaria interpres | reverse complement strand
GCGGGCAGCGGCGGGGGTGCGGGGCTGAGCCCCAACCCCCCCCCCGGGGTGCAGGGGGGAGTCAAGGGTGAGGTAAAGGATGGAGCTGCTGTTCTTCAGTAGGGCTGGAAACCTTCAGGAGGGTGCTGCCCGCTGGGGACAAGCTTTAGGTAGCCCGGTCAGCGTGCCACATCGCCCCGGGAAGGGAAAAAGGGAAAGGAGCCGGCTCGCCAGTGGCCGGGGTTGCTCCGGGGATAAGTTATTGCCCGTGTAATACCCAGGGGGAAATACTGATCTCTCTTTAAGTGGCAGCATAGTTTCTTAGGGAAAGCCTTAAAACTTAACTTGACCAAACCCCTGGAAATGTATTGGTGTGCAGTCTCATACGGAAAACTAGGAGGTACTTTAAGACCTGTGGAAGGTTTTCTATACTTCCATGTCATGTTATCTTAAAGGCACTTTGGTTTATTATGAACTTTGTTAAGTTATGTAATTTCTTTTTCTCCATGTGAGAATCTTCGTCTATTTCAAGTGCAGTAACATTGAAAAAAAGCTGATATTAAAGTACACTGCCACTTTTCATGCTGCCACATTTGAAATAGCATGAACCCACTATTGCAATAAAATCTTTTTGGATGGAGGAAGATCAATAGAAGTCATAATTTCAAAAATACCAAATGCTGGGAGAGGTACCTGTAGCGTATCAAGCAAATTGCGACAATTGGTCTTGTTAAGAGTTGCCCGATTTTGTTTTTTTTCCCCCCTCCTCATGCCCTGAGAGTTGTGTGTGTGTGTGAGATGGGGGTGTGGTGTTTTTCTTAAGTATCCTTTTTGTAAAGCAGTATGGTAAATAGATGTATTCTAGTATATTTGGTTGTATTTGTCAACAGTAATTGACAGACAGTAATTCCTGATGTGAATTTTATGGATAGTGCACAATAAAGAAGAAAATACAATTTATCTCGTATGGTATTGAAAAGGTAGCAATGTCCTGCCCTTAAAAACATAAAATCAGCAAACTCTTTAAAAAGAGGACAGTGGAAAGTATGTAGAACTGAATGTGGTGTTAACTGCCATGGTATTAATCATTATTAATCTGTTCTCTTAATAGAATTATCTTCACAGAAGAAATTTGATGAAATTAAGAAGGCAAATCAGGCTGCAGCAAAAAAGCTAGTTGAAGACCAATTTAGTTCCTCGTCTGAAGATGATGATGAAGATGCTGAAATAAAACAAGGAAAGATTTTGGCCAAAACATTTACCATTTACACCAGTCAAACTGGTAAATTTTTTTCATTTATTGACTTTTATTTCAGTATGAAAGCATAAGCAATACTGTATTATTGGCTATGTATTAGATTTTTTTAATAATTTGAAAGCACTTTATTCTGATGCCTTGTATAAAAAATACTTGTTCCCAGCAGTGCATGCTGGCAGTACTTCTTGCCTTTTTATTGCAGAATCAATGGCATAGTTTTGAAACTGTCTTAAGTACTTCTAATAATGTGGTTTTATCGTTGTATATGACTGGCCTCCATTCAGAGAAAAAAAAAACCACAACCTTTTAACAGCAGTCTCAACATGTACAGAAGAGCAGACCAAACATTACTGATTGCTTTAAAATTCTTTATATATTAAAGATGGAGATGCAAGTGAGCTGGAACGTACAAGACAGTACATGAATGAAGCTTTCCAGTCGGGGGCCATGACGTGTCTGATCTGCATTGCTTCAGTTAAAAGGAACCAGGCAGTAAGTATTTTACAGTAGTCTTTGTTTACTTAACGTCTCCTGTTTAGCTTTAGTTTTGGGAAGTTAGTTACTGTACTTGTAGAAACTTATGTCATTGACTTTGTCCTCTGTAAGTTAATGCGGAAATTATCCTTGTTTTCACAGTTTAATAACTTTCATGAGTTATTAAAAATATAAAGAAATTAAAACTTAAATTTTCTGCTGTATTTCTCATGTCAAATTGTTATAGTCATTCTAAACTGACAATTTAAGGCGTCGATATGTGGAAAGTACCAAAGTTATAAAACTGCATTTCTGTTATTTAAATTGCTTTTCAGCAGCAGGCTGATACTCTAAGCAAAGTATTGTCATTTCACTCCAGGACTGACAGAAAAGGACACTGGAAGCAAAATCGTGAAGGTTTAGTGATGGAGACAGGTTATGGGCAAAACCAGCACTCTGTTAAACATGTTTGCTTTTAATTCTGTTCCATTTTATACCTCTCTTGCTCTTTGAACAGAAGACACTATGTTGAAAGCCACACTTCTAATCAAATCTTTTTTTCTTACAAGCATTGTATGTAAATCCTGAAGTTTGAAAGAGGGGAAAAAAAAACCCCATTTTTAGTACTTTTATTACCAAGATGTCTGGAGACGTAGAGTAGGGGATGGAGAGAGGTGGAGGGAGAGCTGTTTAGTCTAGCAGAGAAGCAGCTAAGGGGTGATATGATTGCAGCTTCTGTCTACTTGGAGTTGTGAAGGTGGCTAAAACCGAAGGCATTTTTGTGGTGTAATAAGGGGCTATGGCACAAACTGGGGCTTGGGAGGTGCAGATTGGCCATTAGGAAAGTAGTACGACACCTGGACCAGGTTGCCCAGGATGGTTGTGGAGTCCCCATCCTTCAGGATTTTCCACCTTTGCCAGGCAAAGCTGTGCCTGATCAGTTGGCAGTAGTCCTACTCTGGGCACCAAGTTGTGCTATGTGACCTCCCACAGTGTGTTTACATCAACATTTCTATGATTACATGAGTATTTTGGGCTCCATAAGCCTTGTCAAAAACTTCCCACGGCAGCAGGAAAAAACATTGTAAGCATGAATCTGTAACTGTGAAACTGCCTGTATTAATCTACCAATAGGTATAACCTATCTTTGAAAACCCATTTTTTTTTAAAGGAAAAACAGCATGCTTGTATTTCTTTAGATATTATGGATGTTCATCAATGGAAACAGGACGAAACCTAATAAAAAGCAATTGGCACTTAAATCTGCTCTGTAGGTCTGGAGCTGTTGTGGATGCTTTTGTATATTTCACCTGGTGTGTATCCAAAAGTGGGCCAAGGACAGCCTTTTCCTTGTGTCTTCTCCTTTGACGGATGATGATTTTGGGAAGAAAGATTATCCCTGGCCATGGTGAGTTCTTCATGGTACATTTACAAACATACTTTTATCGTGAAAAACATGTGAACTGGAGTTACTTTAGAAAGGAACGGTACTTGTAAATAACATGCACACCAAAAAAGAAAAGTTTAGAAGACCGACTTTTCTATTGTTTTTCTGAATTATCTTCAAGTTTTTATTAACGTGATTCAGGAATATTTCACAGTGGTGTCAAAAACGTGCTGCATCAAATTTGTTTTAACCTCTGAGAAGGTAACTTACCTATCATGTGCTTCAGCTTCTAATATTTATTTCTGAATGGCTTTACGTGCTTGTCACTCTTAAAATTGGCACTGTGAAATTAATACATTTTAGAAAGTGGTTCTAAAATAGCAAGATTTAGGGATTTATTTAGTTATTTATTTTTAGTCTCTGTATAACTCGAGCATTAAAGCCGGTCTTGCAGTTTTACATGAGTTTCTGTAAAGAAGGAGGTGATACTGTGGCTGCATGAATAATGAAGCTTGCTTTTTCAGTAGATTTGTGTTTGAAAGTTCTGTCAAGGTGCATGTTTGTCCTATGGTTATTTGCCCACCTACTTTTATGCAGAAACTTGTAGTAGTATTTTTTAGATGCAATCCTCTGTCAAATTTGGTTGAAAGTGCCTAGTGGATTCAAAAGCTCTGTTAATGTGGGATCTCAGAGAGCAGGTTTGCTTAGGAAATAGGGTGTAAAATTGTTGGCTCGCAGCATCTCAAGTTGATAATGCTTATTCTGCTACAAACTAGTTTTGTGTTTAAGCATAATTTTTATATGCAAGAACTTCACGGTAAATGTATTTTATGTAAGTATGTAAAACTGTAGTTGCTATGGAGAAATGGCTTATGGACTGTAATTATATAGGGGCAAATTGATGTTTTTGATAAAAATAAATGCATAGATCTGTCAAAGCCTCTATTCTTTGAGGAGGAGTTCCTTGTTTGCTGTCTTTTCCCAGTGTAGCCAGAAATGGGAGCTGCTCTGTTTCTCCTTCCTTGTGTTGCCTCCCTTGTCCATGGCATTCACCTGAAAGCCTTTAGGGCCTGTGGGCTAACAAGTTCCAGACCTTTGATGGCTATCTTCCTTTAGTAGTAATGTATTTTTTAATATCTGTCACTATCAAGGATAACAAATAAAGGTGTGCATCTTGTAATATGTAAGATGCTGAACCGATACAATCTAACATCTTTCCAATAATATTTTAGTTATTATGCATAGTTTTAATAGCATCGTTAAATCTTGCTTTGCATAGCTTATAAATTGCTACTGGTAAAAACCTGGGTTTTAATCTCTCTTTTTTTTATTGGTTCTTTTTGATTGTTTAAGTAAGTTAACTCTTTGTTGCATGCACTCCTTTGGTATTACTTGACATAAAAATTATTCTGCATGCTTGCTACACTTCTTCTTTTTTTTAATTATTCTTAGAGAAAAGACTGCAGTGATAGGACAATTCCTTAGACGTATTCTAATGAATGTATTGTAAAATCTGACATACAGCAAGAACTTTGTATATTATGAATTTAATTAGGTTGTTATTGGTTACAGTGGTTGTAAAAATGTTAATTGGTAGCCTGGTAACAATCTTGGGAAACTGAAATGATAAAAAGTGCTTTT
Organism: Arenaria interpres; assembly: GCA_013399435.1. Lineage (NCBI taxonomy): Eukaryota > Metazoa > Chordata > Aves > Charadriiformes > Scolopacidae > Arenaria > Arenaria interpres. Next base: position 141,137 of record VXAK01024591.1, on the reverse strand, counting down.
CTTTTCAAAAAATTCTTCAAAAAATTGCTTTGTTTTTCACTCCCTTTTTCTCTTGTTGTAGTCCAAAATGTAGGTTTGAATACAAACGGTCTGAAACTCCCAGTAGGTATTACTGTTACTGTGGAAAAGTGGAGAATCCAACACTGGACCCATGGCTGGTGCCTCACTCCTGTGGCCAGATCTGTGAGAGGGAATTCAAACCTTCTTGTGGCCATAAATGTTTGCTGCTTTGTCATCCAGGTACATCTCTCGGTTGTATGACCTGTGTTTAGGTAGCTGTTACACAGTTTTACTTAAAGTCTGCTATTCTCAGAATAAACCAGACGTAGTCAAGGCTGCATTTGCTGAATTAACGAGGCGTTGTTTTTCCTGTACTTAGGACCCTGTCCACCTTGCCCAAAGATGGTGACAACAACCTGCCACTGCAAGAAAGCCAAACCGGTGCCCCGAAGGTGCAGTGCCAAGGAATGGTCCTGTCGCCTGCCCTGTGGACGGACGCTGCTGTGTGGACAGCACGCTTGTGAGAATCCCTGTCACGCAGGTAGACCTGCCGCCTTAAACTTCAGAGGGGGGACTTGTTTTAATTGTTAAGATACGTTTTTCTTTTGCAATCCTACGCTCAATGTCTCTTCGTGATTCTGTACAGGAGACTGCCAGCCTTGCCCACGAGTCAGTAAACAACGGTGCATCTGTGGCAGGCAGACAGCAGAAAGGCTTTGTGCGAGTCCTCAGTGGCAGTGTGATCAGGTACATTGAGGCTGCCCTTTTTAGCTCACTTCTCATCTTTATAAAATTTGATTAATCGGTGTATTCAGGATTGGAATAGCGCATTCGGTAGGAAAATAATTTTATTTTGTAGGTTTTGAAAGTGCAATCAAAAACGTAAGCAACGGTGTTTGAGAACGGATCTACCTGGTGTCGCAGGTCATTTCTGACACTAGTTAAAATGTCACGTTCTGGAATTGTGCTAGGGTTAAGCTAGCAGTGAATTTGACCTTGTATGTTCTGCTTTCTTGTTCTTGAGGTTGAAACTTCAGCTGCTATCTTTAAAAATAAGCATGAAACCACAACTTAGTAGATAAGAGTTTCATGCTTATTTACTTCTAGTGACTGTGACAGAATGAAAGCTTTGTGATCCATTCTTTGAAGTAGATTTGCAGCTCATTCTTAGGACCAAGGCTATGGATTGACCGACTGTAAAAAAAAAAAATAAAAATAATTTAAAAAATTAAGTGATGGGAGGAGGTTGCACCAGGAGGTACTTTGTTCCTTACAATCCCAGTAGTAAAGGTGCTCAGCCTCTGTAAAGTGTCAGTTAAAACGCAATTTATTCCAGCTACTGCTATAGAGAAAGGGAGAATAATATAAATAATAGTATGACCCTTTAGATGCTGAGAACCCCAAGCTGTGCAGCACTGAATGGGCCTCTGATCCATGTGCAGCATGCAGTGCAGACCCCGTCTGTAAGAAAGGGTTACCCCAGTTTGATCGCTATTGTAGCTGTTGTAGAATTTTGTTACAAGAAAGCAAATCATCGTTTCTAGGGTCAAACAGAAAGGATGTTCTCATGGGAACTCCTTGCTGTCCTCTTAGATAAAGGCAAGGACATGCAGGTGGCATAATCACTGGTACCAAGTGGGAGCTGCCGCCAATCTCCTCTCTACAGTATGTTTATCCTGTGGCCAAGGGGTACGTGCAGCACAACGCAGGCCTGAAGGCCAGACTGTACGTGCAGAACATCACAGGCCTGGGACTACTCAGGCTGTTATTTGAACCGTGAACTCTTCAGTATACAGTGGTCTTCCAGTCAGGATCACTGCAGGGGTGATCAGTTTTACTTGGGAAACTCAATGAATATAAGATTTGTTAATAAAATTCAGAAAAATTTAAATTCCATACGGACGTCTCTACCCATAGTTTTTCCCCTTGAGTTGCTTTGTCTTGGTACGTAGTTCCATTACATTGTGTTTACTTGGTTTATCTGAGTTTTTTCCAGGTGTGTGGGAAACCTTTGCCTTGTGGTAATCACACGTGTGAAAAAGTTTGTCATGCCGGTCCCTGTGGAGACTGTCCTCGTTCTGGGAAAAGGTCCTGTCCGTGTGAAAAGTCAAGTAAGCTGCACTTTTTTCTTTTTTTTAAAAAAAAAAAGAAAAGTCATCCTGTCTTTGACAGTGGGTAGTTTAGGTCAGTTCTGCAGGGCAGGATCCATAAAAAGTTCTTACAAACAGTGAACTGTGACAGTTTATACGTTATGTTTTTCCTTAATTCTTTCAAAGGTTTATTTACTATCAGGGGTTTAATTGGCAAGATGAATAATTGAGTATTTCTAGAGAAACTTTAAAAAAAATGAGGGAGAATTGGCATTTGAAGTCATAGTATACAGTGCATTTTTTTTCTAAATATTTTGGCTTTTTCTAATTTTTTTCTAAATGTTTGCTTGTACCTCTCTCTCATCATCCAGAGTTCACATTGCCTTGCACAGAAGACGTGCCCACTTGTGGCGATAGTTGTGACAAAGTTCTGGAATGTGGCATCCATAAATGTTCACAGCGCTGTCATCGAGGTCCCTGTGAAATATGCAGACAGGTTAGTCTTAACTGAAGCAGGTTCACATTTTGTTAGGGTTTTTTAAACACTATATGCCAGGAACGGTGCGAGTCTCCTAAGGAAAATGAGGTCGTATCTATTGCAAAAACTATCATTTCCTGTTTGTTAAAAACAACATTTTCCCCTTTTTCCATCCCCTGCCCCAACACCATTCTGAATTAGCATTTGAGCATTTTGTGTGAATTGAGGCACGATTGAGGGTTTTACTGTTTTGGGTTGCTGTTGTTTGGTTTATTTTTAATTAATTATTCTGGTTGGTCAATTCGGTCAAAACCACAACAATGCCCTAAAAGACACTTATTTTTTTTCCCCAGCTCTTCTAGCTTCCTTCCTGTTTTGTCTTACTGTGCTATTTCTTCATTAGTGAAATGGAAGATGCTGTAACATAACATTATTTCCTTGTTAGTAATAAACTAATATTTTGCTCTGCTCTAAGTGTCTGTGGAGCCCCTGTGGTCTGGCCTATAAAGCTGTTGCTCTCTCTGCTCTCGGTTGTCTCTTCCTGAACCAGCTTTGGCTACAAAGTCTATGGTGAAAGTACTTAGCACATGATATCTGGGGTGAAGGTCAGATAAACCTGCTCACCTGCTTCTTAAGTTGTCTGTATACACAATGGATGAATCTCGATTACTGTGCAGGAGAGGTACTTTTCTGTATGAATTTGTTTTGCATTTATGCTTGACATCTTGCACTATACACTTGACTGGTTCCCTTGAAATGACTTCCCTCTTGGTGAGACCAAGGCTACGGTGAGGTGCCATCTGGAGCACAGCATTTGCAATAGAATCATCGAATCATAGAATGGTCTAGGTTGGGACTTTAAAGATCATCTAGTTCCAGCCCCCTTGCTAATACTGAAGCAAGGTCCCCAAGTTGTTATTGCACAGATAGGTAATCTGCTCAGAGCATGTGATATACTTCCTGTTGTCATGCAACGTTGTAATGTTACTCTTCCATGAACATTTCTTTACAGCTACTAGTAGAAGGTATTATTTTCCCCCCTTTTTTTTTTTTTTTTTTTAATTAAAAATACCCTGCTTTTTTCCCCTATCTTGCTGCCCAGGAAGTTGAAAAGCAGTGTCGCTGTGGAAAGCACACTAAGCGCATGCCATGTCATAAGCCATATCTGTGTGAAACAAAGTGCACTAAAACTCGTGATTGCCAAAAGCACCAGTGTAGGAGAAAGGTAAGTGTCCCAGAGACGATCTTTCTCAAATGAATTGCTTAGATAACTTTTTTTATTAATATAAAATAATCAATATATGATATTTTGTATTATATATAAATCAATCTGTTGTTCCACCTCATGTTGTTGTATAGAAAGAAGACTTTTCTTCAGCGTCATTCAGACTAGTTTGCCATGTGCCTGAATTCTCTGAACAGCACGTCACTCAGGAAAAAGTCAATGGCCTTACAAACTGGGAAGGGGGTTTTAACAACTTTTCGGCTCCAGAAGGCAGTTTTGCTTTCAGATACTTCAGTAGTTATTGATGCTTTATGCATTCTGGAGTAGTTAAATCAATTTATTTCCTTGCTTTGTAAGAAGAGCTGGAGATCTCTCATAATTTTGTAAGGGACATACTCTTATTTTTGACAACACAGCATTTTATCCCACCTTCTAAAATGCATCACTGCAAACAGCAGTGGTGTGACAACTGGGAGTCTGAGTTTTTGTTCCCTGCTTGTTTGAAGTCAAAGGAATAGCTGATAGCTCAGACCTATCTTTCAGTTTCGTGATTCATCAAGGCCTGGAAGTTGCCTGCTATGTGTGAATTAAGACATCACAAAAGTTGGACTTCTTACCACAGAAAGCCATGAGAAATACGGTTTCATTCTTAGGTATTTTTGAGTATTGAGTGTATATTATTACGGTGAATTTACTTTATATGGAAAGATGGCAAAACAAGTAAAAGCAATCTTGACATCTTATGCTAAAAAATCCAGGTTTCTCTTCCTAATTGCCATCCTTTCTTATACAGTTTGGAAGGAGGGTACCTTTCAAGTTAATAGAAAAAATGAGGTTCTCCCCTGACCTGGCACCCACCATTCAGGTGGTGGTGTGATGCATTGTGATTCTTCCACGTTACTACTTTATGTAAGAACAGAAAGTAGATCCTAAAGCTACCTGACCTTTACTCCAAGGGTAAAAGGTGTTGTTTGTTTTTGTTTGGTTTGGTTTTTGTTTTTGAAAGAAGTGCAAAAGAATGGGGCCAGCTGTTGGATATCCTGCATATAATCTTCTGAAATTATTTTGGATTAAAATATTATTAAAGAATTTGAACTTTTAAAATGTTCTTATGCTTTTTGGAAGCCCCCTGCCTTTTTAGTGTGTTGAAATGATGCTTTTAAATTGGTTGTTGTCTTGTTATTTTATAATTTGAATTTTTAAAAAGAACTTTATAGATGGCTTCCCTTCTATATCTGGCATGAATTTGAGGAAATTTGACGAAATAATGTGAAAATTGTTTTTAAGAAATATTGAAAAATGAGATAGTAGAAGAATGCAGATTTATACCAGAAATGTCTAAGTTTTCAGTTATATAGAGTATTTATGTTTCTTTAATAGTGCTGTCCTGGAAACTGCCCACCTTGTGATCAAGTCTGTGGGCGGACTCTGGGCTGCAGAAATCACAAATGCCCTTCAGGCTGCCACAGAGGTAAGAATAGGTGAAGGATCCCTGTAGTGATGGAATTCTGTTTATTCCAGTAAACAATATTCATGCTTGCATGACTCTGTGGTGCTTCATGAATTCTCTCCCTTGTTGCATGTGGGCTTTTTGTGTGGGCAGTGTATTTGAAAGCTGTTTAGTGCTGGTTAGAGCTTAAGGACTTGCATAATAACAACCTGAGTTCTTAACTGGTAATTTTGCTTCATGTTGCTCCTCTGAAATTGCTCTGTCCCCTTTCTAGCCACTTAATTCAAAATCCATAGCTTGACTTGTTTTCTCAAAGAATTCTGTTCACTGAATATGCATAACAAAGTCCAACTACGTCTTGAAATGACCATGTTCATTCAGTCTGGATGGTTTTTGAAAATCCTAGAATATAATACGTGATACGAGTGGGCTTAAAATAATAAAAAAAAAGGTGATGGAATTGAATGTATTTTGGTATCTTACTGGTAAAAGAGAAAATAAGAACTTGTTACTGACTATATGAAGGATAACAAAAAAGTTTACTTCTGTATCCAGTGACCTTGGTTTAAAAGATGCTGAAAATGGCCAGAATTGCCCAGCAGCTTTTATCCTGGCCAACTGCTTTGACATTTGCTTGGTAGGGGATTAAATTGGAATGACTGAAAAAGCGGCAGCCCTCTCAGCAATTTTCCCCCCAGAAGCTGCTGCCTTGCTGAAACAATGACTGAGTACCCTGTATAATTTTCCTTAGTGTTTTGGACTTTAAATTGCAACAGCTCAGGAAATAATTCACAACTTGTTGGGCCAATCTTGCTTTTGAGGCAGTGATTCTCAAGAGGTGAATGTGGTAGTTGTCCCAGTTAACCTGCTATTAAATCTGTCAACTAGTGGTTTGGTTTTTTCCTCTGTTAACTATCCCCCTTTTCTTCCCTTTCCTTTCTTCTCACTATCCCTCCAAAATCCTGGAAAAACATGATTTTAATTTTTTTTTTAATTCTGTCGGAAGAAAACGCGTAACATTGTTTTTGTACATTAGTTTGATAACTAAATCATAGAATAAAATTCTGGTTGGAAAGCTAAGGAGGTAATGCTGCATTATAGGATAAACTTTTACCTTGAATAGCTATTTATATTTGATAGTGCTTGCATCTTACAGCCTGGCTAAAAGTGACAAAGATATCTGATAACTACTAACAGTATAAAAAAAGTAATCAATGCCTATATGAAAACAAAAGCAAACTTTGAGAAGGTAAATACCAAATATATAATGAACACTTAGAGGTACCCGATATCATTGCTCATAACGGCGTGTGGACAGGCCCCCACAACCTATCTGTGTAGAGAGCACAGCGCGTGATCAAAAGAGAGAAACTATATATGCTGTAAAAATAAAACATTAGACGTCTTGGCTTCACCACTTGGTGGAGTCCGTGCCCTTTGTTGCCGCAACAATCTATTACAATTTGTAGTATCTTGTCAGAATGTTTGAAAATATTCCTAATAAAGGGAATAATTTTGATTTAAAAATATTTATTTTCATGTGTTACTCCTTATGCACCAATATTTTAATAGGTGCTGAATGTTATAATTAATTACTTTATCGTCAGTATGTAATACCAGGTCAGGTTAATTTTTCAGTGACCTGCCAGGTCTCAGTGAGCACTGATTTTAAAGGAAATAGTGTGCCTCTGAGAAAATCACTTGCCAGATCAGGTCCTTTTAAACGTACCTGATCTTTGAATTATTAGAGCCTGCTGATAATAAGCACTTGGCCTTTAGCAAGGGTCCCCGAAAAAAAGCTTAACATAATCTATTCTGTTTGTGGGATAATTTTTACATATCTTTTTTTCCTGAAGTTTTTAGCCATGCTTGCTGAAATTTAGAATGTGGTGCCAGGGAACAGACATGTTTTGTTTCCTACTGTAGTACATTATAACACTTGACTTGAGAACAGTGTGCTCTCACCTTAATAACCATATAAACCTTCAGGTTTATATGCGATTTCTACCCTTCCATCTTTTTGAGAATGTAGGCCCTTGTCCTGATTAATAGAATATTTAAGTAAATTTTACACATATTAGACACTCTGGGCAGCATAGCTTTAGACCTTCAGTTTATTTTTGTAAAAGTAGCTGTTTAAGTGTGCTGATAATATATTCCAATTTAATTTACTTTGCAATATGAAGACTGTATACTTCCATCCTTTTTATTTAAGGAGCTTTTTGTCATTGAAGAGATCTGCTTCTTGAAGTGTTGCTTCTCAGCTCCTGCTAAAAAGTCAGAGTTGCTTAAGAGGTTGTGCTGCCGAGAATGCTTTCAAAGCATTGCTTTCTTTAAAATTTCAGAATGCAACATGAGTAGTAAGCCAGAATCCCTTGTCTAAATTTACTTTTGGTTTTTTTTAGAGGATGCATATTCCTACTGCATATTACTCAAGAATAAAATTTAGCAGTTGGCACGTGATGAAGAAATAGTGTGGAGAGCTATAAATTAGAACATAGTTATTTTGTACATCTCTTTTTAAATATATCAGGTTAGTAGCAGGAGTAACTTTATAAAGGAGGAGGATCTTTTCAAAAAAGCATTAATTAGAGGATTAACTTTTCTTTAATATCATATAAAATCTGCAAAACTTTATTGTACCAGTTTTTCATTGTCTCTTTTTCATCTTTTGAATATAGATGAAAGATGATATGTCTTCATATGTATGAAGGCTAAAATATAAACAGCAAATTCTTAAGTGTTGTGTGATCAAAACTTCTGGCGTTTAATAATGATGACTTCTTTTTAAACTGTGCCAGAGGGATTGTTTCTAACTTTATACCAGTTAACAACTGCAGGATAATCAAGATTATTATTGCTGTTCTTTAAGAATGGTGAAATTCTCTTCCCCAAGAAGGATTCGAAACTAAGCAGAAATAAAAATTACCAGCCATCTGTTATTTAGATCAAACAGAATAGGACAGTTATACCATGTGCATATCCAGAGTTATGTTAGCGTTTTTTATAATCAGTAGCTTATTGAGGTTATCATGTTGTTAATATATTTATTTTTAGGTAGTTGTAATCCATGTCCAGAGACTGTAGATGTGAAATGCAATTGTGGAAGAACTGTCATTAAAGTGCCCTGTGGCAGAGAGCGCACCATCAAACCTCCCAAGTGCAAGCAGCTGTGCAGGTCAGTATAGAAGCTCTGTGTTTCTACTTCTTCAGTGGAGTTTAAGGTATCCTTAAAGTAGTAAAATAAAAATTTAAAAGGCAAAAGTTATTCCTTTCATACAATTGCAGATACTACTGCTCAGTTTTCTGTATCCTTGACTACGCAGATGGAGATTAGTAATAATTGTTCTTACCAGACACCTCTTTGCTGTGGTTTCATGAGCAGCTTCCTGCTGTCAAGGGCAAGGTTCTGTACCACTGAGCACTTCCAATTCTGTAGTCACACTCCCTTCTTCAAGTTGTGTCTGCCACATTTTGAAGTACCTCCGTGAGGCTGTTTATCTAGAAAACTTGACTAGCAGAAGGAAAAAAGAGTATTTTTTTTGCTGGGGTGTAGCAAGAGTATTACTTGGCTCAGAGTAGAATTAGGAGTGAAACAGCTGTTTGAATATGCAAACCCAACTTTGATTTTAATTCTGTTTAGAATTCCTGTATAATTTTACTGTTAAAATTAACCACTGCTGAAGGTGAGAAGTAAACTCGTTTTTAAAATAATAACTTGTTTGTCTCAGTTCTTTGTACTTTGAGCATAACTGTCCAGTGACTGGAACTTTATATTTTTTGCTGGCATGTTGATTCATTCTTGGATTTTACTTCAGTCGACCGCCTACCTGTCACCACTCTACCCAGGAGAAACACTATTGTCACTTTGGTCGGTGTCCCCCCTGTCGTCAGTCCTGCCAGAAAGCATTAGGCTGTGGTCATTTTTGTCCTGTTCCCTGCCACGATGAAGCGCTTGTGAAGCAAACTGGCGTAGTAAGTAAATAGTGAAAAATAGCGTGTTCTCTGTGTTCTGAAGAATGAGCAACAGTTGTTTGACCTTAATCTTGTGTTGGAGGCTTTTGGAGTTCAGGGTAAATAAACAATCAAGCACAGAGCTATGCATGTTGCTTAACCGAGAAACTAAGTGGTTCTAGCACCTTTATTGCAATCTAACTAACTTTGCAATATAAATAACGAACTGGGCAGTTCTCAGTAGCTATAACTACTCAAGAAAGTGTAAGATTTTCGTTAGAGTTGTATCACAAATGTTTAATTTCAAATATAAGCAATTACTTTTAACATAAGAGCACAAAATAAATTTTAACTCTGATATTTACTAAACAATCAAAATCTGCACAAGTTAAAAGTGAGAATTTGTTTGGCATCTTTAAACATGACACACGCATGCACTGCGCGATGATGCTTTCACTCATTTAGTAATTGAAATATTTTTGTATTTTTACCTCTATTAAATGCTTAGAGTTGTTTTCCTGGGTTTTTATTTGGCTGTGGGCCTCGTTTTTAGCAGTTGGGCCACAGGTCTTCATTTTCCTATCCCTAACCATGCTAAGGCTGAAATTATAACTTTTTGTGCGTAGGGTGTGTTGAGATTTCCATTAGTATAAACTTAGTTACTGGAAAGTGGATTTGTTAGAACTGGGATCTCTTTAGATGACTTGTCTGTTTATGGTCAAGCAGATTTGTGTTTTGTATTCAACTAGTGTCATCTTGTGCTTTCAGCATCAGTCTGCAGGTCCTTGGGAACAGCCATCTGAGCCAGCTTTCATTCGAACTGCGTTACCGTGCCCTCCCTGTCAGGTTCCCATACTAGTGTAAGTATTAAAAAAGAAAATAAATAAAAGAAAGTTTTGGTATGGAAAAAGACTTTTTCTTTTTGTGCTGTTGCAGAGATGGACGTGAGAATAACCACATTTTCCTCTTCAGATGCAATGGGCCCATGTGAACACCATTCTCATCAAACTGGGAGCATTGGTGCTTGTTCAATAGATATTTTTGTAGTGTGTGCTCGGTGTATGAAAGGACTGATAGTAAAGATTGATTGCACGTGTTTGCACAATGCTACCTTGAAAGAAAAATATGAAAATTGCAAAGACGGTCACTGTAATTTGATAGTCTTCAGTGACAGACAAGTTTTCCCATATAGTTTCTATCTTGTTCATCAAGATGATAAAAAAATATCCATTTAACTGCCTATAGATGTGTTTAGAACTTAATTTCTTAAGGATTGTACTATGATAGGTTGTACTTCTGTACCTACAACTTTTTATACTTCAAAACTGTGACCACTCGGCACTTCTGATACTTTGGCTCAAAGTTCAAAGACTCCCAAAAGGTGAAAAATGTGTAGTTATGAAGAGTCTGGTTACAGTGTTTGGGTAGAAACTGTCTCACGTAGGTATTCAGCAGAGGTCATTGTATAACATCATACATTACGTAGGACACAACTCCTAGTTCCTCTGAATTCCAACCTCAAAATCACCTCCTTTAGTCTGAAGACGTCTCCCCAGAGTAGGTAAGTCTGTTAAGTGAGAGCAAAACCATGCTGAAAAAGTTGTACTTAATTTTCTAACTAGAAGAAGCATTGTTACATTCCATGGTGCTCAGGGAAAATTAAGGTTTTATTAGCATTAGATTACGTTAATTCTGGAATATCCTAACTTTTGATTGATCTTTGCAGCTTTAATGCTCTTTTTTTTAATGAAAGTGGTATGAGACAAGTTTCCTGAATTAACAACCTAACCTTCTTAGATCATTAGATTTTACATCACAGCAGGGCTTTTAGAATCAGTGCTAGAACAGTGGCATTTGAATGCATGTGATAATGGAGGAAAGTTTCAATAATCCTGGATGGATGGACGGGTGGCTGTTAGTGGAGATTCTGTCCTTCACTGAAATTTTGCGATACTTTTTGATGTTTTTTCTAGTAATTTGGACATGAGCAGTCAGATTTGGAATGGAATTTTTTTTGCTGTCTTTTTCTGTAAATAGTTAAAAAAAGAGTTTCTGGAAAATTATTTGTTCAGACTTTCACAGAACCGTTGAGGCTGGAAGGTACATTGGGGTGGGATACATCTAGTCCAGCCTCCTGCTAAAAACTGATCAACACTGAAGTTGGTCTAACTTGCTCCAGCTGGACCTCGAAAACCCCAAAGTACATAATTGATTCTACAGCCTCTCTGGACAACTTCTTTCAGTGCTTGGTTATACTGATTTTTATTTTTGGTTTTTTTGGAATGGCATCCCTGCCATCAAATGTATTGACTGCAGTGTCTTTCAGTGTTGTCTGCAAAATTGATGCATTTTGTCTCTTCCAAGTTACTGGGGAAAAAAAAAACAAACCTAAAACAAGATAGATCTCAGGCTGAAGAATGCCACCTGTAACTGGTGTCTAAGTAGCATACAAAAAAACTAGCCACTACCCTTTGAGCCCAGAGGTCCTGCCAGTTTTTCCAACATCTGGTAGTTCATCTGGCACCGATACATGTCAACTTGAATGCAGGGTTCCCGTGGGGAGCCTCTCATCTGCAGGTTTAGTAGTTAAACGGCAGAAGGCAATCAGGCTGGTTAAGCAGTTTCCCCTTGCAGTGGAACAGAAGTGTGCTACAATGGAATGCAGAGGTCCTAGAAGCCAAATTAGCTGGTTATAGGAAGATTATAGCGGGTATAAGATAATTAATTGTGCTGTGTGGAGTGAAGAACAGATTTGTGCTATGTCTGCTTCTTATACTGGGTGAAAGACCGATTGCTCTTGTTAATATTCTGCTGTCCTAAAGACTGATACATAGCTATTGGTAGTTGCTTTATGTTAGAGAAGTTACCAGGGATATCTGTTTTTTTTAAATGCTCTTGTAGAAATTTTTAGGAACTGATTTACAGATATTTTAGCTTGAATATTAGTAGTGTTTTCATCACTCTCCCTTACAAGGTTTCAGTAGACAAATCAAAATAATACTTGGGAAGGAGATGACAGATAAGAAATCAGAGGTAAAAACAAAAATGTACTTTTCAAAATAAATTGAGCAGAAGATTGATTTAATTTTTAGGAGATCGGTGTTTGAATGAGTCACCATGTAGTACCTTCACAGTTCTGATCAGTGTGCAGTTTTTCTTTCCTAGGGGTGGTAGACCAACTCTAAAAGGGATAGAATTGTAAACATTACAGTAGACTAGTAGTTCTCTGAAATAACTGGAAAATATGAAGTGGTATAGTAGTAGAGCCAAAGGAGAAGATGTTGGGAAGCAACTCAGATAATTTTCTAAAAAAATTTTCTAAAATAAAAATGATTAATTTCATATACAACTATAATTAATCTGCACATGAAACACTGATTTTAGGATTACTATCATAAAATACAGCAATCCAAGCAACTGTTGAAAAAGAGAAGATCTGCATAAATAAATTATTTTCTTTTAGTTTGCACTTTTAAAACTTAGATTGCATTATTTTTGCGTGTTTTACTCTGTTTTAAGTCTTTGTTAAATAAATGCATGTTTTCTAAATCTCTGATTTTTCTCTCTTTAACAGGGAGTGTCTTGGGCAGCATGAGGTGAGTGATGGAAACTGCCTTTTTAAGTGGAATATGAAGTATATCTCAGTCTGCAAAAAAGCATTAAAGAGAAATATTATATGGCTTGTTTATATTTTAAAACCAATGAAGTACCTTATCACAAGGGCTTATGTATCAGAAGGTATTTTAGTTCCTTTTTGAAGAAATATAACTGCTTGACTTCTTAGAATTCTTGGGTAGAAATTTAAACTCATGTTTTATGAAGCTGTTTGTGTATTCCCGCAGTTGTTCAAATAGCGTTTAATTTGGGGGGTGTGTGTGTGTCTTTTTTCATTATATAGTTCTGGGGTTTTTTTTCCTCATTCTGTTGTTACTCTCTCCCTGTCACACAGTTGTGTTTATTTTGAAAGGATAAGGAACACAGTGTCATACAGGAAATTTCTCATGTGACTTTCATCTAAGCATGCATGGATGAAATCAGACAATGTAGTATAAACTTCTTTAGTGTTACTTCTTAGCTTGTCTTTTTGGTGTGCCGCCTCCTACAGTTTTGGATGAAGTAATTATCTATTTTGGCTTACATGAGAAGAAAATGTAATTGACGCTTGAAGCTAAACAATTATCATCATTATTGACAGTCATTTCTGAAAGTCACTGATTGCTAAACTAGTCTTTAAAAAACCCCTGTTGCTATTACAGCTTTCTCTACTAGTAAATCTGGCATGAATTCACTATCAAAGTGCAGGTAACAATACTATGACAAAACTAGTTACATTTTAAGTTGGGAAAAAATTACAGAAAACAGTAAACACTTAAAAAGGGGGAGGTATCTTTAAATATTTTTGTTTTTCTTTGGCCTTATTTAGTAATCCTTTGGTATGTTTTGTAATGGAGGATTGATTATGTGGTGGCAACACCTACAAATGTTGTTAACAAAGTTTGTATCTCAGCAGTCTGTTTGTGCAGCACATTTATTAATCCGAGCAAGCTGTGAATACAGCTTCCACGGAGCTGCTTTGCAGCTTGTCAGTTGCTAAAAGAAAAATGTGCTGTGAAAATGAATGAAAAGAACAACCGTGCCTGCTTGTTTGTTGTTGGAACAGCTGGGGTTTGGTTTTGCTTTCCACAGTAAAACTTGCAAGTGTATCATGGAGTCAATGAGGTGTTCTGGGGTAGCTCATATGGAATCTCACCCTAACCTCTTCATGGATTTATGTATAAACAAAATATAAGCTGTGGTATATTACTTGCTCTAGACAATGTTACTGGTTTTGGTATTGTTTGGATGTACGTGGGCATGAAGTTTATATCCCTCCTCATGGCTCTTCTTATTAGTGAAAATGGTCCCAATTATTACATATTACTACATACACTTACTACAATTACTACATAAATTCATGGGGAATGTAGTGGTAGGATGAGGGGTGACTGCTTTAAACTGAAAGAGCGGAGATTTAGCTTAGATATCAGGAAGAAATTCTTCACTGTGAGGGTGGTGAGACACTGGAACAGGTTGCCCAGAGAAGCTGTGGCTGCCCCATCCCTGGAGGGGTTCAAGGCCAGGCTGGATGGGGCTTTGAGCAGCCTGCTCTAGTGGGAGGTGTCCCTGCCCATGGCAGGGGGCTGGAACTAGGTGATCTTTCAGGTCCCTTCCCACCCAAACCATTCTATGATTCTATATTTATAACTACTTATTTCAGAATAATAATAAAAAAAAGAAAAGAAATATTATCCCTTCTCTGTTGCGTACTAGTCTTAGCAGAACCAGTCAATGGCTTTGGGTCATGTTTTCTGTATGAGTTAGCATAGAAAATAAGGAAAAATCCCAGGGTGTCTATACCTAACTTTTATTGTTCAGATTTATTGATATTCTAGATTAAATCTTCCTTCTCTCAGCCAGCAGAGTGCAGTGCTTCCTTCCAGCCGAAGTTTAGTAGTTTCTGGAGTGGAATGAAGTGTCCTAATCTTTGAGATTTTTATAGCAGTCAAGGAAAAGAATGATTTGTTAATGTGTGTGTGAGAAGGGGGTGTTTACAGTGTATTTTCTGTGCATTATACGTTTTTATGTTGTATATCTCTAAGAAAACCAAACATGTAATGTCTGTTCAGTGTTTTACAGCCACTCTTAACAAGTAATCTCACCTCAAACTAATCTATTTTTGTTAACAAGATAAAAGACTTGTATATATTTATGAACACTTCCCTCCTGTAGAAGCTTCCTGCCCCTGAGGGATTTTCACTGGTGAATGTGAACTTTTTACAGATGATGAAAGTAGCACTTACCTCAAAACAATTATTTTTTTTTTTCTGTGAAGAGGGGCTAATTGCTGTACGATATTACTACATAGGTTGGTTTGATTTAGTTCAAGCTCTTACATGTCTTTGGGTATTTAGAACAAGCAATTTATCACTTGAAACAGCACACTTAAAACTACTTTTCAGATTATATAATTCTATAAAATCCATGTTCAGTGGAGGTATCGTTCTACAGGATGTTTAATCTAAAATAAGATTTTTTTTTTTTAACCTACGTTCTGCTGCCTTTTAAATAATTTTACTGTGTAAATTTTGGATATTTTTACCTGTATTTAGAAAAAATAACAACTCTTCATTCTTCAATTTGTAGGTGCTTAAAAGTAGCTATCAACTTGTTTCGGGTTATAAGTGAGAAAAATCACCTATCATTAACAGTTGCTGCTACCCGAAAATGGAAACTCGATATTTTACTTTTTCTTTGAATTGCTGTAAGCACTGGCATTTCATAGCAGTACCATACATGTGCTCTTTTAAAATCAAATTATGAGAGCTAATGTTTATATTCAAAATATTTTTCTATGGGAGAACATTATTTAAAGACCATACAAGGTAAAGGAGGACAAACAAGGAAATCTTAACTGGATATGGATGTGGATAATTTATCTGCTCTATTTAATTTTCTTGTAGTTGCTTCATCTCATTAAATGTTCTCGAGGAAGGGAAACGTTTTGTTTTTGTTGCTGTGATGAGTACTTCAAATATCCTGTAATATCAGTCTTGCTGTTCCCAGGCAGATAGAACTCTAACTACTTCTTGGGTTTGTTTTGGGTTTGGTTTTTTTTTTTTTTGGTAGGAATTTGATGCTAGGTTTTATTATTCTAAGGTTTTTTCGGTTGTGGTTCAGTTATAAGAGGAAGACCATTACTATGCCTCTAGGTAATAAAATTTCATAAAATTGGTGAGATTAATCTTTATGGCTAAATACCTTGTGAATATTTGCAAAATTTCTCTGCCCTATTGTACTTGATTTTTATTTTCATATTCTGATGGTTGTATCTTGTTAATTGTTTTTGTGCACTTGGGAAATGTGCTGGGAAGCTTCGGAAAGTTGTCTTGCCCTTTTTTCCTTGCCTTCCTTTCCTTATCCTGTGGAAGACCCGTGGTCTGAAAATGATGCCTCCTTATTTTCTTTCTTTTTTCCAATCAGCTTTCATAAAATACTTCTGGTTCTGATCTGTGTTCTTTATTCTTCAGCTCATCAGCCTCCTGGAGTTTGTGGCTTCTTTGATACTCGTCTTTGTAGCAAGAGCAGTGACCTCCATTTAGCCATTTCAAAATGTGTTCCAACTATAGAAAGTAAAACTTCCCTGCTTTGTCCCTTGGATTTATTACTAACATCCGCAACAGCTTGACTTGTCAAGAAATGGAAATAAAATTGAAAATATATTGTAGGTTTAAATTAATTGAAATTCTTTTGGTTTTGGCTATGATGTCAATTGATTCCAGAAGGTTTTCTTATCTTTTACTGGAGTCAAGACTTGGGAAAGTCAGTGAGTGGGGCGAGCTGAAGCTGTGCTGGATGCAGCCAGGGGGCTGGGACGTTCTCTGCAGTTGGCTGGCTGAGCTGCTACTGGTGTCTGCTGCCTTTGGGCTTCCCTCCATGCCTTCATTCAGCACTGCAGCTCAGCTGGTGTGCTTTCCCCTGTGCTGGGCACTGGTGAGGCCCCACCTCGAGTGTTGTGTCCAGTTTTGGGCCCCTCACTACGAGAAAGACATTGAGAGGCTGCAGAGAGTCCAGACAAGGGCAACGGTAAGGGGTCTGGAGCACAAGTCTTATGAGGAGCGGCTGAGGGAGCTGGGGTTGATCATCCTGGAGAAAAGGAGGCAGAGGGGAGAACTCACTCTCTACAACTGCCTGAAAGGAGGGTGTAGCCATGTGTTGGTTGGTCTCTTCTCCCAAGTCACACGCGATAGGAGAAGAGGAAATGGCCTCAAGTTGTGCCAGGGGAGGTTTAGATTGGGTATTAGGAAAATTTTCTTCACCAAAATGGTTATTGAGCATTGGCAGGCTGCCCAGGGAGGTGGTGGAGTCACCATCCGTGGAGGTATTTAAAAGATGGGTAGACATGGTGCTTAGAGATCTGGTTTAGTGATGTTTTTTGTCAATATTAGATTGATTGTTGAACTAAATGATCTGAAGGGTCTGTTCCAACCCAGGTAATTCTTTGATTGTATGTCCTTACCTGATGGAAGACTAACTCTCGTTAAAAGGAGTCTCATCAGCATATTGAACTCTGCAGCCATCGAGCTAGTCTGCTGTTGCTGCCCTGGTCCTCTGTAACTGCATGAGCCACAGCACAACCAGTAATCATAAAAAAAAAAAGTGCAAATCAGGGAGCAAGGAAAAGTAGAGGAGTGAGCAGTGGCAGATCTTAATGTTTAGTACAGCTTTTCATTAATTCTTTTACTTTCCAGCATCCTTGTCTATCTACCTGTGCCACTACTGAAAGAAAGTTGTGGCTCTCAGGCAGGAGGAGGAGAGAGATGGAGGATGAGAAGGGACAGGATATTAGGAATGGTAGGAGCTTTGGTAATTGGTGTATGTTTGCTGGATACAGTGCTGTTCTCTGCTTCAGACCCGCTTTTTATTAGCCTCATTGCTGGTTTTTGCTCATTTGGTCAAGAGAAACATAAGCCATCAGAGACTGAGTTGAAGGATGTTTGCAGAGGGAGTATGATCCAGGCGTTCAGAGTTCTTGCTATAGTTGTGTGAGTGTTTTTATGCAGCGCAATGGCCTTCAGCTTTGACACAGGGATGGGAGAGTAGTTGGACACAATAGCCTCATGGTTTTCTCATGTGTATTCCATGCTTGATGTTCAGCCTGCCACGCAGACTCCTCCTGTTCAGAGTCTCTGTTGGGCAGAATGAGAATAGGAGGAGTTCAGAAATGTTCATAGAATCATAGCATGGTTTGGGTTGGAAGGGACCTTAAAGATCATCTAGTTCCAACCCCCCAGCCCTGGTCAGGGACACCTCCCGCTAGACTAAGTTGTGAATGAATTGTGTTTTGCAATGACTTGATGTGGAGCACGGTGTTTTTTTGGGTGAAGCCCAGAAACATTTCTATAGGGAAGTAGATTCAAATCCCACTTTGTATATTTTTGCTTTAGGATTGAGGGAAATCAACACGGACAGTGCTGAAAGGGAGAAGGTCTCTCGCTCTGCCCTGTGGGGGAGCCCCCCTCTCTTCCCTTGTTTCAGTTCCAGTGCTCAACTGGTTGTACGGCCAGTCAACTTGCAAACCTAGCAAAAGACAAGGAACTTTTTTTCTATTAATTCCTTTTCTTCCATTTTGATTAGTTGGACTGTCTTGCTATAAAGACAGGTGGGAGGTAGGACTTGAAAGCAACA
Organism: Arenaria interpres; assembly: GCA_013399435.1. Lineage (NCBI taxonomy): Eukaryota > Metazoa > Chordata > Aves > Charadriiformes > Scolopacidae > Arenaria > Arenaria interpres. Next base: position 122,715 of record VXAK01024591.1, on the reverse strand, counting down.
GGTAGGAGCGTGCAGTTGGGATTGCAGAGTTGGAAGAGAGAAAAGGAAGGGGGTGCAGTGCAAAGCTGTTCAGTCAACTTCAGCCATAACACAAAATCTCACCCTTAGTCCAGTCAAAGTGAGTTATGTCGCATTATCCTATTGTGTAATAGCATCACAAATCGTTTCTGTTTTTCTCTGCAAAATGATCATTGTATTAAGAAAAAAAAAATCATTTTTTTGACAGTGTCACAGAAACAATTTTTTTTTTCATGTGAACATTATATAATGGTTGGAAAATGGGAACAGCGAGTCTCCTCTAATACTCGTGAAATGGAGGAACTTGTACTATATTGAACTTTAGGAAAATAACCTAGTTAACCAAGTTAGGAGTTTACACTCCATTTCAATACCAGTGAAGATTAAAGGCTTCTAAATAGATGCTCTGAAAAGTACTACAGAGCTCTGTTAACTGGGGTGTTAACCTCAAATTAGGAGGTTCAGATATATCATAAGACATTAAAATTTTAGTCTTCTCATAAAGCCATTTCTTCTTCTCCTCCGCGCTCCTAGCAGTTATATTTGGTATAGTCAGTATTTGTTTTTTAGAATTTCTGGCTTGCGGGTTGTTTTCGTTTGTAGAATTAAAAAATGCTTGGGGTTTATGATGACCGTAACACAATTAGCCCTGTGACAGGAAACTGTAACAGTCTTCTGCAATAACTATAAAGCAGATTAGGAACATTTAATGGAAGGCACAAGTGTAATTTGGAAAGAAGGAGGAAGTCACACTAAAAGATTTGAAGAATGTAATAGTCTGTTACAAAAAAGCCCAAAATACTATGTTCCAGAAGTTAGACAGCTTATTTAATTAATAAAGTGGGGTATTTTTACCTAGTGTAACCAGTGTAAAACAAATGTGTGTGGTTATGTTGGAATGGGAACCTAAAGGCTATTAAAAAAAAGAAGACATTGTTCTGGTTTTCTTCTTTTAACAAAGATCATCAAGAATCAAAATTTCTCTGTAATGGTGCTATGCCTCTGTGTATGGGTATATATACATGGTGTGTGTATATATACATGTAGCACACACAGCATGCATGTGCTATGTGCCTATAGATACACTATCTGTATATATATATACTTTTATAATGGTTTCTTTTTAACTTTTAGGTTAGTCCGTTACCGTGTCACTCTGCAGATCCCTACTCATGTAAAAGGTTTTGTGGGCGACTTCTTGATTGTCAGAATCACTCCTGTATGAAAGAATGTCATCACGTTACTAAATTGGACAGCACTGCAGATGGAAATAAGGTAGGTTGATTTCCTTTTTGTTTTTATTTTTATGTGTTTTATGTAATGTCTTCATTTTTAACTGGAAAATTAAGAATTTGCAGCTGGAAGGCACAGGATCTATTCCAAGTTCCACTGGGAGACTTGTGTGTGTTCTGTTCCCATTGATGCAATGCTTTAGCATCTCCCAGCTTCGGTGTACCTAAGCTGTAGGCTTTTTGGAAGGTTATACAAATTATCCTACACGTAGGGAAATGGAATGACTTAAAGTTTGCTTCTTAAAATCAAGCAAACAAACCTCCCCACCCTTGCATTACAGAGCAGTATGTCATGACTAAAGTATCACAGTAGCATGGTGGGTGGGAGAAGTTAGTTCTCCATATGAAATTACTTCTTTTTCTAGCAGTTTTCTGTAGAGAATTAACAGGCTTAATGGCAATTTTCCAAGGCACTAATATTAAGAGGTCCTTTTATGCCCAGGAAGCAAAATGGAACTCTGTCTCTCTGACCAACAAACACTGGCATTTTTTCTTTTCTTTTAAAGGCATATTTTAATAATTATTTTTACTTTAGGGATATCTTACTGAATAGCTTGATTCCCTTAGCAAAACCACCCCAACTCTTTTTTCTATATTAAAGCTTGTCAGTGGCATCTAACAAACAAATGTTTGGCACCTTCTTTAGTACTTTGTTTTGATTTTGTTAGGCAGGTCCAGAATGTTCGCAGTGTGAAGAGGAGTGTACCAAGCCCCGGCCATCTGGCTGTCCTCACCGATGTGTTCTGCCCTGTCATCCCGGGGATTGCCCATCCTGTCTCCAGATGCTTAAAATAAAGTGTCACTGCAAACTGTCAGTGCTGTATATTGAATGCTTGTAAGTGTCAGAACCGAACCCAATTTTTCATTTGAATGCTACTCACTGGAAACCATTTGAAATGTCTGGGGATAGGAGCTACTCTTACAGCAAGTTAAAAAATTTCTTTTGAAGGCTATAATTTGTAACATAATGCTTTTTCTTTTTTTTTTTTTTAATTTAAAATTTGCCAGTGTTTTAACAGTATTACTGCTAAAATTATTATGAATACAGCATGGAGTCTCATAAGCAGAGCTGTTTCTATAATACAGTAATATTTTGAATTATGCAAATATATAGTGATCTACATAATGTTTATCTATATGAGTTTCTTGTACCGTATGTGAAGAAGAATTTTATAACAAGAATTCAAATTAATGTAGTTAGTGTAAAAGGTCTTTACAAGTAATGTCCTTCAAACTCCAGCTGTTTTAATTGGAAAACTTCTTAGTAATCATTTGTACTTCTTTTTCAATCATTTGTGTGTGGATAGAGTAAGCTAGGCTTTACTAAATATAAGATGGGACTTGCGGGTTTAAGCATTATCATCTGCATATTGCTCTGAAAACCTTCATCCTGTGCATGTATGTGCTTCTTCAAGCATTTTTTTTTTTTTAAATCCTCTACATTTATGTATTTTTGTCTGTAAAGTAGTGATGTTTGTATTAATCCCGCAAGATGTGGACAAATGAGTCCACTTTCCTTTACAGAGAGATATACTTGAAATATACCCCTAATTGTATTGATTAATTGTATTGACTTTTGTTTCTTTTAATTCAGAATTTATCACAAATATGTCTTTTCTTTTACAGAAAACTCACATGTGCTGATGTACAAGAAAAGGAGCTTCTCGTTTCCTGCAAAAATCAGTGTCCAAAAGAGGTAAGCCATATTAGCAAAAAGATGCTTCATTCGATGGATGGGTGGAATTTTGTGGATTTTACTTTCTTTGTAAGATTTTTTTGATACAGATTCGTAGGCCAAGCAGACTAGAGAAGCTCAATCTAAGTGAATATGCTAAATGATAGATGCCAAGGTGGTCAGTGACCTGTACTCGGAGGACAGTTATTAATGTCTTGCTGTCAAATCAGAAGGTTATAGTGAAGGATCAGAGATTTGTTTCTAAGGCATTAATGGCTTGAATGTGGAAACATGCAGATGAGGTTGAACGTGGAAGAGTGTGTCCTCTAACATCATTAAAAACCGGTCTTGAATTTATGTCTCCAGAATAACGGGATGCTGTTCGATTAGGAAAAAAGTTGAGACTTGTGCTTATGATTCTTCTTGTCTTAAGTGCAGGTCTGGTAATTCCTGTCTGTGCGACAATTTGGGGGGGAAGGAGGGGATTTTATACTTAACAAGTGAGATGAGTTAATAATGCCCCACTGTGTTAGTGAAACACATGGTAAGTAGCCTGAAATAGACAAACCAGTTAATCTTTCTGTTGTGTCTGAGTATATCTAAAGGGTTGCTGTAAAGAAGACAAGAAAAATATCCTTATTGCACAATTCCTAGACCATAAACCGGTGTATACAGGCACCAGTAAGGAAGAGTCACGTTAAATGCTATTTTTGAGTTGTAAAGCTTGTGGAGCAGGGGGAGAAATGGTTGGAGAAGCTGCCGAATTTTCATCAGTTGCAGCTTAGACATGTAACCGGATTTGTCCAGTTGTGGATAATACTGCTGTGAGACATGAGGGATAGGCCAAATGACTTCTTCCTGGTCACTCCTAGTGCCATTTTCATGGGCTGCTTGTGTGCTTTCAGAAATCTATGCGTTACTTATTGTATGTTTGTTCTTTTGTTATCATTAGTTGCTGTGCAGGTGACAGCCCTTTCTTCACGCCATTCCCCACCCTAGAGTTAGAAAATTTATGAAGTAGAAAAACCGGAGTAGTCTGGAATACTTTGGAAAGTGTTTCTACTGCTAAACTCCCCAGAATTTCTGAGAAATTCTCCTTCCCTGCAATAAAAATGCATGTAGTAAAGAAAAATATTTTTATCCCATAATCACTTATTATTTTATTGTTCTGGTTTGGCCTTTTACTTTATAGCTGAGTCTCTTTGTCTCATGCAATGCTTAGTTGTCACTCATAAATAATTTGATTCAACCCATTCTCCTTCCCTGATTCCACTTGGGGTTTGTGTGTCATTTTCCCTCATCTCTTGTAGTTCTGAATTCTGCCTCAACCTAAGGGTTCCTGCTTGTTCCTCTGTTTTTCAGACAAGGCTCTGTTAACCCCTCCAGGAAGGCTGTGCTCTCTGCCGTCTGCCTACTTGTGTCTTCCACTTCTTGTCCTTGTAGATGCCTTTCCGATGTCTTTTTTCTGTAAATGAATGTGCCTGTCACAGTTTTCTCGTCTGGATGTCTGAAAGCTCTCTTCCTGGCAGAGGAACACTTTCGGATATTATTTCATTGTCCTTTTACTTCTTAATTTTGTCCTTTCATTTCCCTCTCTGTTACTTTGGTTTTATTTGCTCCGAGACTTCTTCCTCTTTATTTTCAGGAGTGTTTATAATCTCTTAACATGAACTGTGTGTTCCTGTACTTCAGCTTCTCTTCAGAGATACTGGGGCTTTTTTTCCCTATCTCATCTTTGATTCTGATTAATGTAACTGTTCTGATTTTTCTGGACGTATTCCCAAGACTCAGTCTGGGGTTTAACATCCATGTAGTAGTAGTACTTAATTCTAGTTTGCATTTCAGAATTGCCTGGTTCCACAGATGATGTCTTTTTTACTTAATGCAGTGTGATGTGAAAGAAAGCTTAGGACAACAGATCCCACTTTAGTTTTATAAAGCTTTTATTTAACTCTAAAATTCTCATTTTAGAGAATCTATCTCACCATAGATGCCTTGAAAAATAAGGTTTTATGCAACTTCTGCTCTCTAGAGAATCTTTTTAGTGTAATTGATGATGTAAACATGCATGGTCTTCCCTGCCTGTGATTCTAGCTCTTACTGGCTTTCATGAAAAATAAAAGTATTAGTGTAGTCCTGTTTTAGGTAGTACCTATCTTTGTGTTACAGTTTATCCTACTTTCCTCAGATCCTATTTTGGTAACTTCATATGTAGTGTATGGGGGTTTTACTATTATTTTTTTTTTTCTAAAAAAATCTGTTCTGGTTTCTCTGAATATTGAACAGTGCTAGGGATCTTTTGTCTGTTTTATAAAAATACAGTATTTGTCTGCATCATTGAGAGAATCAGCTACCTGTATCCTAATGCGATTTGTACTGATAGTTCTCTTTTAAAGGAATCATTGATAAACACGATTTGAAGGAGCAGCCTTAACAGATATAACCCTCCCAGCGCCCCATCAGCAAATACAAACCAAACCCAGTGAGGGGACCTCTTGACAAGAACTTAGAAACCACTTGGCCAAAAGATGAGATGGATAAGACTACTGAGTTCAGAACACTTAAAGTTTACAAATCAAATATGTCTGCTCAAAACTAAATTGGAAATGTTCTGTGGGTAGTACCGACAGCCTCGAGTAAATTTCAAATTAGTGTTTTATGAGAGTTTTCTTACTCAATGTCAGAAGCTGACCTTGGGGCATTAACAGAGCTCAGCAAAGCTGCTGTTTGCAAAAAAACAGTGTGCACTGTCACAAGCTCAGTCAGCTTCAGTTCAGGAGAATACAGGATTTTACTGGGGCCTTAGTTCTGAGATGTTTTTCTTTTTGGTTAATGGACGTTGTGGTAGACAGTATAGTATTGCGTTTGAATTACAGGTAGCATGGTACATGTGGGGATTATGAAACTCAGTTATATTGTCTGGTGCCTTGAAAAAAAATACAACGGCAACTTTGAAAGTCTTGAATGCTTTTGTTCTGGCTATGGCAGTGTAAAACTATAAAAATGGCTTCTAGTATTATACAGCACAGCTCACGTTTCCTTTCTGCTTTAGGGAGAAGCAATGTCTTTGATATTGCCACAGCTGTGAGATGAGAAGCTTTAATTAAAATGTTCTTTCTCTTGTTTGGTAGCAATAACAAAATATCCTGTTGAAGGAAATTTAACTTTTTTTTTAATCAGGAGTGATTAAATGCTTATGATCATGTTTGCAGATGTTTTGGGACAATTCTTACATAGAAGTTGTAACATTCTATTAGTTTTCATCGTTTACATATTCATATCAGTATTTGTAGATCTGTTAGTATTTTTTTTTTGACAAAACTGTACTCGTACTGTGCACTCTGCTACTGTGTTGATGTAAAAGACAGGACCCCATTGTGATAAATTTATTTTAACGTGATAGCATAGCAGAGATAATGTCATAAATTTTAAGAGTATGTGATTATTATTTTTTTAATAAGTGAAATAAAATTTATTTCTAGAATTCTGTAAACACACCTTGAAACTGTATGTGTGTTGCAAAATGCACAGCTTTGGTCCATAATGAGAAGGTTTTCTTCAATGCCTGGCTTAAGCAGTGGAGGTTTTTGTCAGATCTCTGGAAGCAGGGCCACCGTTAAACTGAAGAGTCTACCGCTTGGTTTGGAAGGGATAAACTTATCTTTCGTACTTGAGATTGCTGCTCAAAGGTGCTGTTTTCTTTATTAACAGGTTGTTTTCTTTATCCTCAGGTACGTATTAACTAACAGGTTGTGTTTATTGCCTCCTGGTGGAAATCAGTTAAGCCTCCATAAACGTTGACGGGTTTTATCATCGTCAGACATAATATTAAGACTTAAATGTGTTGCCTACAGGGAAAATACTTGTAGGATTATTTTTGTTTGTTTATTTTTTTGTTTTCAGAGCTGTGCATTAAATGCCTTTCTTTTAAAGGTCTGGCCATGTCAAACATAAAGCCTGTTCATTTTGGCCTGTAGTCCGTGAGCTATTGACAAGAGACCTTGTATGGTAAAAAAGATCTATGGGGCACACGCTTTCTATTTTAGCACCAAGTAGCTTAGCAGGGACACTTTAAAAAAAGCAAAAATGAAAAAGAAATCATTTCCCACTACATTATTTATCCAGAAGCAGCAGGATTTTTGTGCCATTCATTTTGCTGCTGCTCCTCTTGATTTCTTTTTTTTTTTTTTTTTAAATATTGGTTTTGCATTGGAGGGAGTAAGAAGGAAGTTACGCTGCCAGCTTCATTCTTTCCCTGCATCCCTGTGGATGTAAACTGTGCAGTTCTATGTGGAGAACTAAATGTGTAGATTTGGGTTTCAGTATTGGATTAAATGTATTTCTGTGCTATACAAATTGTTTTTGCAATGATGGTGGTCGTTGGTGAGGAGACTCAGCTGTTAGAGGCCATGGTCCTGGCTGGAGCGTAAAAGGTCTAAAGACAAGTTCCTCCCTTCAGCTTTTCACAATGAGGCAAAATGCAAGATAGATTTGCTGATGTTGTGCCTGAACAACCCTAAATTCCTTCTTTGATAAGATGACCAATTTATATATATGTATTTTTTTCCCACTCCACTCCAGATAAAGCAAATAGGTTAGTTCTGCTACATAAGGCTTCAGCAGAGCAATTGAGCCAGTGCCACTTAGTGAACAGCTGGTTCTGATATGGAAGAGGCTTAATACAAGGATGAATGAAGGTGGTCTAAAGGAAACAACTGCTTGTATTCTATTATTTAAAAAAAAACAAAACCCAAGCACTCCCCCCCTCAAAAAAACCAACAACAAAACAAAACCAGCAAAACTAAATGAAAAGTTGGAGCAAGAGATGTTAACAATAAGGAAATTTTCCCAAGGACTGAATTGACACCTGACCTCACATTGTTTTCAGTAGTGGCCTTGGCAGCAAAAAAAAAGGTTGGCATTTTCTGCTGAAAATTTGTGGAGCGTTGTCAGTATGTGACAGTTGAGGAGATACATGTGTTCTGCAGATGGATCTGGGGCATGTTGTTAGATACAGAAAAAACAGTAAGTGCATGTCAAGGCTAATAATAAGCTCTTGGGAAACGGGAAAAATTCTTATTGTCACAGGCATGATTAGCTGGGGAGAAATGCAAATGAGAGTTGAAGATGTATTGGGGAAGATGTTCTGTTAAGAATAAGGTGCAATTAAGGCATTGTACAAAGTCCTTCCTGCTGAGATGTCATTTGGAATATTACATGCAGTTCTGGCTACCGTATTCAAGAAACACTGATTTAAGCTGGTTGAAATTCAATGAAGGGGATATACTATGGGAATAAAGAGCCTTTTATGAAAGGACAGTAGAGAAATATTTCTATATGAGGATAAGAACTACGAGGTTTAGGCTGGCTAAAATAAACATAAGAAATTCAAAAAAAGCTCTTGCGCCTTGCAGTGAGCTCCTGGAAGAGCCTCCTTAGGGAAGCAGTAGAAAGGGGGCGGAGTGGGGGACTGTTTTCATGGTGAGACTTCGTCCAGTCCTAGAGGGATCACAGGAGGTGCCTGCCTTTGGGAAGACAGGGCTGAATGTGATGACTTAGGGGCTCCTTCTAGTCCTGTCTGAAATGTCCTGAAGTGGTGACTGAAAAAAACAACCAACCAACCCGAGCCTAAACAGCAAAGTCCCTGTCAGTGTAATTATAATTTGTGAGTGGCATGGACATGAAAATATGTACGTCTGTTCCATAATTTTTAATGGGAAAGTTCTGCATTCTGTTTAGGGGTGTGTTTTGTGATAGGAGCTCGGAGGCTGAGCCTGTTCCAATGGACTACTGAGAACCCAATTTACTAATCAACATGAAGTGTGTACACCTGGGGTTTATAATTATCTTATGTAGTACTCTCATTCTTGTGGATGAAGTGTTGTAGGATGTATATTTTTAATAAATGGGAAAAAGTGTGTCTTAAAATTGTATGTCTTACAGCATTTTGCAAGTTGTGTTAATCCCTTGGTGGCAGCGAAGAGGTGAAATTTCACTTTTAATAAAGAATACTATCCAAAGCCATTTAAAGTAGTTTGGGGATTTAAAGCTACCTTTATAACTAAATCAACTGGATATCTTATGGAATATTCCACTTTTCAGATATTAGCGGTATTGGGTTACGTAATTGAAAATGAAAAATCATTATTGTGAAGATTTCTTACGGATATGTGTATGAGCAAGGTATATTTTCAGTCAAGTTCTTAACAGAAAAAATGTGTTTGCTTTCTTGTCATTTTAATCTAATATAATGCTGGGAGCACAGCTACAGTCCTAATGGTCAGCATCTTCTAATTAGTATCTCTGTTCTTAACACAGCAATCGAATGATAATATTTTCATTATAAATGTTAAAAATTGCAGTAAAAAAATGCTCTATCTCACAGATGTTAGAAATGGGATAATCTGCCAAATGCAGGAATTTAGGATTCTGTGAAATTGTTTTGGACATGATAAGGATATTGGTGACCTGTATTTGACTTTTGCGTAGTTCAGAAGGCTCTTGCTTGCAAAAATTTTTTGTGGTATTTTTGCTTCTGATCCTCCCCTATTTCTTTGTTGACTCTCATCTACAAGTCGCTACAGTACACTGCAGTTTTCAGTTTCTTTTTACCTTATCTACTTTTACCCCCCACAAAAAGTATAGATCGCTAAGGTAATCGTTATATAAATTATTGTGGAGATCAATTGAAACACTTGAAAGGAGAAACTGGTTTTTAATCGAGCAGGGCCAATAACAGATAAATCATTCTACAAGAACCAAAATACACTAAGTAACAAGCGAACATTTGCCAAAAAAAAAATAAAAAATCAACTATTTCACAAGTGGAAAAACTGATAAGCGGAATGAGTTTTCTATTAAGTTGCTGTGTCTGAAATGAAACCAGTTCATAGATTCTTTGTAATTTTGCAATAATTTATTGGTGTGGGGGTTTTCTTTGTGTTTTTTTGTTCTTTGCAGTTGCCCTGTGGTCACCGGTGTAAGGAGGTTTGCCATTCAGGTAGCTGCCCTCTGAACTGCAGCCAGAAGGTTAAACTGCGATGTCTCTGTAAGAGACTGAAAAAGGTAAATTTTTAAGTTACAAATTTGAGAACAATGCATTTTCTTTGCATATTCCTAGGCTAAATTGGATAGATTGTCTCTGGTTAAAATTAAAGATTAAAATAAGTCCGGTTACTCTAGTAGAGCCTTAACAGTTCACATCAGCTGAAGATCTGGACTGCAATATCAAAAGATTCACTGGAGAATATAAAATCCTGTTGGTTCTAAACTCTGTTACCTGCCTGATTTACAACAGCTTTATCTTCAAGCACGCTGGAATTTTTGTAGCTCCATTGGGAGAAGAGCCAGATGACCTGGAGTAATTTGAGAAGAAAAAGAATACTTTTTTCTGATGTTATTTGGAAAGTTGATAATTATGTATGTATATACAAGCACAGATGTTGTGAATCTCAAACTAACGTAATCAGTTTTGGTTCTCTGCAGGCCTAAAATCAGCTCCCTTAGCTTCTTACAAAGATAAGAGACAAAGTCATGTAATGAGTTTATTAGAGCTATATAGCATTACGAGGGGAAGAACAGAATATAATGTTAAGTCTTGGCAAGTAATAGTGACTTAATGAAAAATATCATTCTCTGGCTTAATTAAAAGGTGCTTAAGTTATTTTTCTGGACCCAGTTAACTTCTGGGCCTTCCAAACAGGCTACAGTTCCCCAGAGTTCTCAGCTTCTCCACAAATTGTCTTGTGCAACCAAAAGCCTTGCAGGTGGGGTGTTGAGCAGGAGAAGGGATGGCTTGCACAGAACAAGTGCTTCAAATTCAGATCTCTGCTTACAGACAACCTTTTTTCTTTTTTTTCTTTTTTTTTTTTTTAATTTTTACTGCAATATTAGGAGGAGGGGAGGAAATGAAAGTGATAATTATTTTTTTAGCCCTTCACCAAACCTTGCCCTGTACTTGCAGCCAGTTAAGAGAATGTATAGGGAATTATGAAGTCTCTGAAGGCCAGCTTTTTCTGCCTGAGGGCAGAAGGTTATCTTACTTCGTCTTAGGCAAACAAGTGAGAAAAGAAAAGAGAGGAGAAATTAAACCGGACAATTTGATTTATTCTTGCTTTCAGCTCAGCTTATCAGAAAGAAGGAAAAGAGAAAAGGACAATTTAATACAGAATTACAGGTTCAAATAATGTTTAATCATTAGCTTTATTTTCTGTGTAACCAATGTTTGACTAAATAAGAATGTTTTGTAATTATTTACATAAAGAAATGGACATTAAAACTAAAATTTTATATAGGAAATGATTATAAATGACTGAAATTATACTTAACAGGAAGTACAGTGCAGCAAGATACGAGAAGGCCAAGTTTCACTGGAATGTGATGCGTTATGCAAGGAAATGAAACGGAAAGCATCTGAGGTAATGTATCCGTTGGAGCTATAATTTTGTCTGGGCGCTTCAAGAACCACTAGGAAAAAATGAGCACAGAGTTATTTTTCAAGGCAATATGAGGAAAAAAAATACAACAGAAGTAGATGTGCGGTTTAATAGCAGTTGCTTTTTCAGGCTTGCATTTGGCTTAGTGGGGAGAATGAATTATTTTTATTTTTTTTTAAATTTTTAATTTGTTAGAACTGGTTCTTTCTTCTTTGGCTGAGAACAAGTGATGATTGGTGATGAGAAAGGGGTCATTGCTGATGAGGAGTGCTGTAGGATCAAGGCCAGGCCACTTCCCAGGGCATTGTTAGATCTGCTCTTCCCCATGAAAGTTTTGCAGCTGTGGAATGCTCAACGTGTCCAGCGTGAGGAGTGTAACCCTGTCACCCTGTCACGCTGCAGGAGGTACCCTCTACCAGAAGAATGGAGTGTTTTCAGCAATTTATAGTACTTTTAGCCTGCTGTCAACGTGGCTTCTAGTTCTGCTGGTTTATGAAGTGAAGAAATTGGTGAATGCTGTCACCCAGAGAGAAGGAATATCACCCTTGCTTTTATAAGCCTTTTGTAAAAACTTAAGCAAAAAGAATTGGTGCGCAACTTGCTTGGGTTTTATCAGCCGCTGGTGAGGCCCCACCTCGAGGGCTGTGTCCAGTTTTGGGCCCCTCACTACAGGAAAGACATTGAGGTGCTGGAGCGGGTCCAGAGAAGGGCAATGAAGCTGGTGAGGGGTCTGGAGCACAAGTCCTATGAGGAGAGGCTGAGGGAGCTGGGGTTGTTCATCCTGGAGAAAAGGAGGCTGAGGGGAGACCTTCTCGCTCTCTACAACTACCTGAAAGAAGGGAGTAGCAAAGTGGGGGTTGGTCTCTTCTCCCAAATAATGGGCGATAGGACAAGAGGAAACAGCCTCAAGTTGCACCGGGGGAGCTTTAGATTGGGTATTAGAAAAAGTTTCTTCATTGAAAGGTTTGTCAAACATTGGAAGAGGCTGCCCAGGGAAGTGGCAGAATCGCCGTCCCTGAAGGTATTTAAAAGATGGGTAGATGTGGTGCTGAGGAACATGGTTTGGTGGTAACTTGGCAGTATTAGGTTGATACTTCCACTTGATCTAAAGGTCCCTTCCAACCATAACGATTGTATGCTTTGGTTCCTATTTCTTGCCCCTGCCATTGTAATCCTTGGGGAGGAATGGTCTCATGCAATGAGCAAATGACAAGTTTCTTCAATAAACAGTGCTACAGACGTGTACCTTCCTCACAGAAGAACTTGGATTTACCTGTTTGACATTCTTTATATGGAGTTATAAAGTTATATTTAAATTCTAATTTAAAGTTAGTGCCTAATAGGCACTTGGTATGGAGAAAAACTGTACAAGGAGCTGCCCTGGTGTTTCACTGCCATCGACTAAGCCTGTGGTGACTTGTAAATGACATACTAGAATGATCTCCTATTATACGCACTTGACAGAAGTAGTTTATTATGTCAATTACTGTTAATGCATCAAGACAGGAAAAAGTCTGTTCAACACTGCAGACGTTTCCGAAGATATTTTAGTTTGCCCAGTTGCAAAATAACCATTTATTTCCAAAACGAAAGTGTGTTAACTCTTAATAAAACTCTTCGTGTGTGGCACCTGGTGAGTGCACTTCTCAGGAACTGAATACGTCTTTACTGTGCGTTTTGTTAAAGAAATAGTTCTGGAAATGTTTTTCCATAGTGTGATTATAATCACAGGGTAAGCTTCCCTCCGCCTATGTATTTTATACCTATGTATCCTATAGAAACATGACCACAGTGGTGTAAACAGAAGCTGTTCTGTGGCTTTTTTCCCACATTTGTGGGTCACTTTTTCTTTTGGAGCTGAAGTTCTGCCGTTAGATGGCAGTGAAATACCAGATGCTTGTTGTGCAGGTTTTTCCACACCAGACCGCGATTTCTGGCTGTGAGTGGATGAAAAGGTCTTTAATACACTTCTCTAAAGAGAGGCTCTGCCATTGTGTTAATGAAATTCTCAGTAATGGTTTTATTTGATAGATGGTTTAGCAATTTAAAAAAAAATTGTCTGAAAACGTGCAAATAGGAGGATTCCATTGACCCTGCCCTCAGCGCACACTGTCTGAGCGCTAAAGCACGTGTGTGTGTGTTTCTCCTTAGTCCTCAAGAGCTCTTGAATTGCAAATTGTTTGGAACAAATTCCACCTGCGCAAACCACATTTAGTAAATTACTGTCACGGTTAGTATGCAAATCATCCGGTTATTAGAATCCAGACTGGTTTTCATTTCAAGTTGTCAATTGTATTTTTACATCTAACTTTTCTAAGGTAGTGATTCAGTGGCTGCAGCACTGAAGGTGCAAGAAATGTATACGAGAAAGCAGCAGACACATACACATGTTCCCCAGTGTATTCTTCCTGCTGCTACTATTACCCTAGTGGTCTCTGTCCATGGGAATTCTAGAGATCGAGCTGGTGTCCTTCTGTTTAATGGTCTTTGCTGGATTTATCTCCTGTTAGACTGCCTAATTGTTTTTCAGTTGACATAAACTTTTGGCAGCTAGAAATGTCCTGTAGCGCTGAATTTCTAGATTTAGCCAAATACTATGTGGGAGTAGAATACTTCCCTCTGTTATGAACCAGCCTCCTGGTTCATTTCATTTTATGCTTTTGCTTTTGTATTCTGAAAAATAATTATTGATGTTTTATCCCTATTTGGCATCTTCACACTCTTCAGGATTTTATGCCTTGTTATTTTCCTGATGAATCCCAGTTATGCATCTCTTTAGATGAAGCCACTCCACCCTCTTGTCTTTTGTATATGTTCAGGCTTTACATGCTTTTGTTATTGCAGGACCAAAACTGAACGCAGGAACTGAGATTCGAGTGCATCGTGTGTTTATATACTGATACTTGTTTCTGTACCATTCTTTTCTTAATAATTTCTAGTAATTAATTTGCTGTCTTGAACACTACACGGCACTTCTATAGAATTATCAGTTGTAACTCGCATGACTTCTTTCCATATGACTTCCTGATGGTGGAGCATTTTTAATTACATTTGGCTTGCATCACACCAAGAGCTTTAAAGCAGTTTGGTTATGCGTTATCCAATATATCTTGTATTTGGTACAGATACGGAGGTTTCATTTTGCTCTAGTAGTCAGGGAATATTTAAAGTCCTTGGAATGAAGTATGTATGTGTAAATTATATATATATGTAGGAATTACCTGTATGTGTCAAATGTACTGAATTGAGGATGAAGTTGCTGAAAACAGAATAACTGTCTGTAGGGTTTTTCCTGGTTGTTTGTGAACAAACTATTATTTTTAGGCTTTATCTTTGTCAGTTAAGCTTATCAAGTTGAAGTCAGAAGTTCAATTTTTGACCTTGTAGCACCCATTATATGCTTCATGTTTTCCAAACAGTAGAAGATGCAGCTTTTTCTGAGAATATTTTGTAATCTGAATAAGTTAAGAGCTCACTTGATGGAAGTTTTGCTCACTTTTGCTGAGTACCGTTCTATAGCAGTAACTAGGACCTTACAAGAAAATAGATTTAGCTGCTGTTTACGATAATTACTTGTCTCTTTGTATGTCTGGACAGATAAAAGAGGCAGAAGCCAAAGCTGCTATTGAAGAAGAGAAACGAAGACAACAGGTACCAACCTTTCTACTTCCTCCCCCGCCTTGTTCTTGTTAGTAAATCATTTAATTTACATGCAACTAAAGATGTGTTAAATCTTTAATCATATAATTTGTAATGTGATATGCACAGTCATTCCTGTCAGCTGTTAGCTTACTCTAATGTGTGCTGTGGGTGATTTGCAGTAGTTAAGAGCCCACGTTTTCCAAAACAATTTTCATAATTTTATGAAAAATGATGGTTAATCAGTTTAATCTTGCGTTGCTATACCTGTGTATAGTATAGCTTGGTTTTAAAATACTAGGCATTCCTGATTTTAATCACTTTGTAATGCCATAAACCCCACAGAACTGCTGAATAGCCTCCATAGAGAATTAAATATTGGGTGAAGCTTCCCTCCTCCCTCCCGTCGTGAAAGACTGAGGAAGCCTAAATAAGCCTTTGTCCTTCAGGGTCTCTGAGCTGGGGGGGGTAAAAATGTGTGTTTACTGTTGCTGCTGTTGTGGTGAGCATATGTTATCAGCATTGTAATCCGAGAAACTTCTGTGCCAGCTGCCTGGAGGCCCTAATACTAATTGTATTTGAGGCAACAAAGGTAAGCGTTGGTGATGGGTAGGTCAGGTTTGTCATATGAAGGCTACAGTTGTAACGTGTTCCCTCCAGCCAGTTCCCACGTGTGCCTGTGCCTCAGCTGTGGACACCAAATCATGTTCTAAATCCAGCGTGTGTTTTCTGACCCACCTTTTACTCAGTTATCCCAACGGTTCTGTAGTAGGTCATACTTGTGTTTTCACATGGATGTCACACTCCATTTTTACCGCAGTGCACTCCCCCCCTGCTTGAAATGGGGCACAGGAGGGCTACTCACAGAGCTGGTCCCCATGTGCTGTTCTCCCAGTCTCGTTAGGGTGGACAGTTTCTCTGTGGGTCACAACTTCTGTTATGCATACTTTGATTAATTGCCTAGAGATGTTATTAAAGCTCAACATGAGCCTGCAGTCCGTGCTTGCGGCCTGGAAAGCCATCCGCATCCTGGGTTCCATCAAAAGCAGCGTGGCCAGCAGGGTGAGGAAGGGGATTCTGCCGCTCTGCTCCGCTCTGGTGGGATCCCACCTGGAGTACGGCCTCCAGCTCGGAGGCCCTCAGCACAGGAAGGACATGGACCTGTTGGAGCGAGTCCAGAGGAGGTCACAAAAGTGGTTAGAGGGCTGGAGCACCTCTGCTATGAGGACAGGCTGAGAGAGTTGGGGTTGTTCAATCTGGAGAAGAGAAGGCTCTGGGGAAACCTTATAACGGCCTTCCAGTACCTGCAGGGGCTACAGGAGAGATGGGGAGGGGCTCTTTATCAGGGAGTGGAGCGATAGGATGAGACGGTTTTAAACTGAAAGAGGGAAGATTTAGATTAGATATTAGGCTGAAATTCGTTACGGTGAGGGTGGTGAGACACTGGAACAGGTTGTCCAGAGAAGGTGTGGAGGCCCCATCCCTGGAGGTGTTCAAGGCCAGGCTGGATGGGGCTTTGAGCAACCTGGTCTAGTGGGAGGGGCCCAGGGCAGGGGGGCTGGAACTAGGTGATCTTTCAGGTCCCCGGCAACCCAAACCATTCTGTGATTCTACGTCTCCCAAGCAATGCTCTAGCGAGGCCAGCTTTTGTTTCTCAAGGGGGACTGTCTCTGCTCATCGTGCTGGAAAAGTGTGCAGTTACGTCCCTCTTGTCTAGCAGCCCCACGCTGTTTTGTGATCATCTTGTAATGTTTGTTGTTACGTTCATGCCTCAACTGTCTACAATATCAGTCACGTATTCCCTCATACAACTCGTAGACAGTCCATCCAATTCCTTGTGTTCTCGCAGTTGGCCTTGGAAGCGTTAGTTCTGGGGCAAGGCCCTGGAAGCGTAGCTTGCACACAGGTGGCTGAAACGTGGTGTTAGGCAGAGGTAATCTGGAACGGTTGGTTCTGCGAGCGAAGTACTGAAATGTACTAATGGGCTTTTACACACGTAAGGAATGTGCTTGCAATTCTAGAGCTAGAAATTCAAAGTTGCTGGTGTTTGTATTGCACTGACTGTGTGTTCATGCATTCCAGAAGGCATCCTGCCTCAAAATCCCTTTAACTTACAGTCCAGTAATGAGGCTACTCTCAAACTGCAGCAGATTTGCTCCAGCATAGTGTGCAGCCTTATTTTTGTCTTGATTCTCCAGCAGTGACTCTGCAGTCACATCACTGTTGCTTTCTAGTGTACGTTGGCTGAAGCCTCACGATCAGCAGTCCCCTTGTGCAGGGAATGGCAACTACGTGTTTTGGGATGGATGCAGCTTCAGGAACAGAAGACAGTAGATCAACAACAGTAAAAATAAAAGTAGGACAAAACCAATTAAAAAAAGGGTGTACCTTAAAAAAAAAAAGGGTAAACCAATAAAAAGGGCAGCAGTAACTAATAGATAAGCTCTAGAATTGCACACAAGTACTAACCTCGGCTACTGCTGCCTTTTATCTGGAATGGATTCCTTTCCAGTTTGATCCCCTAATCTGCCATCTGGTGATGCAGGCTGGAGGACATCACTGTCATAGGGTGTCGGGTCACATTAAGGGTATATATGTATTGAGTAGACTCCCTTCTGACATAAGTTTGCATCTTGTACCACCTTCCTGATCTCATTAGCACATTTTTATATAGAGAGTCCATCTGTTTCTCAAAGCTTCTTGAGACCTGTTTTGATTAATACTTCATTAAATCCTTTAGATACAAATGAGTTAGTGCTCTGGTAAGTCTGCACATTTATATTTTAGTATTTGCTATATTTGGTAGCAGCTTCTGCTAATGCCATTTACAGATGGAATCACTTGTTTCCTAGTGGAAGGGAGAGGGCTTTGTTGGACTTCTCGTCGTGGCCCGAGCAGCCAAACTTTCCCTCTGCTTCCAATTCAGAGGCTCCGTGTGGGGCCAGGGTGTTCGTAATTGATGGAGGTGGAAAAACGATCAGGGCTTCGATTATTTAACAATTCAGACCAAGGTCTCGCTGTCCCGCTCTAGCGTAAAAGATTTGGTTAAATTTTTGAGCCAACGAAAATTAGTAATAGTTGAGAGTTTCAATACTGAAAATCAACGTCTCAAGCCTGATTCTAATTTAAAGAGTTGTATGGAAGATTTCGTTTCCTTTTTTCTTAGAAAGAAAAATGTTTTAACAGCTCCTTGGAAGTTACAAAAGTCAGCTGCCCCCTCCTCTTGCGCCCCCCTTAGCCCCATGCAGTGCAAGAGCTGCAATTTCAGGATATCCACTTTGTGTCTGTACAGTCACTGTTACTTGCGGTCGTTTTCCCATGGGGCTGCTACATCTTCCAGTGCAGAAAGAATATAGAGAATATCATCACATGGAGGAGCAGAATCCAGTACTTGAGCAACACTAAATTAGACATTACCTAACATAAAATTGTTTTGAGTATACAGTTGAAATAAATGCATTTTGTTTTACTTCTAATATGTATATACGCAAAGAAGTTGAGTTCTTACTCCAAACAAAAAGCTTGAGCTTGTTTAGCTTGAAAAATTAAGGTAGTCTGAAAACTGGGCACACCTGTTAACTTCATTATTCAGAGATGATTGAGGTGACACCTTGGGAATGATGACAGTTACATAAAATCCGTAGGTAGCTTTTCAAGGATAGTGATGGCTTCTTTCTCGTATTCTGTGCCCACGAACCTTTTTGCGTTCTGTATTTTGTTTTTTTACAGTGTATTTATTTTTAGCAGTGTTTTTAAAAAGAGCACTAGGAAAGCAATTCAGTACCCATTATATAATTGTTCAAGCCCTATATTTTAATTCCGATTACTGCAATTCATGAAGCACTCTGCTTTTAAAACTTACAGATGACAAGGTATATAATAACTAGAGAAGCCCCAGTTTTTATTTAAAGTCTGTGTAAAATGAAATACTGCCATATTATCTATAAAGCCTTAAGAACTCTGCACTCGCCTCCAGATTTTGGATTTTGAAGAACCGTTTCATTAAAATACTTTGCTTTTCTAAAAGAGGATTAGCTGGTTGAAAGTAATCTTGTTTCAAATAGCAGGCTGGGGAACTTTGTCTGAACTCTTCTCCCATATCGTCAGAGAAATGCCAACAATTTCTGCCTTTATTAGATACAAAGGAATAGACATCAAAATGGGTCCCTTTCTGCTGCTAACAGTGGTGTCTGGCACGAGAAGGGAAGGAAGGTCTGCTTTGTGAAACGAATATTCTGACGAATACTTGCTGTCAGTAAGGGAAGGCCAGACGTCGGGCAATCTGGAGTTCCAAAGGAAAATTGTATTTACTGGACGACTTCTCTGCCCATTTCTCAAAACAGTCTTTTTCTTGTTTTCTTTAATGCACGTGCCTCATTGTCTTAGTCCCGCTCTTCCTGGCAGCGCTGCAGGAGTGGGGATGTACATTTATTTCCTCTCGTGGCCAGGCTTTGGCTCTCTTCACTCTCCGCATTTCTTCAGCTCGATCTTGTGCCTTTTGCCCAGCCAGTCCTGCTGCTCCCATCTCCCTTCTCTGCTCCCCAGCTCCTTGTCCCACGCCTTCTCTAGTTGCTGACAATTCTACCCAAAAATCAGACTGACCTTTTCTGGTTTTGGTCTGTCTCATCTCTCCTTTAGAGCATCTTTTCTGATTCTCCCTAGTGGTTAGATGGCTCCTCATCCGAGTCTTGTTCCAGGCTGCCTAATTCCAGTTCTATTTCAGCTTTTTTTTAGTTGTCTGTATTCTCCCTTTTGAAAGGATTCGGAGGGGGATGAGGAACAGGGATCAGAGGTTCCTACTGTTCTTTCCAGACATCACCCTGAAATTGCTGCTCTGGGTGGAAGCTGCTTGTTTTTCCAGTTGCTTTGCTTCATTTTTGGACCTAAAAGCATGTGCTTTCTTTGGAAGGATGCGATGTACCTACTGCAGTCGTACATGAGTGACTAAGTGTTAAGTCACAACACTTAAAAACAGGAATCTTTTTGTGCATGTCTAACATTATAACTATTAATCTAAAATTCAGCTGAGGATGCAAAAATATAAAGAATTGGGGGGTAGATTATTAGATTTTTATATTGTATTAGTTATATTTTATTTAGATTTTTATATATTATATTTATTTTTAGCAGAGATCCCATCTGTATTATGGGGGGAGATCTTTGAAGATTTCAGCGTATGCTCATATACTTTATTGTAATAGCTTAAATTCTTACGAGCGCTTTTCTTTAATAGGAAAAATAATTAGTTTTGATGTATTTCATGGAAATAACAATCTCCTTTTGGGCTTAATGTATTCAGCCTGAGTTAAAAGTCTAATGTAAAACTCCAGTTGGTTGCATTTTTGGCAATGTTTTTTATAGGAAACTAAACAATGGTTTAATGCTTGGAAGCAAAGTGGTTTGTAGCCGTGGGATATAGTGCTTCCATCTCATCTGTAAGAGATGTGTAACTTCCATCGGCTGCCAGTTATTTTTATAAAACCTTTTTTGGGGATTTTTATTTAAGATCTGCACATTTCCTTGTTTTTAATTCTGAGACAGATGTCAGCCACTTCTGTTTTTCTTCATCTAGGCTGAACTGGAAGCATTTGAAAACAGATTAAAAGGGCGACGGAAGAATAAGAGAAGAAAGGACGAAGTGGAAGTTGAACAATCATCGTGGCAAAAATACAAGAACCTCATTATGTTGCCAGTGTTGGGAGTTGCTGTTGTGATGGTCGCGTGGCTCATGGTCTACAACGACTGAAAGAACTCGATATTTAATATACCTCAGTCGGGCTGTAGGTAGCTTACTCCTAGAATGTTAGTCTGTGTGTAACAGAACTTCATATGCATCGATGAGGTATGGATGTACGTATGCTCTTTGCCTAGAAAAGTGCAGAGGAGGGAAGAAATGTCACCTTTTGTGTTACTACATCCACGGCACCAAACTGGATTCAGACACCGACAGTAGATTTTAGTCTACACAGAAGTGCTGATGTAATCCGTCTGACTGAGAGCCGTTAGCATCTCTTCTATTAATATATTGTGTTATTTTTCCTTCTCTCCATTTCATAATATTAAAAATAGCTTAGTATAAAATGCTTTATTGGATATTTGTTTCCTGTAAAATCAGTTTAGTGGTTTATAGAAGATTAATGTTCTTATGCTAGTCTTTATGTTGTATCATACAATGATTTCTGTGCTTCATGTCAGTCTTAATTATAACTAACGGGGAACTTCAGATCATCGAGGCCTGAATATTCTGGGGCCTCACGTCAGAACTTTGTTCAGAGAAAGGAAATGCGACCTGGCTTTCAAGTCAACTGTATCACAAACAATAAAATGGCCCCTTTACAGACTGTGGGTTTGGGGTTTGGCTGTTGTTTTTCCCTGCCCTCTTTCCTCAAAATCAAACCAGTTGAAAACTTCACGTAGTGGACAGCCGCATACGCTGAGCGTGGATGTGAAGTAGTTCCAGGGCACAGGGCTGTGTTCTCATCGCTGCCAACAGCAGAACAGCAATTTGAAATTGAGCTTAGAGCATCACTTGACTGTTTGTATAGATAAATAGCACGTTTGGATATTTGCATAGGTGTGCAAAACCATAACTGAACAGCCTAACAATACGATTATATGTCGTCCTGAAGCCATCTGGATGGTGCTTGTTAATCATGTATAAACTCTCTCTAGCTAATACTTTAAACGCTTAAATATTTTCTTACGGTTTGGAATACCTTGCTTTTGGGGTATCAGTGCTGGTTGGTCAGTCTCAGTTAGTGAGAGGTTTATTGACACAGCGACACGATTATTTGCGAGGCTACACTCCCTCAGCTGAGGGGCTGCAAGTTAAATTCAGGGGCGGGGGAAGTCAGAAAACGGAATTTTTAAACCTGGGCTGGAAATTTTATGCTGATTTTATACTTAAGTGGGTAACGGAAAAAGCGCTCACAAGATCCTGTGACAGATGAGGTACAAAGCCAAAGGGCATTAATTTGCCCTTGTCATTCAGGCATCAAACTCATCGCAAATCCTGCAAAAGCAGTGGGACCGTTTATGTGAATTAACAGGGAGGACTGCAGTTTGTTTGAAAGCTCACTGGGTTGGTTTTGGCCCACTTGTCAAGGCACCCAGTATGAATTTGAGCTGATACCCAATTGTAATTATGGTTCAGCAGCAGACTAAACCAGAAAAGCTGCAAAAGGCAGTAGCTTTTAGATTGCGTAGACTGACAAAGTGGGGAGATAATAACTTTCTTTTCAATTTTTCACCTAAGTTTGGTGAAAAAGAAAAAAGGTAAGGAAAACTTGGCAATATTTAGCATGGATTGGTGCTATTTGATAGTATTTTATGGGTTTTTTAAATTGATTTTTAGAAATGCGTACTACTGTTAATGATGTGTCATACATTAGTATGTAAAGTAGAATTAATTGAAATTGCACTAGGCAATCATAGTTGCATTTCTGTTGAATTCTCTTATTTTCTAGTATAAGGAATAAACTGTTTTCTCTATTGTTACCTTAACTCTTTTCTATAATATTAATGCCTGGAAGATAATTCCATAGAAGTGTTAGTTTCTTTAATTAAGTGAGGTGCTGCTGCTGTGTGACTGCTTATGCCAGGAACTCCATCACTAAGAGAAAAGGAAGAGAGATTTTTGTTCAGCTGAAGTAAAACACGATACATTGTCCAAAAATACAAAAAAGATACCTTTACAGTTGAAATATGCAGATCAACACGAATGAGGCCATTCTGAAAACAGCTTTTATCTTACGTGACTGTAACTTATTTTTCTATTTACTGCTGGCATTTTCTTTAAAACAAGTACAATGTAAAGTTTCTCGTGGCCTCTACAGCAGAGAAAAGAAATCTCTCTCTCCAGAGCTATGAAAATGAACTGCACTTGAGATATCTGTTTGATGTAGTTCTTACTGCTCTTTTCTGCATATTTTGTGTATTTGTGTGAAATATTGGAGAGGAAAAGACTTCCTTCTCAGTGATCAACTTTATTATAATAAGAAAGCACACCGATCTTTAAAGATTTGTTCCATTCATGCAAAAGCGTGTATGAGTAGGCATATTGCTGTTCTTAAAGGATTTGTGTCTCTCCTGAACCTCGCATTTGTGAGACATACCTATTTTTGAAATTTTATTCAAAATAGTTCTGTGTATCTTATCCAACCGTCTGAGTCATTTGCACTCTTGGTCTGCCTGCTGAACCAGATATTTGTTTCTTGGCATTAAAAAAAAGCGTGTGGGTTCGAGCAATCTGCAGTTTAATAAATCACTGGTTTCTATTTGCTTTTTAAAATTATTTTCACGGTTAATTTTTTTTTTTGGGTGGAGCTGCATGTTGCAAGCATGACAGCCTTTGAAGTAAAAGCTACATATGGAATCACCTGTTCAGTGTACGTGAAAAATTGTAGTTCTAGAAAGGAAATCCTGAACTGAAGGTAGGGGTTCTCAGCAATTTAAATGTAATGTACTGTTACATAGTGTAATGAGCAAATATTTTTGAACAGTTTACCAAAAAATGCATATTGATAAGTATATGTTAAATCATATAATCTGACCTGCTGTTGAAGGGAAATTATAGAGATGTCGTGAGGATACGTAGCATGCAGAATATTTAGCTATGTATAAAATGAAAAAAAATTGGGGAGTTTTTCCTTCTTCTGAACGCATTCTGGTGAGCTTTCATCTTTCCGCTGAACCAAGGTGCTTGACAACGAGTCAAGTTGTCAATATACTGTGGATTGGAAACTCCTTGGACAAGTTTGTTCCCTGTAACAATAACAAAGCCATTGTGTGTGTTAATTTAATGTAAAAACTGAGTCAGACAATAAACGCCTCAAAAACAACTTGAAAAATTGTTTGTTCTGAAGGACTGGTGTGGCAAAGCAGCAGAGTCCTCCCGGGCAGTGAGGAGAGACATAGCGCAGCGGAAGCTTTAAGCGTGTGTTTTGTTCCTCTCTCTGGCAGTGATGGCTCTTACTGCTGGGATTAACGCTGGGATTATGGAATCCCGTTCCTTCATGTCACTGCTCTCACCAAATGGCAAGGATGGGCTGGGGAAGTAGATTAAGATGAAACAAGTGGGAATGGACTTAATGGTTTTCTGGCTTCGTATAGGGAAATAGAGCTGATTTATTAGACGTTTGTCCTGACCTTAGCTACTAGAGAAGGAAATGTTACTATGCAGATAGCACCAAAATTTGTTCATAAAAGCTTTTATGTTTGATTGTGGCGTTCAAGCACCGGACTCTGAATTTACCGTCTCAGTAGTTGTGGCTCACAGGCTGTATGCCAGCTTCTCTGAGAGGGATGAGCCTGTGTGTGGTGGGGTTAGAGCAAGCGATGCTCGGTCTGAATGACGTTCCCGTGCCAGGCAGCAGAAGCTTGGTGTGTGTGTGGTGGCTGCTCTTTGGCGTGTGCTTTGGGGTGGAGCACGTTTGTGTGGATGGTCTCTGGGGGACCCTGTTCACAGTTGCATTTATTTCAGATAATCCCTCTTCTGCTTTCATTTCATCCCATTACCAGTTGTCATCTATGGGCATTTAAATCGCTCCTTTTTTTTTTGCTTCATGAGTGTAAATTGTTGTATTCATGTCTGCCCTTATCATTCAATTAAATCAACCAATTGATCTAAAGAGTTATAAAATATAGGTACTGTCACGGTCTGCATTTACTAGGAAGGGAAATGCAAGGTAAAAATTAGAGAAAAGTCAAATTAAGTCAAAATCAGGACATGCTTGCTTCTTTCCACTAATGGTTACATGTTAGTGAATTATTTGGACTCCGCATTAAAATGTTTATATGCCATGCTACCAGAAAACAAACTTCGGATATGGGTAGTGTATCAGTATGAGCTCTGGGATATATTAAAGTCAGTCATAAAGCAGGCTAAATGGCAGCTGCCTAGAAATAAGTCGTACTCTGAGGGAACTGGGGCTTAATTCAGCCAAGTATTATTTAATCTCAAGAATTGTTTCTCACGCAGTGATTTCTGTAAAATTGCCAACAAAGCCAGAACTTCGTTTAGGATTTCTCTGTGTGGCTGAATCTTGTAGCTGTGACACTGCAGTTTGAATGGATCCCCAACTTGAGGATGAGATTAGGAGTCGAGATTGGTTTGGGGTCTGGAATTCACGGTGCTGCTGCTGAGGAGAATCATATCGCAGAATATCATAGAATGGTTTGGGTTGGAAGGGACCTTAAAGATCATCTAGTTCCAACCCCCTAGCCCTGAGAGGGGGTTGGCTATCCAAGGGCAATGGCTTTGCAGTCTGAGCCATGTACTGCCCCTCTTAGGTTTCAGTTGTTCCTATTGTAATTTTTGACAAGGCTAACATCTCTGTAAAATACTGTAATTCATGAGTTACGGTTTGATTCCTCTTCTTATCAGCTTTGCGGCTTGAAGTATTTGTTGCTTTACATTAAGCAATTGGAAGGTTTTGCATAAATGCTCTTGCTTCTGTCTCTTTCCTATTGTTTGTGCAATTGTTTTGAAACAATTGTTTTAAAAACAAAAACACTGCTTTCCTCTAGAGCAGACGTTGCTTGGTTGGGTCAGAAAATTAGCCTGAGCTAATTGATGTACGGTGGCACTCCGGAAGCACAGAGCAGCACCCAGACTCTGCCCTGAAAAGCTTGCGCACAAACAGCTCGTGCCAGGGCCTAAATCTGAAGGTACGGAAAGAAGAACAGCTGGAGAAGCAGCTGGAAAAAAGCTGGGAAGATGTACTTGTCTTAGATATATATAAACCAGCTCCTTATAGGATGGGTATCATCCTCACCGACAGCCACGAGTGATGATCAGGGATAGAAGCCACATTCACGTCGAGGGAGCTGTTCACATTTTTGGGGCGTTTCCGACTCACATTTTGAACGACAGCATTTCAGAAGCGCTGAAACACGCACAGTGAAAACGGGAAGCCTCTCTGGTGTGCACATGTCGTCTGGGAACCCAGCGACAGCCCTCCATAGCTCCTGGAAGGGTGCTGAACCGCTCATGTTCTGGTAGCGCCCGCTTCTACCCATCAACCATCTGCCTTGATGGTTCTTGGCTAGCGCTCGCGAGCTCCGTTGAGTGTACGGACCTGGGCTTCAGTTTGAGTCCGCACCTTCGGATGCAGTTACAGGGAAGAGAGGAAAAAAAATACATCAAAAATACGACTCTTAAAAGGCGATGTCTCGGGGGGTGGGGCGTTTGCGCTGTCACTCGCAGCTGCGGGCGGCACTTGTCTCCTGGCAGGAGAGCTTTGCTTCCAGAGGTTGGGAACAACCGGCGCAGCCCTCCCGCTCTCCGCTCCTCGGGGTGGGGAACGGCCGGGACAGGTGCGGTGTCCCCGCCGCCGCCCCGCTCAGGCGCGGCGCTTCCTGCCGTGGGAAGGACGGGGGGCGACAGGCTTGCGTGTACCCCCTGCCGGGAGGGAAGGAGCTGGAGAAACCTGTCGTCGGCTCCGAGAGCTTCCTCCTGCCGGAGCCCCATCCCCTCCGCTTCTGCTGTGCCGGCGGCAGCGCCCGGCGCCGCTTCCAGCCTTCTTTGCGAGACCGGGGAAAGGCGAGCCGCCGTGCCGCGGGGGGAAAGCGCTGCCCTCCCCGTCGGCGCCGAACTTCCTACCCCCGGGGTGAAACGAAAGCCTTCGCGTGACCGTAAGGCAAAATAAAGAGCATCCAGCGGGCAGGAGGGACCTCCGGCGCCACGGACCCGCGGATGGATGGACCCGGGAGCTCAGCCCGGGCTCGCCGCCCCCCGCTCTGAACTCCGCGCTCCAGCCAGCTCGGTCGGTCGGTCGGTGCCCGGGGCGGCCCCGGATCGCTCCAGGCGCAAAGTGCGCGTCCGGGCGGGCCGAGGGCAGCGCCCCAGCGAGCTGAGGTAAGGGGTGCGAGGGGCCAGCTCCGCCGGCTTCTGGCCCGCGCATCCTCCCTGGGTCAGGCTGCTTTTGCCACCTGAAGCCCTTCGCGGCGTGATGAGGCCTCCTTCATCGGGGGGCGGGGGGGGACAAAGGCTGTGCCCACCTCGTCCGCTCTCCCTGGGGGACGGCTTTAGGGCGAAATTAGCAAGTGGGCTGGCTCTCAGCGTGTCCCCGAGGGGTAGAGCCTTGCGTGCAAAAGGGGTGGGGATGTGGCGGCTCTCTCGCCGAGGTTTATTATTATTGGGTGGAGGAGGGGGGAGGGGGAGTCTGCCGAGCAGACAAAATGCGGAGTCGCCCCCCCCCCGCCCCGCAAGTGTGTGTGTGCGGGAGGCGGGCGGCCGCGGCTCCTCGGAGACCGAGGCAGAGAAGGGTGTCGGGGGCGGCCGGAGCATGCTCTCCATGCAACAGTTCCCTGCCCTGCCTGCGGAGGAGGAGCGCTACCGGCAGGTCCTCTCCGCCAACGGGGTAAGGCCAACCTGAGGGAGCTCCCCTCCGCGGTGGGGCCGCCTGGGGGCCGGGGGCTTGCGAGCCGGCTGCCTCCGCCGCTCGGCGACCCCCGGGTGCCGGACGGGAGAAG